>OX465298.1:152233461-152699611 GCA_949987735.1 Leucophora obtusa
ATGTTTTTGCGAAAAAAATTCCACAAAAAAGTAAAAAAAAAAAACTAACATAAAATAAAAGTTTTTCTATCATGTGTGTCATAGAATTTTATGCTTTTATATAGAATAACAAAAAACAAGTTTAAATACGGAAAAAATCATGTAAATGTATACAATGTATTAATACATACACAAATTCATGCTTTTTTAAAGTTCACATAACTTTAGAATATTGGTCTAATACAACTAGTGTATTTTTAAAAAATATCAAGTTTTTAGTCGATCCAGTGAAGTCTTATAGTACACTAAAATATTTATAGTTTGGGCTGCCACACTCGACTGGATTTAAAATTCATTAGTTCTGAATCATAGAGTGCACAAGAGAGCCTTAAGGCAACCATAATTTTAGAAACAATGAGAGTTTTCATAGTTCATACTTTTTTTTTTACTTAAGTAGTAAACTAAATTTTATCGTAAATATGATAACTTTCTATGGGTTTAACTTCAAAAATTATGCTATTTTAGAACGATAGCACATTAGCACTTAAACTGTGAATTCTTCAATATTTTTAATTTACATATTATTATATATTACAATATATAAATTTGTTATAAATATGAGCCCTTTACTTTTTGTTGTGGTATGAGTCCACTTTCAAAAAAATGAGTTAAGACTGCAGTTAAGTAATATACACAGTAGGGTTATGACTCATTTTTAATAAAAATTTTACCTATCACCATGTGATAGGCAATACTAAATTAATAATAAAAATCGTGTTTGCGGATCATTTCGACAAAAAAAACCTTCCGCACCAAATTTGATATTTGCAAAAAAAATTAAAAAATCATAACCCTAATACACATCGATTTTTTTATATAAAGAATCATTCCAAAGGGAACCGGGACACTTATCGGAAGTAGGTCTCTGGATTTGGACAAAACTCTGTTTGTAGATCCTCATGACTACCACGAAATTTACTGTTTTTAAATTTTTGTAAAATTCGTGTTATTTCGCTTTTTGAACGCGTTTTTAAATTTTTGTAAAATTCGTGTTATTTCGCTTTTTGAACGCGTTATCCGATTGTTATAAAATTTTTTTACCTAGTTATGCTTATATAAATAATCTACTTTCAAAATAAATTGCAATAATAAATTGTTGAATGCAAAAAGGATAATACAATTTGAAAAATATCCTTAATTTGCAAATATCTCAGAAAACCCATCTTTAATTTTCTTCAAATTGTTGAAGCAGATAACTTAATATTTCAGCTACAGGCTGTGCAAATTTCAAATTGGAAAGCCAATGAGTTCAAAAGAAAAACGCTTTTTTTTAACAAAGTTTTTTGAATTTTCACAACTACATGACAAAATCTTGACTTTTCAAAATTAATAGAGCTCTGTAGTGCGATTCACTAACTTTTTAACGATAAAATTCGGTAGTTAGATTGTCAAAATTCGATAATTATCTACAATTGTTGCTAAAACTGATTCCGTAACTTTTTCTACCGAATTTTGTCGTTAAATAATATCGTTAACTTCCGACAATTATTGTTAAGTTAACGACAGAAAAAAAGTTGTAGATAAGGTAACGGATGAACAAATAAAATGTGAATAGTTGCAAAATACGTTAAAGAAATGTATTTTAATGCAAATTTTCTAGAAATTTACATTAAGAATAAGGAACTGGCATTTAAAAGATTGCATTTTAGAGTATTGTGATATGGTTAGCCAGTGCATTAAATTCAATGGCCATCGTTTAACAGTGAATCGCATATGCTCTTAATTTTAAGCAATATATGCATATTAGTACTTTGATACCCACTGATTTTTATTTGTCTACGCGGTAGATATCTAAGCACAGTTAGGAACTATTGCTTGAAATTACAGGCACTAATATTACCAATTTTAACCTCGACTTGAAGATCCTTTTAAGCTAATTTATTTCTTCTGAAATAGAATTCATTAAGCTCAATTCACAATGCTGGAGTACTCCACGCTGCATTGTGAATCGAGCTTAATGAATTCTTAAAAAAATTTAGTCTGCTAGTTAGTAGACTAAAATTTTTAGAAATCGGGAATACAAGGATTTTAGTGGATTTTTTTCATAGAATACCATTCTATATTCCTGCAAATAAAAGTTTCCAATAACTATAATGGCTTAGTTCTTAAAATTAATAAATGTAATTTTTCACCCTACAATCGATCGTTGCAATTCAATTGGATGAACTTTAAAATTAATTAATATTTATGAATTACTGTTTTTCACGCTGTTTTAGGGATTTACTTCCTTTTTTTCGTGCTTTTGAATTTGTTTGTAGTGACAATTATTATCAACCCGGGAAAAAAAATAGAAATTTTTTTTTTACAATTAATGAATTTTTTTTAATATATTACAAAAAAGTAATGGAAATGAAAATTAAACCATTACTTTATGTAATAGTAATGAAGATAAAACTTTCATTACCGTAAAGTAATGGCAATGAAAATATAATGGTAACAATTTTGGCCTATTTCTGGATACAAGTAGCACTAAAAATGCACGTCTAGTTATGCAGTGCTGCTTAACCCATGTCTTTTTTTTTTTTGCTGGGATATAAAATAACTTATTTGAAAATAACCAAAAAATAAAAATATAGAATACCGGATCACATATTTTTTAGAACCGCGGTTAGGATTCCGCGTTACATTTAACGTAAATTTTTTAAACTACAGAAGTATTAGAATTAAATGCATTAGGTGTGTGTTATTAATGCGACTGAACATTTTTTTTTAATTTCTAATTTTAAATTAGTAAACTATGAGCTTGTTACTGAAATTAAAGTTATTCGAGTAAGTCGTGCGAATATGTGATTAAAAAATTGCCGTGAGTCAGCTACATAGTAAATGATAAATTTTTGCCATTAACGCGATTTATGTATGTTTTTTCAATTTGAAATTAGCTTATTTAATTTTAGAAAGACGTGTGAAATATCTCACTTATGCAAACCGCGTATCACTTAACTTTATACAATTTAGTCACTGAACAAATTTAAAATGGAAAAGCAGGGCAAATCACGGTAATCGCAAAAATGTGCCACTGCCTTTGTAACTGATCAACGGGGATTATTTCAACCTAAAATACGTGAAATTCACTTGAATAACCTTAATTTCACAAAAGATCCAACAGTTTCACAATTCCAAAAAAAAGCAAGAACCGCGGTGGGCGCGTTATGCATTTAAAGACAATTTTAGTTAAATGTCCAGTCACTTTTAATACATACACTTACCTTATGGATTTTATTAATATACTGCTATAGGGTGAAAAAATACACTTTAAATTTGACGCGTTTAGGCTTTCGCGATTTAAAAAAAAAACACTATATGGAACGGTATTCCATATTTTTTAAGCCCGATAGCAAGCAAGAAACCACGAAAAAACATTATAATTCTCCGGTTTTCAAAAAAAAAATTTTGTTGATACAAATGTTGTTCTTCATTTTGTTTTTTATTTACAAATACTTTTTGTTTGGCATTTTTTATTTCTACCGAAATATGTCGATAACTTTTCTAGCGAATAATATCGTTAACTAAAATATAGCGAATCACTTTTTCGGTAATTCAACCGACAATTATCGTTAGTTAACGAAATCGATAAATTCGTTAAGAAAGTTAGAGAATCCCACTACTGACCATCAATTCTATATATGGACATGCTGATTACATTGGCGTACTTTATTTTTCGATCTAAGATATATATTTTCCGCGAACTGCCTTTTAAGTTTAGCGGGTTTCCATTTAGTTTTTTATATACACAAATTTTCAAATACAATCAATATAATTTTTTTGTGGTGAAATGTAGGCACAAGACCTGTATTAATATTTAGGCTTAAAATCTGATGCATAAAACTTAATTAGGTTATTCACAAGGGGTGTGCTATCTGTTGTATCGTTGTATCGTCCTAACAAAAAACAGAGTTGTTAAAATTTTTTTTCACTTTAACAACGATTTTCTATTGGGTTTTTCTTTTTTTTAGCATACTCAAACATAGGACACTAAACATACGTAAAAATGTTGTATCGTTCTATTCTCAAATATTGTATATTTTCAATTTAAATTCTAACAACTCTGTTTTTTGTTAGGACGATACAACGATACAATAAATAGCACACCCTTTGTGAACAACCTTAATACTAAAACCACTGTTCGTATTTTATATTTATTTTTAGGGTTTTTTAAGGTTTTAGCTAATTGAATCGTTGAAAGCAAAATCGGCCTTAATAAATGATATTGCTTAGTAAAGAAGCAATTAAAAGGAAATATTTCAACAAAAAAATGTATTCATCTGTAGCGGCCTATACGTTAAAATCGCGACTTTTGAAAAATTTTATATGGCAGCATAGCTTTCCAAGTTGTCTCCAAAGTCAAACTTTTAGTATAATATGAGGTGACCTCTAAAAACTGTTTTTGCAAAATTTCAAGCAAAACAGTTTCCATTTCCAAAAGTTATCGCAATAAATACATTTTTTACTAAGTGTCTTTAGTACGATACTAGCCTTAGTAAAAACTGTGTTTATTGCAATAACTTTTGCAAATGGAAACTGAATTGATGGTCAGAGCTCTATTCATTTTTAAAAGTCAAGATTGTGTGTTATGTTTATTTGTGAAAATTCAAAAAACTTTGTTAAAAAATAGCGTTTTTTTTTTGAACCCATTGGCGTTCCAATTTGAAATTCGCACAGTCTGTAGCTGAAATATTGAGTTATCTGCTTCAATAATTTAAAGAAAATTAAAGATGGGTTTTTTGAGATATTTGCAAATTAAGGATATTTTTCAAACTGCATTATCCTTTTTCCACTACACATTTTATTTTTGCAATTTATTTTGAAAGGAAATTATATAGGCATTACTAGGTGGAAATGTTATAACAATCGGATAATGCGTTCAAAAGTTGTAGTCATTTGAATATCATGTATTTTTCACAAATTTTATTGAAAACAATTAACTTAAAAAAGTGCTAGAACGCGTACCAAAATGATTTTGGGAAAAAAATTTTACGTTTAATATCGTGACAGTAAGCAGAATGTATGTACCAAGTTTTTGTAAAAATCGAAAGGGGTCATGTCCAAAATGATACTAAAATAAAAATAAATAAATATATTTGAAGAATATTTAGCAAGAATGCTTATTTCGAAGTGGTACGGGTCCCTATTTTTTTATATAGAAGAAATGCCTAAAGCTAATTCATTGAAAGAGGGTATTGGCATCATTTCTTTTATATGAAAGTTAAAAGCACTTTTGAAAACAATTATATAGCCAATATCAATGTTGAAAGTGAAGTTCGCGAAAATGTGGAAAACAAAAATTTTACGCGTTTATCTAAATGTTTAATGAAGGGCGATTGATTTTTCTCTATTTTTCTTTATTTATTGGAAATGTGATTTAAAACTTTTTACAGTGCAACCATATCTCTGAGCTCTCCTTGCAACATTTTGGTAAAGTTTGTTGTGAAAGTGCTATAAGTCAATTTTTTTTTTTTGAAAAAAAAACCTTAAAACCTAGTAGCTGTATTTTCGATCATGCCAATCAACGTTAAGTATTAAAACGAAATCTATGTTAAATCAATTGGAGTATAAAAAAATATTAAACAGCTAGTGTTTATGATAGTTCCGGTATAATCGAACATACGTCAGCAAAACTTTACAGGTAGAAACCCGAAGAAGTAACGCTAGGTGTGAAAATGTATAAACGTTGAGTTCTCAACGTTGATAATTATCCACGTTAAAAGTTAACGTGCATACGAAAGGTTATGTGTTAGTTTTCATCTAAGACACGTTTTTATGCACTTTGAATTTTTTTATGAGTTAACGGATATAGTTAATTCGAAGACACAGCTAGTATTGGCATTATTTTTTGTGTAAAAAGTATTAAAATAATGTTGAAAGATATTTTGTGGGCAACATCGGGTTCAAAGTTTGAAATTAAAAAAAAAATAAAAATTTAACTTTTTATAGTAAATGTGTTTATACGCTCTCACATTCGCTGTGAAAGGACCAGTTCTTAAATATTTTAGCTTCAATCCAGTGCAATTGGACTGAGCATCATTTATGACACCTGTGTTTTTGATGTATATTTCCGCACTTTACCCAAACTTACAGAAAGTGTCCCAGTACTCAAAATCGTGTACAAATTTTTGTCATTTACGATTTAGGTTTCTGCAGAAGCTTACGGAAATTGATATCATGTAATAAAATAAGAAAAATTTATATTTTTGTGGGGTCAAGTTGGAAAAATTTGCCCCTTAGTTGCTGCTGTTTGAAACTTGATATATATTTTGAGTAGGTATTTGACTTGCTGCCTCCAAATCTGTCTTCCGAATTCGTCCATCGCCTCTAGGTTTTGAGAAAATCGTTATTAAAATAGCTTTTTTACCTCTTTTGGAGTACTATACAGAACGCATCCAAATAGCTTAAGATTTTTTGTTACGATAGTACTAAAGAATGAACTAAAATATATACGACAATATATTTTTAATTTATCCACCATTATAGGAAAAAATTTTATTTCAAAACTACTCTTTGAAAAGCCACCAAATATTACATTTTTAAAATAAGCGTAGGCCACGATGCTCAGCAGTAGACTGTACAACAACAACCTGGAACTAGTTCTAGAACTGATTATACGTCAATCACACCTTCCATATAGGACCCCAGGAACTGGTTCCGGAACCAGTTCCATGGAATCGGTTGCAGTGGAACCAGTTGTAGAATAGGTGTTGTTGGCTACCGATTGTAAAAAATTTTCCTGGGTATGACCTTTAATGTGTTTTTTTGTAGAAAAAAAACTTATTTTTGCTCGAAAAAATAGAAGTCATAAAATAACTTTTATTTTTGCTCGAAAAAAATAAAATCATAAAATAACTTTTATTTTTTCTCAAAAAAATAAAAGTCAAAAAATAACTTTTATTTTTGCTCAAAAATTATATTCAAAAAATTACTTTCTTAATCCGACTTTTATGATAAAAGTCATAACCGTTACGGTCGCTGCTAGATAATGTAAAATAATTATGCTTTTTGCATGCCACGTGGGGTGATTTAATTAAATCCATTTGGTAAGTCTACACTAAAAGTGGACTATTTGTACCATTAATTAATATTTCGTGCAGCGACAGACAACTGCGGACTGATTTGCGTATAAAATTACAAAAAAATAATAATAATTGTATTAGCTCAATTTTCGTGATATTAAATTAACACAATTTATGATATCTGAATACCAAATATTCGGCGTGCTTGATTTTGTACCGTGCTTTAATTGTGAATCAAAGTCGCGGATTCTCCATATGAAATAAAAAGTTGTTTGACACGTTTAATTTGAAAATATTCTTCAAGAAAAGTTCTGCTAAGAAAAGTATCCGTATACTTTGAAATAAAAAGTTTTTACCCCAAATTTTTTTAAATAAAATATTAAGTCATTTATTTGCTATTTTTAACTCACTTTAAAGCTTATTGTTTTATAAAAAAAATAACAAAAAAAAAAACTTAAAAAAATTGAAACATTCACAAGTAAAAGAATTCGTACACTTGAAATATTTATGTAAAAGAACTAAATAAAATTAAACTCTGGACTATTTTTCTTCAAAAAAATAAAAGTAAAAAATTTAAAAAGCATTTTTTGGAAGACTAGTCCATAAGGATCATTATGATGTACTTGAATCAGTTCCCTAATACTTCCCAGGAAAATTTTCTGTTCCAAAGAATCGGTTGTAAAAAAGCTACTTTTCATTTACAACCCCTTCTACTGCCGATTCTAACACTAATTATTTTTGTTTGAAATTGTCACAAAAGCAACAACTTCTATACTCCAAAGTGGAACCGGTTGATTTTACGTCAGTCATACCTTCCATATAGGATCCTAGGAACTGGTGCCGAGACCAGTTCCATGGAATAGGTTGCAGTAGAACCAGTTGTAGAATAGGTATGGTTGGCTACCGATTGTAAAAAAATTTCCTGGGTTGGTTCCATATAATTTTTTTGATTAAAAATTCAAAAATAACTGTTATTTTCGGCCCCTGGTATTTAGTGATCGCAAATCTTAAGAAGAACGACGTGGTCAGGTGCCAGAAACAGCTCGAAAAATAGCTAATTTTTCCGTTTTCCAGAAAAATTTGTTGTTATTTATTTTTGTTTTTTCTTTTGCTTTTATTCTGACATTTCATACTTAGGTTGACTATCCACAGTATAAATATTCATAAGTTATTATAGTTAAATTTTCTACACTCTCAGAACAATTTCGTTGTGAAAACCGACTTTTTTGCCAACCGAATTGATTCGGCTGCTGCAACCGGACGAATTCGGTTGGAAAAAATTGGGTTGTCACAACGGAATTGTTTTGAGAGTATAGGGATAAATATTTAGTATTTGTTGGTTAACCATGGTTAAGTTAATCGCTCGAGATAAAAATTATTTGAGAGAATTAAAATTATTTAATTTTTCAATAAAAATATTTTCAAAAAAATTAAGAGGATAACAAATTTAGAAAATGCATACTAAAATTGCAGTTGCATTTAAAGTGTAGTTTCGAATCAAAAATATTTTCTTAAGAAGATGTTTTCCAATAAACACAAACTTAGCGTTCATGTACCGTTTGAACTATTGAGATGCAATAAGCAATCTAAAAGATATGGCCCTCCAAATTTATACAAATTATGAAGAATTTTTAAAAATGAAGCATTTTATTTGAAAGATAAGGTGACGGTTTTTAAAAAATGCGGTCAATTTAGTTTGTAGCAAAAATGTAAAAGTTTCCAAATTAATTAAGCCAAAAATAAAAAAAAAAAAATATAACTGGAAAACAAATTGAAAAATTCTCTCAGGAAATATATTGACATTAAAGGTGCATTTGTGACAAAAATTATATATAGTTAAATAAAAATTTAGATCAGATATATTATACCTTTTTCCTATTTTGTTTTTCAAATGAAAATCGTGAATAAAATTCCGAGTTTGTTGAAATTTGTGGAAATAAAAATTCCCAAGGTGCTCTTGCGGCTTAAGTAAATATTATTTTTTCAAAATTTTTTTCAGGAGAAAAATTTTTAAATTTTTTATAATGTTTATTTAAATCTTAAGTCTTTTATTCTAAGAATCTTATAACTTGTCTGCAATCACAACTTTATTTCTTAATAATTATATTATTCTTCTATTTATGTATACACACAAATGTTTGATTGGTATATTACCCACTCTATGTTTTCAATTTTATCACCTCAAGGACATTTAAAATTATTGCATTTTATAATGTTGAATACAAATTATATACATACAGAAATTTTAAACCTGTAAAATCCAATTAAAAAATATATTGTTGAACATTTTTAGATTTCATCAGAAATAAAAAGCATGATATGAATTGTGTAACAAAAACAGAGAGAATATGGCTTTTTTTGTAAATAAGGCCAATTTTTTTAAACAAATTATTTAAATAAATGTTTTAAATTTATTTTAAAATACAAAATTGTGATTTATTGGCATTATAACAAAAGAATTTAAAATAGTTTTTAGTAATAGAATTATTTAAGAATTAAAATAACAAATATATTTACTATTTAAAATTTTTTAATATCTTACCCCTCAATTCATAAACGATTTGTAAAGTTATAGGAGGTTTACAAAACGAAATTTTCATACAAAATTTATTCAATAAACCCACTACAATTTTACAAAGCGTTTATGAATTTAGGTGTTAATATATTTCATATTTTTTATTAAAACATTTTAAATATACAATAAGAAGTACAGTAAAAAAGATATAAAAATGATTAGAGTGTCCCGAAATTGGAAAATCTTGTATATTATTACTCAAACGATGTGTATTAGGAAGCTTATTATATGAGATATACTAAATAAATGTTTGGTGGTACCTATAGTTCGCAACCCAAGCTTAAAACTGGCTTTACTAGTATATTTTTTTAAATATTTTATCAAATTTTTGGTCAAAATTGTGTTCAGAAATTTGGCAATGCTAAGCATATTATAGAAAAAATATTTAAAGAAATTCTGCAGAGTAATTTTAGTCTACCACCGATAGTTGCTTTTTTTCATGATATGTATAAAAGCAACTACAAAAATAGTTAAAAAATACCGAATTTTAGCACATTTCTTAAAAAAATAAAAAAAAAAATTACTTTTTGCAAACATTATTAATCTGGGAGGACCAAAATTACTCGATGAAACTTTTATAAAATTTAAATTAAATTGTTTAAATTTAAGCCTTTAAGGCTTAAAAAATTTTAAAAATTCGATTTTTTTTTAATACAATACGACTATAGTATTTTCGAACCATACGTATTTTTGAAAGTAAATTTTGTATTTTTTCCACAATGCTCGTAAGCTCAATAATGCGCATAGCTCAAGTGTTCTAAAATTAAGAAAATTTAAAATTTCAGGATAAACTAAAGAACACACAAATCTTTATTCATGATAGTAATACAAATTCTTTTGTTTTTTTATTGTTATGGTTACATGACAACAATAAAGAAAAATCTAATTAAATTAAAAAAAAGACAATGATTGCAATTAGCTGAGCTTTTTTATAACCAGCCGTGAAAGACAAAAGAACAAAAGAAAATCTACAAATTAAAAGTAATTTAAATACACTGCTGATAGAAAATTTAAAAATGAATATAAAAAAGGAAAGATGATAATATTTTTAAATAAATATGCAATACTAGCGCGCACACATTTTTAGTGTGTCTTAAAATTTATTTAAATGCAATTTATGTGGGTGAATTTAAAAGTTCTCTAGGAAATTAAGTGCTTGTTTCTTCTACCACTTAGCCAGAACACTCATAGAAATAAATCTGTAAAAATAGCAAAAAAAAGTAACCACAAATTAGTTAAAAATGATGTTGCAGAAAAACTGTTAAATTAGCAAATTTTTTTACTAGATATTAGTAAAATAAGAAAATTTGAAATAAAACTGTTAAACTTACAGAATTTTAAACATATTTAAGTCAACTTTTAGTTAATTGAAAATTACATATTTTACTGTAAAATCTGCAGAAAATTTTGCTAAATAATAGTAGACTGAAAATACACCTACAAAAAAAATTTGTTGTCCCAACCGAATTTGGTTCCAACCGAATCGTTCGGTTGCTGCAACTGAAAATTCGGTTGTTTCAACCCTATTTCTGTTGTCACAACCCTATTTCGGTTGCCGCAACCCTATTTCAGTTGGAGCAACAGAAATAGGGTTGTGATAACCGAATTATCGGTTGCAGCAACCGAACGATTCGGTTGGAACCAAATTCGGTTGGGACAACAAAATTTTTTTGTAGGTGTAGAAAAATAAACTTTTATATGTAAAATTTTTTTGTTATTTTGAAGCTAAATTTAGTTGAATGCAAATAGCAGTCTATCCTGGTAATTTAGCAGAAATTTTTGCTAAAAGATTGTAAACTGCTGTTTTGACAACTTCGAATTTTATTTGCATTTAAAAAAAAAATCGTAAACATAACTTCGAAAATTTTAATTTTTTTATGTGATTTTTTAGGTTACTAAATATTTAGCAAACATTTTTGCTAGTTTTAGCAGGTTTAGCTGATGCAGAAAAACAGGGCATGTTTTATAAGAACCAAAAAAGTTATTTGGGAAAAACTATATTTTTCAGAAGTTTTTGTATGGCGACATATCTAGAATTTTAATTTTTTTTACATAGCCGGAATATACTCTCCAAAAGGAAAATTTTGATAGCCGTATTTTATATTTTAAAATTTTTAAAAATATGTTAAATGAATTTAATGTGGTAAAATCCCAAAACTTATTTGTCAAATTGTGAAAAATAATCTGTTGCAGGCATGTCTCTATACGGATTTCATTCTTGGAAATCGTATGGCATTAGATTCTTAATGCAGCCAGCTTGAAAGAACGAATGATGCAGAAGTTCTTATTTTTTTGGTTACTTTCACGTGCAATTCTCCGAATTGAGTCCCAAAATCATGTGTTGTATGTGCCCCAGACAATCACCAGATGGCCCCTGGAGCTACAAAGAGTTGTTTCATCCCTGCCTAAAATGCTCTATAAGATTTTTCTATATGTTTAAAATATGTTTGATAGTAAATTAAATAAATCGTGTTCATTCATAAATTTATATTAATTATTCAGTTTTTTGTAATTTTGATGAAGTGGAGATTTATTGATTAAAAATAATCACATATTCTAAAGAACTTATTCTAAATTATTTATTTCAGTCATTAAAAGATTGACTTTGACGTACTAACAATTTTTTTTGTTGTTGAAATTGTATCTTGCCCAAGTTTAGGGCAGTTACTCCGACTTGGGTTATTTTGAAAATCATTTAACAAGTAATAGAAAATATGCAAATAATTAGAATAAAATTCGTATAAATTAAAGACAAGATGTGTAGATCTTCAATTTGAAAGAAATTTTTGAAAAGTAATTAGGGGTTAAGCAATGACAGTTTTTTGAAAAAAAAGTGGTAAAAGATCCCCCCTCTACCCAACTGGTTATCTAAAAAAAAGTTATGTCATTGCCGTTTCTACTCTGGGTGGTTTTTAAATTCATATTAATATTACATGCTAACCCCATGCACAGCGGAGACACATATGTAGAGACATATAGAGATAAACATACACTCTAAAAATTACGTAGTTAATGAACACTATTTTTTCAAATATGTCATAGGTGAAATAACCCTCACTATGTCATAGTGGGTACAAAGTAGTGAAAGCTAACTAGGTTTATTTTAAATAAACAAATCAACTATGGAGAATGTTATTGGCAACGGTTTTCTAGTTGAAGTGGTATCAATTTTAGAAATAGTTGATATCAACGATGACTCATTTAAAAATCGTCAATAGAATCCAAAAATCCAGCAGTTTTGAGTTCGTTAGAAAAGAAAATAAGAAGGAATCTTTAATTTTCCACTTTTTATTAATATATTCAAAATTTACAATTTAAAATTCTAAATGCTTTGTAAAATTATAGGAGGTTTATTGAACAAATTTAGTATGAAAATGACGTTTTGTATACCTTCTATAACTTTACAAAGCATTTATGAATTTGAGGGTACATATTTAAGATATTACCCCTTGCAAACCCTCCGAAGCCGGCATATTCATCGAATTTTATTTTGGAAGTCCTCCATTTGGAATCTTTTCTTGAACTCTTCTTTTCTTTTCAAATTCTTACCCCTCAATTCATAAATGCTTTGTAAAGTTATAGCAGGTCTACAAAACGTCATTTTCATACAAAATTTGTTCAATAAACCTCCTATAATTTTACAAGGCGTTTATGAATTTAGGGGTTAATCTGTAAACAAATTGTGATTTAATATTAAACTCATTTTAAAAGACACTAACAACTTTACTTACAATTAAATAAAATGTGTCCTTCCATTGTGTATACATTGTTTTAATTTTATTTTTTTAATTGCCGTGACAGAAATTATTTGAAATTTCACAGTTCAAGACGTTCTGACACTTTCCTTAGGCAAGAATGAAACCCGGATAGGGACATGCCTACAACGAATTATTTTTCACAATTTGTGAAATACGTTTGGGATTTTAGCACATTTAATTCCTTTAATGCAAAAAATGTTTTATTTTTTCTTTGTCCATAGTTATTACTGATTATAATAGTGGATTTATATAAAATTCAAATTGAATAGGGATTTTGTTTACTATGCCACTATATAATATTTTGGGTGTAGGTAAATAATCACTTTTCCTCTCTCTCTTTGACGAGTAAAAGAAACTTCTGTGAAAAGACAAAAATATACAATTACTTGAATGTAAATGATTAAAATTCCTCCTATCCACATACCGATGCGTATGAGTAATATTATTATAAATAACATTCATACGTATTGGTACCAATGACTAGATACCATACTTGGGACTAGTTAATTGAATGGACCAATTAATTGGTCAATTGTAATGCCAATTAATTCATTGGCATTACAATTGACCAATCCCAATGAAATTTTTGGCAGTTCAATTGATCAATGCCAATGAAATTTTTTTCAATTGGCATTGTTTAATGCCTAAATGCCCAAATATAATTGATGAAAAAAGCATTTGTTTTCATGTTTCGATAAAAGAACAAATTAAAAATTCGTGTATTTCTTATCTTATATTCGCTATTTCGTCAAGTTTAGATTACTAGAGGCTAATCCATCTATACCAAGCAGTGTTGAAAGAAGAGTAAACAGCAGTGTACTTGATCCAACTTGATAAAATAGCGAATATTTATAATGTTTATAGCTCTGAATTTTTACGATCTTTTCTTAATTTCCTTTTTTATAAAACAATTTTTTTGTATACAATGCTTTTTTTCAATTATATGTATATTTCATTGCCATTAGGTGTACATTTCATTACCATTGTTTTAATCAATGCCAATTGAAAAAAATTTCATTGGCATTGAATGGTAGCGAAATTTTTTGGCATTGGCATTGAGATCAAGTAATGCCAATGAAAAATTTCCAAGTATGCTAGAACCTAAAAGCAGGATTCGGAAGCTGAAAAATCCGGATTTTTAGTACAAAGAGCGGTATATCACTTTTTTTAAGCGAAAATCTAGATACATATAAGCAAATTTGTATATTTTTTTAGTTTAAGTTGCTCAAAAAGTGGTTTAAAGACAATTTAAAACTGAAAAATTAACAATTATCTTCAATCGGCGCTTTTATAAGTTCCGAATTCACATAAAAAAATTCTAATGTGAAACATTCCAATTTTGTTTGCTATTCTATGATACATATCTGAATTACTTTTTTTGTTTTATTTCGTGTAGGTTAATATAAAACGAATATATTATTTTTGCAACAATTATTAACATATAAAAATGTGTCTTGAAATTTGTTTATAAATTCTAAAATTTTTACGAAACAGCAGATTTCCGGAATTTTTAATTCAGTGTGATTTTAAAAATCTACCCTGATTAAAAATTTTCGGACCTCAGAACCGGCGTGAATAACACCATTTTTGAAATCGTGAGAAAATTTCCTTTCATTTAAGTACCATTTTCGTTCATATTAATATTTTACTTTTTTCGACCCCCCCTATTGGTTGAAAAATGGCTCTAGTTAAGTCTACGTTTTATGGATATAAAAAAGTTAACATTTATAGAATCGTGAGACAATTTCCTTTGATTTGAGTACCCACACTTACATGTTACTATGTTCCCCCGTTTTTTGCCACCCCACCGCACAGTGCTTTGACCAATAGCCAAAAATTACAAAAAAAATTTGAGTCTCCGATTTCGACGAAAATATATATTTGTATATATACTAAAATCTAATCTTCTAAATATTATCTTTTCTGGTATAACTCATTCTGTCTACACTAGAGGTCGCTAAAGTGGCTCAATTTTTAGCATAGAATGTAATGAAAAAAGATGAATTTTTTGGATCTTACAAAAAAAATTGGTAAAAATTAATTTTTAGAGGTATCTTTAACATTTTTCTTTTTTTTTAATATTTGAATATATTTAAATCAATAAAAGATCATAAATTTGGAAAAGGTCTGCAATTAGCATATCAAAATAATTTTTGAGTTTTTACAATATTCTTGCTGGGAGCCTAAAAATATCAAAAGTTAAATGCAACTTTAAAAAAAATTTTGTTAATTGATTTTAAAATTTTTAAATTTTTTGTCATGCTTTTGTAATTTTATATAAGAAAAAAATAAAGAAAAGAACCAATTTCTTAATTTAACCCTGCTGTTAGGATAAAAACTACTTACGAATTTTAGGTTGATGGACCATTTTGGTCCATACCTAATTTTTCAGAAAAAAACGATCATAAACCTATTTTTTATAGCTATTTCCATTTAGTATTTCGAGAACGCAATACTAACTCTAAAAAGTATATTTCTATGCTCAAAAATATTTTGGGCTATTCATTAAACGTTGAATGTTTATTACTATAGTACTTGTAATAACAATTTTATTTGAAAACTAATTGCAAAACTGTTACAAAACTCGAAATTATATTTGGGGTGCTCCTAATTTTATTTGGTTGTACCATCAAATCAGTAATTTATACATATTACTGCTGCTATTCAGTTATTTGTGTTATTTTTGTGATTTACCTAGTTTCATTTAGTCATATATCAACTATTCGCATTTGTTTCACTTCAGTTTCAGTTCAGCTTGTGTTTTGTTTGTTTTTTGATAAAATTGAAAATCGGCTTAATTTGGACTCTAATGCTATTGCTAAAACTCTAAACAAAAGTGACTCGGATATTTCAATTTCGATGAAAATATCTAATATGAAAATACAGAAAAAAGAAAGTGATTCTGATACAGAAAATGAAAAAAATGTGCTGGCACTATGGATCTATTGTATATTGCAAAAAATAATATGCAATGGAGTGCAACTCTATTATCCTGTCCCATTGCAACTACTGCTAAGAATATTATCTCAACACATGGCGACTCTAAATTAGGCTATTGTATGGCAGCCTTAGAAAAGCCAAGGAAAGCGTGTCGTATTGGATTTAGCTAAAGGTTTGAAAGGTCAAAATATTATATCACGGCCGATCATTTCTTTTTATCTTTCGATTTGGCAAAAAAAACTTTTAGAAAGAAAATTTACATATGTGGGAACAGTTTTTTTTTATTTTTTTTTATTGTTTATTTATTATTGTTTGTCAGTTTGCTTCCAATGAAATCCCTACATATTGTTTTTTACATTGGCCATAGACATAAAGGAACTGTTTTGATAAGATACCAGAAATCGATGTCAATGCACAGAAAAAGAAGCATGAGATTGTATCTTTCTATAATTCGACAAATGGTTTGCAATTGTTTTGCCATTATTTATTAGTCGATTAATTGTCTTCTCTCTTAGAAGGCGTAGATAACGGCGACCAAATGATTGGTTACTATATTCCTAAATGGAAGAAAAATCGATGGCCGAATGTTGTATTTGAAAAAATTATAGTTATATCCGCATTTACTGCTTTTATAATTTTTTCTGAAATTGATGTTTCTTGGCACCAAGTGATCCAAATCGTAGTAGAGCCGAATTTTTACGACAATTAGCGCTTTCATTGGCCGAAGAACACATGATAAATCGATCTAATGTACCAAAAGAAAAATTTTCATCGAAGCTATTGGCTGAGGTAAGAGCATCTTCATCAGGTTCCGTAACTTCTGGAACTGATACAAGAAACCTACCCTCTAGAAAACGTGGAACGTTGCTGCAGATCCAAATGTGAAAGTAAATGTGTTGTCTGCAGCATATTTATTTGTAAACTAAACCGCAAAATAATTTGCTCATCCTGTAATGCGAATATGTGAATAAAAAGTAAAAAATGGACCAAAATGGTCCCTAACATAAGATTTGTAACTGTTTATTTTTCTCCCTTCCATTTTATGTTAGACACTTATTTATTTTGATAAAATCATTAATTCAGAAAAAAATCATATGAGTTAAAATTTGAAGTCAATATATTGTACTGTTGCAAAGTTAAAGAGAGAAGTAAAACAAAATGGACCAAAATGGTCCTAACCTAACAGCAGGGTTAACTATAAAAAAATTTTTTCCGAAGTGTCAAAATATATATTTTTGTAATTTCATCCTTTATGGGTTACGAAAAAGTTTTCAACTTTCTTATATTTTAATAAAATGGTACAATTTTTTTTTCGAAAAATTAAGATAATATTATTTAAAAAGTATAAGCTTTGGCAAAAACACATTATCTATTTTTTTAATAAATCCTTAAATATACCCAATTTTTGGTTAAAAGCCTAAAAATTACCAAAGTTTGATAATATATTAAAAAAAATTATGTTAATTGATTTTCACATTTTTATTTTTTTTATTTAGGAATAGGCCTTTAGTTACTATATTAATTGGTAAATTTTTTTTACAGAAATCAAAATAAATTATTTTTTTAAAGACTCTTTTTTGTATCTCATTCACACTACATTTTTTAATTAAATTACCAACTGATAAAAAAAAATATATCTTTGAACTATAGGAGCAAATTCACTAAAGTACCACCGCTAAAAACACTACGAGGAACATTTTTGTGGAACATTCTAACCCTCTAACTCTTCAATGAAAGTAAATTTTTTGGCCCTTTTAAAAGAGGGACAAAAAAGACCCATAAGATGAAGAATTAGAGGGTTAAAATCTTCCACAAAAATAATCCTCGTAGTGTTTTACATAAGCATTCTGAACACATGCTGTACCTAAAATGGAAGATTTCTCAAAAAAATTTAGGTTTGTGGAACATTTGAGCGCCAATTCTGAATAAATACGAAATTAACCACCCAGGAAAATTTTCTCTTCCAAAGAATCGGTTGTACAATAGCTACCCAGGAAAATTTTCTGTTCCAAAGAATCGGTTGTAGAATAGCTACCCATGCTTTTGGGACAATTTCAAACAAAAAGAATCGGTGTTAGAATCGACAGTAGAAGGGATTGTGAATGAAAAGTAGCTATTCTACAACCGATTCTTTGGAACAGAAAATTTTCCTGGGTATTAACACATTTTAAGATTTTACTTATTATTATAGTAGAATTTCATGACAAATATTTTTGCGGAACATTTTTACCCTCTAACTCTTTATCTTTCTTTGTGATAACCGAATTTTTTCGGTTGCCTCAACGGAACCTCGTAATTCGGTTGCCTCAACGGAATTCAGTTGTGCCAGCCGATAATTCGGTTGGCGCAACCGAATTGAATTACGAGGTTGCAGCAACCGAATCAATTCGGTTGGAAAAAATTCGGTTTCCACAACGGAATTGTTCTGAGAGTGTGGTTTCCTATTTTAATCCTATTTATTTTTTTTGTTTTAGAAAAATAATTTTAAGCATTTACAACGCATTTTTTATGCCCGTGTAAAAAAGTTTTTGGATCTAAATTGATATGATTGAATCTAATTAGATCCTGTACCAGATCTCATCAAATATGATCAAATATGGTATATGTGATAATACCTTATGGCAAAATCTGATCAGATCTAGTGCCAAATCTGTTCAAATCTAAAGTGATCTCGACAATTGCGACAGATATGCCTAGATCTGATCAGATCTAATTAGACCTCAAATTTGTCCCCAATTTTGAGATCTAATTAGATCTGACCAGATATGCCTAGATCTGATCAGATCTAATTAGATCTCAAATTTGTCCCCAATTTTGAGATCTAATTAAATCTCAAATTTGTCGCCAATTTTGAGATCTAATTAGATCTGATAAGATCTACTGAGATCTGGCCAAATCTGATCTTTTTTACACGGGTGAGAGGCATTTTTTATTAATGAATCGATTTCACATAAATTTGGTATAATTATGGCCTGACCTTATATCAATTCACGGGCTAAATTTCATGGCAATCGGATAATTTTTGGAGGTTTTATGAAATTTTTAAGATAATGGATATATGGCAGGACTAAGAGTCCTTGCTTTGATTTTGATAAAAATTGGCACAAACGTTTTCACGTTTTATGTGTATCTCAATGGATACTTTTTGTAATTTTACGTCCTCGAAACTCGATTTTAATTTTTTCTGTGCCGTGAGCAAACAAATTCTCTGATTTTCTTTATTGAAGCTATATAAAGTATCGCTACAAACCAAAGCTAAAATTGCCATTATGTTTGAATTTTTAAAATTTTTTTGAATATTAATTCAAACTAATAAAAATTCAAATTAATCAATTAATCATAATTCTGAGTAATAAAATTTTCAATCAATCAGTTAACTGGTTTATCAAAGTTCAAATTAATCATACTGTTTGTTTAATCGATTAATCGCATATCCCCAGTTTCAATAAAATCTATCACTCTATCCAAAGTATTAGTTTTTTCAGTCATTAAACATTAACCATTAATTTCCATTATTTTGTTAATAATAACATTTGGAATATATGATAATTTTCAAGGGTATAAAACACCAAAATGAAAGTTTCTATGGTACAGGGTAGAGACACAGCCTGATGGTCTTAGAAGTCTGAGTTCAAATCTCAGCAAAGACATAATTGATTTATTGTTCGAAATAATTTGTTATTGATGCAAATTGAAAGACACAATTTGTTTTCTGTTGTTGATATAATTTTAAGGAGTGAGATCATAAAAATTTTAACACACATAAAGTTAAATAAAAAACAAACCACTGAATTTTAAGACTTCAAACCGAATTTTTATTAAATAAAATTTAATAAAAAACAAATAAAAAAACCGCATGGAATTCTAACCACTCCGAACAAAGTTATCCACTTTTTCCGGAAACCCTCCCATTAAGGCTTTTATGGTAGTTTCTGTCACCTTTTTAGAGCAGGTGGTCCATCTACGTTTGAAATCTTGCCTGTCCTGGGAGACCTTTTTTGTGCCCTTTAATTCTCTTTTAACAAGAGCTCAATATATCTCCACTGGCCTGAGCTCCGGGCAGTTTGGTGGATTTACCTCTCTTGGTACAAAAACCACATTATTATCATTATACAACTCCAGCGCTTTCTTGCTGTAGTGACAAGATGCTAAATTGGGACAAAAGTAAGCGGATACATTTTGTTGACTCAGAAATGGAAGAAGTTTCTGCAAACACTTCTTGATATAAATTTCGCTGTTTATAGAGCCAGATGTCACAAATGACTGGCTTCTTTCGCCGCAGCTATATATGGCTTGCCATACTAGGAATTTTTTAGGATCGTTTGTTTTTTCCACCTAAATTTTTCCGCAACATTTCCTCGAAAATCGGAAACATATAATTCTTGACCAGGGAGCTGCGAAAAATCAGCCAGGATATAAGTTTCGTCGTCAATTACACAACAGTTGTATTTTTGTATAAAATTTGATTTCAATTTTCGAGCTCTGGTTCTGGCCTCCAAATTTTTAAAAGCGTTTCCATCGGGAACTTTTTGAACTTTGTAGGACTTTAGTCCTGCTTTACGTTTCACTTTACCTACAAAAAAGTCCGAGCATTGGGCTAACCGAGCTGTTTTTCTGCCAGATGTGTTAGGAGCTCTCTTAAGGATGCTTTTAACTTTATATGCCTTACCAATGTTACGATAACCAGTCGTTGTTCCTCGTCCCAGCTTCCTTTCAATTATTAGGTGTTCCAGATACTTTTTTACCACTTTTGAAACTGTTTCGAGGCATACATTAGTTTATTGTGAAATTTTTTTGTATGTCCATTAGAACGTACCACCTTACAGGCAAAAAAAAAGTGCGCCGTACACCCTCCAATATGAAGTATTTTTGCGAGGAGGTTTAAAAAAATTTTTTTTTTTATTTTTTTTGCCGAACGTAGGGGTCGCCATTTTACATTTTTCGTTATATCTTTGGTATTTACAGTCGGATCATAAAGTATGATACATCGATGTTTTTCTCTCGAGGAGACCGGAGTTTTACTCGTAGGACATTTTGACCTCAAGTATCCCGTTGTAGTGTTTACCCACCAGATCTCAGTTGCTACCACCCTAATGTCAAAAAATTAAAGCTCGCAAAAAATCATTAAACCTTTGCTAAGGAAGTTTTTCGCTAAACCCAGTATAAATTTTTTTTATTTATTGGTTGCCGAACGTAGGGGTCGCCTTTTTAAATTTTTTTTAATTGGATTTTTACTATATAGCAAAACACTGGTCTCCTCGAGGCAAAAAAATCGACATATGTATCACACTTTAAAATCCGTTTTGAAATGTCGAAGCTATAATAAAAAATTAAAAAAGGCGACCCCTACGGTTGGCAAAAAGAAATATAAATTTTTTTTTTGAAATCGCTTTCCAGAAATACATCATATTGGAGGGTGTATGGCGAACTTTTTTTTTGAGGTACGGTCTAATGTCCATGTTTGGTTTTGTTGAAAATATTTAATTATTTTTGAACGCACTTTTCTTTCATCGTCCATTTTGTAAAAAATTGCTAATTAAAACTCATGATATAAATTAGTTTATTAAGTGACATATTTTTAAAATTTAAACTGCCGAAAAAAAATATGAGAAACTTGAAACCAAAGTTATAAGCAAAAATGTGTGCTAACATTTTTATGATCTCACTCCTTATTCATAAAAGAAGTATTCAAATTTCCAATCTGAAAAAATTAAAATTGGAAATTTGACTAAAAAACTCTAAAAATAAAATAAGTTTAGTGCTTAACAATATCTCAAATATATATGAAAATGTGTGTGGTTAACGTTTAATCTTTGTTGTGTTGGAAAAAATTTACTCGCTCTAAAAAATTTAAATCGAGTTTTGCCTAGAGGAAAAGAAATGGGCTGACAAGCGGAAGGTAGCCCAGTTCGCGGCATAAAAAATTTAAATTTTTAAATAAATTTTGTACACCGTGTATTTATAGAGTTTATAATCTATAAATATTTAATAAATTTCAGAAATTATAACGGTGTTAAAAAAATAAAAATTATTGTACCTGGAACTACAAAAATTCGGTTGGAACTACGAATCTGTTCCCTATAAACAATTTCACTGGAATTCAAGTTGAAAACAAGTCCAATTCCAGCCCTGTTTTCCAGTTTCAAGGCTTGAATAAAACTTTAATTACATTTTATTTCAATAGCATACTCCAGCAAAAGGGAAACAAAAATTCAAGTTTGAACTATTTTTTTTAAAATATACAAATGCCAGAATTTGAAATATACTTTACATCAAGCAAAATTTAAAGCACTTAAATTTTTAAAACCGATGTGCTTATTGGGTTGTATATGTGTACATAATTTCTATTCAAGCAGAGTTTGTTTTATCGAAACGACGTTTATTATCGAGACGGTTGTATTCTAATGACTCTATTTTTATTAAAAACTACAAAATTTCTGAAATCTGACAACAAGATCGGCATTCTTTCGGATTCTTGTCTAAAAAGCGGGTATAATGTTTAGCGCGTTGGACTGTTACACGTGAGGTTGCGGGTTCGAGCCCCAACCAAGGCAACATCAATTTATGAAAAATAGTAATATATATGAGTTTTTTCTATCCCTCATACATATCGCAGCATCCTCCTTCGGTGTTCCCATAGCACTTAACACCACCGAAGAAAAATAATATAACAGGGCTATGAACTAAATAGCTTCAACAAAATTCGCCAACTCACCGACAGATGGCACGCGACAACTGTTCTAAAAAAATTCAACATCTAGCGCAATTACAGTGTTGCCATATTTGAAGCCCTTCATCTTTCACCACCTTTAAGTTCTTCTCTATCCCTTCCAAAGGAAGCAACACGTTAATTAATAGGAAGAATTTCCTTAGTGTTGCTTCTCTTAACAAAAAAAAAAAAAAAAAGCGAGATCAGCCTTCAAAAAGCAGGATAAATCCGCCAAAACCGGGATGGTTTTTCAGGTTGGGTGTACCCAATCGTATAAAATCCCAGTAGAATCTTTCATTAGCAAATCAAGATGTCAATTCTAGTTAATGTTTTTCGATGAAATCGTTTTTATTAACAAAGTAGCATACTATTATACACTCACAATATTATTTCGTTAAAAACAAATTAAAATACAGACTAAATTAATTGAAAACACAAAAAGATGGCTACTGATATATCATTATATTCAAGCCAGTTTGCTATTTAATTTTAAACTTTGTTTAAATATTCTATAAAAGAAATGAAAACAATGTAAGATCAGTTAAAATAATCTTCGGTACTTAACTGACAAAACGTTAGGAAAACTCGATTTTGTGGTCTGATTTTTTTTATTTGACTGAGTGAAAAATTTATTGTAATTTGAATTGAAATAATTTTGCAAATAAACAAACTCTTTTGACCAAAGAAAAAACGAAGTAAAAATAAAAATTATTTGGATTTTTTTTTTTGTAAAGAGAAAACATATAAAAACGGAATTTCACCATTTGTTTTACCAGTTACATAGAAGGGATTCGATTTTCTACCACGAGAACAAAATGCTTGCCAAAACAAGTACTTTTTGGGAATTTTGGACCTGATTTCCTTTTTATACTTATCTGTAGCATCGCCACGGCTATATGCTGGGTAAAAGTATTTTCCTTCAATGTACTGGAAATTTGCAAAGCAATATGTTCCGTC
Organism: Leucophora obtusa; assembly: GCA_949987735.1. NCBI lineage: Eukaryota > Metazoa > Arthropoda > Insecta > Diptera > Anthomyiidae > Leucophora > Leucophora obtusa. The sequence goes on from OX465298.1 coordinate 152,257,444, forward strand.
ATCTGTTATCACGCAATTATATTTTGTTAATTGTTTTTCGTAAATATGTCGACTGCATGTTGTTGCTGATAAATTTTGCTTTGCATTCCTATAAAGTTTTTCTGATCACTTATGAAAACACTTTTATTTTTATCATTGTATATTCGTGCAAAATGCCATTTTTCACAAAACTACAATATTTAAAATATTAAAAATCATTTTTTGACATAATATAAAAAGCTAATAGCCTACTTAAATCATAAATCATATTTTAATTAGTCAAGTAGCTTTTAATATAGCTAATATAGTATTTAGGCTGGGCAAAAACTAGTAGTTTTTGGTAATTTTTAGTTTTTGAGCGGAAAACGATAAAATTAATTTAGTTTTTCCATACAATGCTCCTTGCAGGAGTAAAAGGAACAAATATATATATATATACAATTTTCATATAAACTGAAAACCAGATTCTACCCGGTTTTTGTCAAAAACCAAGTAAAAATATCTGAAATATTGCATTTGCATACACCCGTTATCATTTACAATTAATTTTCAATACACCCTGTTACAACGAATATAGGAGTAAAGCAAGTGTCATAAAAATATTTTTTAATTTTTTAAGAATATTTCGGGTTTAGTTTGAAATTAGAGTTTGCTGTTCGGTTTTATTCGAAACCGAAACCGCGGGTTTTTAAGCCTCAAAACCGAAACCGAAAACCGACAAAAATAAGTCGGTTTTTCTTAAATGCTTTAACGAATTAAAATAATTTAATAAATTGCTTCGGGATGTACAATTAAAATCCGAAAAGATTCATAAAAAAGCCCTAAGACTTTCTGATGCAGCCTCTTTCCAAGCGCACTTTTGTGACTCATAAAATACTCCGAATAATGAGAATTATTGGAAAATTTATAACTTTCTGAGCCATTGTGAGTCATTTATTATTAATTTTTCAATAATGAAAAAATTTTGAATGCACTTATAAATACGAGTCTAATATGTTTCATTTATAAATCCAAAATTTGAGTACTCTGAAAAAAATTTTTAATGCACTCATAAATACGAGTTTAATATGCTTCATTTATAACTCCAAAATTTGAGTCTTTTACGAGTCACAATTTCTGAGCGCTTAGAAAAATGTCGGCTGGGATATTATTGAATCTTGAATTTCAAAAAGGGCTTATTATTATACAAAATTTAGTTTTTAATTATATTAACATTTCCTCCATTAAATATTACTTTAAAGAATTGTTATTACGGATAACATAAACTGATGCTTATAATTTTAGAAAAAAAAAATTGCACCAAAAAGTCAAGTGGTTTTAGAGATATTGAGTTTCACATATTCAGTTCAGATTTTAACCGTGTATTATTCAAAAAATCCTTTTTCGTAGTCCACGAAATTTATGAAATTTTATCTTTATACTGTTTTAAATAAATTGCTAAAATTTAAATCTATACTCTTGAAAATACAGCTTTAGTTGTGGACAAAAGAATAAAAAAAATTCATAATGGTTTTCCGCGTTTTTTTTTTCTCCCGCGAAGGTCTCGAAACGACATTATTGCATATATTGGAGTGAGAAATTCAATTGAATTTTAAGTAATAAGTATATTGTGCGTTTTAAACTATTTTCTTTTTATACTTACATATTTAATTATTTTAAAACAATTCTATTATTAGCACAAAGAAAACCGAAAATTATCCGAAACCGTGGTTTTTACAATTTTGAAAAACCGAAACCGCGGTTTTCAGATTTTTCGGTTTTTAGCAAACTCTAGTTTTAAATTGTGTGTGTTATATCCAGAAAACAGATTCGGTGCTGACAACCCTATTTGTTGCCAATCGAAGGTTTCAGTTGCATCTAATGAATTTTTCGGTTGTGGCTACCGAATTATTCTTGATACAACTGAAATTCCATTGCCACAGTCAAATTAGTCCGGTCTCAATTGGTTTTCTATTGCCACAACTGAAAAATTCCACTACCACAACCGAACCATGCGATTGGCTACTAATGCGGTTATCAGAACTGAATATGTTTTCTGGGTGTATATATTTAAAAATGTGTTAATAATTGTTTTTCAATGACGTGGCTTTTGTAATTTAGTTTTGTAAAAAACCCACCTGGTTTTTGCCCAGTCTTAATTTTGGTTATTCCGAAATTTACTTAAAGCTATATTAATCCTAAACCAATAAAAAAATTACCCTTAAAATATTTAAAAAATTGTATGTTTTAATTTGTTTTTGACTAAGTATTAGTATTTAAAATAAACTATAAAAAGTCAAAACAAATGTTTTGTTCAAGTGTTTTACTAAAAAAAATTACATATATTAATTTTTTTGAACTTTTGTTAGGCATTTTCCATAACTTAGTTTGTTTCTCAATTACTTGCAAACAAAGTACTATAAATTTATTTTTATAAACACATATAAAATAATTTTTCAACTTTAAAATACTCAAACAACAATAAAATCTTGAATGCAGACGTTCCCTAAATATGTATTGTTGATAATTTTTAAAATTTATGCGAACCTTATTATTTTTAAAATATTATACATAAAGCAAAATATTTAAATCTACATATATTTTTACACTAATTGTGAGGAGACTTTAAAACATATGTGTCGTCTATGCGACATCTTTTAAATTTTACCACAAAATCCAATATTGATTCTTTTTAATCTCGAGCATTCAACAGTTTTAACTTCCGCGGCCTTCATGCAGGCGAAATGATTTAAGTAAATCATGTCTTAGATTATACATACATATGTGTTTTGAGCGGCATTGGTGTGCTATCAAAAAATTTTCATTTTGTTTTTGCATGAAAAGTATTTGAAAATTTGTTATATTTACATATACCTTAGACTGGTCCAAAAAAAAAATAAAAGTTGGAATTTTCACGCTCCACAAGCCTAAAAATATGCCACTTTGAAAAAAAATGTGGTCTGATCAGAAAAATCACCAAATAAGTTTTATTTAGAGGTAGTACATCGCAATTGAAGTTTCGAGGTTGTACTTATTCTAATATTTTTAATTAATTAAAAATAATGGAAAAAATGAGAAAAATTAATTATAATTATTACAATCGCGACATATCAAATCTAATATATTTTTAGGTGTACATTATGAACATGAAATCAAAATTGAAATTGGAGTCGCGGATTTCGCTAAATTTGAAAATTTCAGACAAAAAATGTTTAACTTTGATCAGGATATTTTCTTATATTTACGACTATGAAAATTTATTTTTTGCATTAATATATATCTGTGGAATGTCCTATTATGTGAGATAGGGTTTTTGGTAGCAATAAAATTATAACAAGCCAAATAATAGCGAAATATTAAAAAAGTCAAATTTTAAGTTAATTTGCAAGGATATCTGTTATCCTTTTTAAAATTAAAATCAGTGATATATATAATGAAGGCCCGTGGTAAGTAAATTGTAAAAGTATAACAAATTGGATTTTTCGATGACGCCGTTTACAGGTAATTAGGAAAATACCTAAAAAAATTGAGTTTTTTTAATTTTAAAAAATCGCGAATAATTCATAAACAACAAGCTTTTTTTAAATTTTGATTGCTGATTCAAAATCTTCGTTAAAATAAAGATCAGATTTGAGAAATTTGCGCATACAAGGCAAAAACAAGTTGAATTTTTTATTACATCTTTTCGGAAAATTTGGAAATTTTAACTAAAATATGTATTTTTTTTGTATAATTTTTGTAAAAGTTATTTAGGATTTTTAAGTTTTGATTTCAAATTCCTTTTGTTCACATTATTTAAGACCAGATTTGAAAAAAAAAAATTGTTAAATAATAGCGTACAGGTTAAGAAATAATTAAATTTAAAGCCAACCCTACTTTTTGTATAAATTACTCTAGAGATAAAATACTAATTCTTAAAAGACAACTTTTTGTGCTACCTCTAAATAAAAGCGGATTTAGCTGAAACTTGGCACAGAGAGTTTTTAGACACTAAGGAATAGGGGCAACATTGTGGAGATCGCGAATTCCAACTTTTATGTTTTTTTGGACGACTCTAATATACCTAGACAATATATCCGTACATTTGTTTAAATTGTAGATCCATTAAATGTGTTACATTGCATAGTTTGGTGTTGACACTGATTTATACATGATGCATTCCTTCATATCCTTTATATTATTAGCAACATTAAAAACAACTGAATACAATACGAAAGTAAAATTCAAGTCGCACTCTCTAATTTCTATATCCGTTACTTTTTTCATGTTGGCATTTAAAAACCAATTTTTTTATTAAATTCCCGGTAAACTTGATATAACGTATGTAATTTTTAATATAATTTATACTCATTATTATTTCAAAAATAATATCTTTATATGTATTTTTGCATTTGTTTTTTTTTTTTTTCATTAATCACACCCTTTTTCTTATTAATAATAACACACACCCTCACAAAATTTGGTTCCGTTATTCCCGTTACACTGTTGTTTACGCATTGAGTTACCGTTAAGTACTAACATTTTCTAAAATACATTTGCAACATCATCTGTCTGTCTATCGACTTCAATAATATAATTTCCCTTGTGTTGTATAAAATGTGGATTGCTTTTGTCGTTTTTGATTTATACTTAAAAGGAGTATAAAACATCCTTTTATCAGCTGTTTACAGCATCCAAACGATAAAGGAACAACATAGAAAATTTCCTTTTCTTATTGAGGGGAAATTTATACTAATGTTATTGTGGATGTTGTTATAGTTCCACAAAATTAAATGTTGTAGGAGGTTAGTTACATTTGTAAAGTATTTCAGCAACATTGTTTATAAAGATATTATTGACCTAAATATGAAACTATCAACATTTGTTGGAGATATTTTTTGTAGAACACTTGAACAACACGTCTGTAAATTGCCTAATATCAAATTTTCTTGGACTAGAGTAAAATCCTTTGAAAATTTATATTTTTTCAGTTAAATGTTGAATTCAATAGTTTTGATAAAATTTGTATATTTGTAAAAGTACTTTTATATCCTTCATAGTTCCAGTAATAGTTCCTGTTTGAATTTGGTGCCTTTGAAAGATCTATTCAACTATGCATTCTCTGTTACTAGGCGAGAGGCATAAGGTTTTTATTTTTGAAGTTATGGATGTTGATTATTTCTCAGATTTTTCCAAACTATAAAAATTTAAAGACTACACAGGAAAAATTTCTGTTCAAAGATTCGGTTGTAGAATAGCTGTATTCCCGTTACAACCCGTTCTAATAGATGTAATCTATTAGATGTATGTAATTCAATTAGATGTAATCTATACAGATTTTTCTAAGGCATTCGATTCCATTTGTCATGAAATATTGTTGTCTAAGCTTTATATGTTCGGTATAACTGGACAATTATTGTTATTATTCAAAAACTTTTTAACTAATAGAAAATTATTAGTAAAAATTGGTTCTTCTTATTCAACTACTGAGATTATCGCTACCTCGGGAATTCCACAAGGTACTCATCTTGGTCCGTTATTATTTTTAATTTTTATAAATGGTTTGCCAGATTGTTTAAAGTTTTGTAAGCCATTAATATTTGCTGATGATCTGAAGCTTTTTGCGGAAGTTTCAAATTTATCTGATTCTAATATAATACAAAGGGATTTGGAAGCTCTGGGAGAATGGTGTAGTTTTAATAAGCTTGTGCTGAATACGAGTAAATGTTGTACTATTTCTTATACACGCTGCCATAATCCAATTATTAGTGATTATTCTGTTGATGGAATTATTCTTAAAAGAGTGGTTGAAGTTAAAGATTTAGGTGTAATATTGGATGCTAAATTACACTTTATCAGTCATGTTGATTATATAACTTCAAAGGCATATTCTATGTTGGGATTCATTAGAAGAAATTCCAATGATTTTAAGGATCCTTCAACTTTTAAAACTTTATATACTTCTTTTGTCAGAAGCCAATTGGAGTATTGCTCTCTAATTTGGAACCCTTATTCGGAAGTCCATTCCAACCGGATTGAAAGAATTCAGAAATTGTTTACCAAATTTGTTTTTAAGAGGATCAATTGGCCTGAAGTAGTATCTTCATATGATATTAGGCGTAAATTACTTGGCCTACAATCCTTAAGGGATCGTAGGTCATCATTTTCTTTAATGTTTATTTATAAGATTTTGTGCAATGAAATAGATTGTGAAGCTTTGTCAAATCTAGTAAATTTATATAATCCTCCACGTGAATTACGCCAAGCACCTTTATTTTATGAGGAATTTCATAGAATCAGTTATGGTTGTAATGAACCAATTACTAGATGTTTAAAGCTTTGTAACAGTTTATCTCCATTAATAAATTTTAATGTCAATAAATCTAAGTTTAAATTAAATTTATTTGTTCTTTTTAATTGAATTAATTTATTAAATAAACAATTTTGTTAATTATAATAGTCTGTAAGATAATTATCAGTAGACTCAATAAATAAATAAATAAAATAAATAATATCAAATCTAAAACCGATGATTTTTGTTTAAAATTGTCCCAGAAGCAATGGCTTCTATAGCTCCAAAGTGGAACCGGTTGCATTAGAATCATTTCTGAAACTAATTATAGAACCGATTCTCCGTTAGTAATACCTTCCATATAAGATTTCATTGAATCTTACATTAAAACCGGCTGCAGATTTGGTGTGTTTGGTAACCGATTGTAAAAATTATGAAACTAAAAAAAATTGGAATTATTTTAAATTAAATATTCTTATATTTTCATACAACAAGTTATACTTTTCTGGAAAGTTTTTCGAAAACTGAAACAAACAATCATATCAATTTCAAAAATATTGCAAAATCGTCCCTGTTTTAAGAAAACCAATACATCTGAAGAAAACCTGAATTTGAATAAAAATATTTTGTATATTTTCGATAGTAATACTCTATCGAATATCCCCAAATACTTAAAGCTGATTTTTTATTCTGTTGGGCTTTAGGAAAATATTTTAATGTAACTGTTGCTATACTTACTTGTTATTAGAAAGTATTGCAACATAAAAACAAGTAAAAATTTTAAAGTCGGGCATGCCGACTATACAATACCCTACACCATTCTGGTTAAGAGCCAACAAATATTTGGATCCGAAATTCGAATTGGTTAAAATGGGTCTTGTGTCAAAATTTTCTATAAAAATATAAGAGAAGTGAAAATCGTAAATATAGCCCATACGGGCGATAGGTCCAAATAGGGACCGATTCTATCTAGAATCTATCGGCTTTTTTTCTCTGGACCATGTGAGTCAGCAAACCAAATTTCGTTAAAATATCTTAATATTTGCGACCTGCAGCGTGTAACCACGCCAATTTTGGGGGACCCTTATATGGGCACTAGGTCTAAACATGGACTGGTGTTAACCAAAATCAATAGGCTTCGTCCTTGGGCCAAAGTAGGTCTGTGTACCAAATTTCATCAAAATATCTTAATATTTGCGACCTGCAGCGTATAAACGATATAATTTTGGGGGGGATCCTAATATGTGCACTAGGTCTAAATGTGGACCGATTTCAACCAAAATAAATAGGCGTTCTTGGGCCGACATAAGTCGGTGTACAAAATTTCATCAAAATATGTTAATATTTGGGACCTGTAGAGTGCGCACCAGAATGCATGGACAGACAGACAGACAGACGGACGGACGGACGGAGGGACGGGCGGACGGACATCGTTAAATCGAAATAAAAAAATTCTGCGCCTATCGCTATACTATAACCATTATTTGTTGGTGTTACAAACATCAGCAGAAACTTATAATACCCTCTCCACGTAGTGGTGTAGGGTATAATGAAATTGTGTCTACACTGAGGCAATTTATCAGGACTTCACGACGTTGCGAAATATATTTGTCACTCTAAACGTACACACAGAAAACGGCTTGGTAGTTGCAATCGAATTTTTCGGCAACTGAATTATTGTAGTTCCAGGTGCAATCAATTCTATTAATTTTTAATACTATTGTAATTACCAAAATTTATTTATTAAAATAAGCGAAAATTTTGCAAACAAAGGTTGCAACATTTTTTGTCGTAAATCTTCTTAACTATTGTGCTATGTCGAATTTATTTTAAAAACTAATATCACTGAATATTTAACGAAGTAATTTTGATTAATAACGATTAATTTTTGGCAATAAATGGTTTAAAGTTTTTACAGTGACTTTTTCATTTTTGGAAGACGTATTTTTAAGGTCTTCCTGAAATATTTTTAATATAATTTTGATCCAAAATTTCCAAATATTTTCTTTATATTTTCTCATAATTAACGATTTAAGGCAGGTGGATGGCATCACTAAAGAAATAAGTTGTAAAAAAATCGATATCACTAGATGGCGCTTTGTAAAAAAATTTACAATTTTTTTTTTTTTTTTGAATTTAAATAATAACAAACAACAAATGAAAAAATACAAACAAATATTTCAAATTTTATTATTTGAATATATTCCGGGTTTGTTTTTTCCTTATTTTGAGCAGTATTTTTATCGTTTTTAGTTTTAATAATTTTTTTATTTTAAATCATACCAAAAACACCACAAATTTTATATTTATTTAATATATTTTGTTATTATTATTTTTCATTTGTTGACACTTACAGATGTGATCAAATTAATGATGTGTTTTTTTTTTTTGGTCATGTTAAACAGTTAACAGACCAATGTTACACCAATTATTAATCTTAAATATCTAATTAAATATATACTAAAAATAGAAATAGTTTCTAAACAAGTATTTAATTGAATCAATTAATATTTTAATTGACTTTCAAATATTATTGCAAATATTTGTTACATAATTATGTGTTGTATAATTCCCAAACTTTTTTTTCTTAAACCTTTGCAATTCACAAACAAAACAAACACATATGCAGTACTCCAAATATATAAAGATGTGACATACACCCACTTTTTTGCAATTTCATATTATTTTTTATTTATTTCCAATTAATGTTTTAATTGGTATTATTACTACTTTAATCAAAATTTGTTTCAATTAATCGTATACAATTTTTAGTAGTTAATATTATCATTTGAGCGAAGGTGCAAAATCAATTATAATTTGAATTGACATAATCAATTTCGTTATTAAAATTCGTTTTTAGTTTTTTCTGTGTAATTCTACAGTGTAGCAAATCTGTTCTCCAGAGTTTTAAGGTGCTTTCACAATGGTAGAGTGACTCTACTTTGCAGCACAGATTAAAATGTTAACTGTTCAAAATGCAGGGTAGAGTTATTTTAAAAAATATTTGACTCTTATATACTTACATTTTGCTTCGCGAATTTTTAGGCTTTATTTACACTGCCTAAATTTTAAAATAATTTTTTCTTTAATTATTAACTTCCAAACACAATTATTTTGTATTGGTTTTACGTATTTTTATTCATATTTTTTTAAATTTGTTGATAATTAGAGATGTGAGCAAATTAGTGATGTGTTTTGTTAAGGTATGTTTGTCATGTTAAATAGTTAACAGAACAATGTTAACAAATACAAAAATGTATTACTAAGAAAGAGAAAAGAACTAGATTTGCTATAGATTGGAGTACTTCATCATTGTAAACGCACATTTACTCTGGAGTGGAATAACATATTTTTGTATTGTGCTATATCACAATACAAAAATGTGTTAATATGAAAGAGAAAAAAACAAAATGTGCTACAGATTGTAGTACTCCGTCAGTGTAAACGTACTCCTTTAATATTTATTTCGAAAGTGGTACGAGTCACCTTTATTTTAATATAAAAAGTGCCAAATAATATTTAACAGATTGAATGGGAATATTGAGAGTATTTTTTTGTGGGAAATAAAGATTAAGGCATTTCAGAGGCAATATCCATGTTGAAGGTTAAAATTCAGGAAAATTTGGTAAACATAAAGTTTTACTTTTTTATGGCAAAAACTGTTAATCCGCGAAATACTGTTAAGATAATTGTGGTTACGCTACCAAATATTTTTTTATTTTTTCATATTAAACGATTTAACAAAACCATTTATTTTGAAAGTGGTATGAGTCATCTTATTTTTTTAAATAGAAAAAAACTTAAGGATAATACAGCTCTACAAAATAAGACAATATTTATAAAACGCAAAACTTTGAACTGGATTTAGGTTAATTGGGGGTACTGATTTCGAATCTGAAACCAGTTTATTCAAATTGGCTCTAGCTTTTGGATAATTCCCAATTTACTTTTTTCCATTTTTCAACCGATCATTTCAATAAAAAATTCATAATTTAGCTCCAAGAAGAAAATCCTTTACAAAGCTTAAGCTTAATTGCATCTCCTATTTTTCAAACTAAGTGTGTGTCAATATCTCAATAACGTTTGTAAACGTAGTCGCTCAAAATCAAACTTTTTAAGGTTTTTTTTTTTTTTTTTAGGAAAATTTAAATATAACACGAAGTCCGGTTTTAAATATCAAAGCAAATTTGGAAAGAAAAAAGTCCAAGGTTTTTATATATATCATACTGCATAAACAAATTATATGCACGTTTGGAGCCTTTTGTATTTAAATTTAGATTAAAAAACAAAAGTATTCTACTCTACTACAGCTCTACTCTACTATTACTGAATTCTTTTTTCTAAAAGCATCAGATTTCATTCACTATTGATTTATTTGCAAAATTATTGTGATTTTCAAAGTTTATATTTAAATCATGCATTCAGACTTTTTCTAAAATTATTACTCGACGAGCTCATTTCGAGTGTGTACGAAAATATTTTGATTTAAATATAAACTTTGAAAATTACAATTATTTCGCAAAAAAATCAGCAGTGAATGAAATCTAATATTTAAAAAGAAAGAATACAGTAATAGTACAGCAGATTTTTAGTACAGCAAAGTTTTTTTTTTAGTCTAAATTTAATTATAAAACGCTCTAAAAGTGCATATAATTTGCTAATGCAATATGAAATAGCGATATACAAATTTTGAACTCTTTGGACTAGGCCTAACATAAAATTTTTCTTTTTTTAAAAAACCTTAAAAAAAAATTAAATTAAATTATAGAGTGTTGTTTTGTTTCGGCTCGAGGTCAGTTTAAATTATAAAAAACAATAAAAATAGAAAATTTTTTTTAGTTTTACTATTTATTTAATTTGTAAAAACCAATATTTCGACTAATGTCATTAGTCATTTTCAAGGAATATAAAAAATATTAAAAATTGGCAACGTGTCCCGAAAGCAATACTTCACAGCATTTCTATTCTTCTTCTAGAAGATAAATTGGCGATATCGCTAATTTATCACTAGGAAGATCAAAATATATCGTATATATCGCCTATATATCATCTGTAAGTTAAAAAAAGATATTGCCTGATAGAAACCCAAAAGATAAAAATATGACTTTTATTTTCAACTATTTTTTTTTATAAACAAATACAACAAATAAAAATGTTTCCACCAATATTAATATTTCAAATTCGTAAGTTTTATACCAACTAAAACGACAGGTCCATTAATACATCCATCAGTCCTTCATAGATTTGAATTTTATTTTGTAACCGGACGGTACGCCGTTTCCTAAAAAAAATTGATTTTATTTGCAATAAATAATTATATCAATCAAATATAATTTTAGCTTACCAATATAAATTGCAAAAGTTATTCTAATCCCATCGGAAGCTCAGAACAAAAATTATCAACTAAAACAAACAAAATCTAAAAAATATATTTTTTTTGATATTTTTGTTCAATATCGCCAATATATCTTCCAGCTGTTAAAAAGAAGATATGTTCGAAATACAACTTAGATTTTGGTTAAAGGGATAAATAGATGATATTGCCGTAATAACTTTTGGATGATATTTCTTCCAAATGCTTATTGGGGGCAGTTTCAATTTTGTACTTGTATTTCATTATTTTTATATTTTATCAACGTCATTATAACAAAGACGTATATTACTAAAATAAATTTGAAATTGGGAAAATATAAAAAATAATGAAATATAAGTCTAAAAATTAATAACGAATCGATAAATATGAATTAATTAAATAAAATGCATTGTTGAATTGAATAAACTTCATTGGTTAAACAACAAAATAATTATTCAATTTGATTAAATATAATTGTTGACATAACTAATTTTTGTTAATACATTTGATGACATTTTGTCAAACTAACACTACATCAAATAGTTAAACGTCAAAATATAAACTAAACAATGTGTTAAATTCATGAACAGGTTTTGTTAGTTGTATAGTGATCATCCATTCATCAATTTAATATGGAATTTAGTGGATTTTACCGATGTTTCTGGTTCAGTGTAGAGCCAATTTGAACAAACTGCTTGCAGATTCGAAATCAACATCCCCAATTATCCTAAGTCCTTTGCAATAGAATTCACCTTTTGTTGTACAGCAATGTATTTAACCCTATCAGTACTTCTTTTTTGCTTTTGCCTTAAAAAATAATTTTTTTCAATTTTGTTACTATTTAAGCCTACATTTTGAATAATCAAAAGTAATTTTTTTAAATTTGGTTTCCAAAAGTGGTTTTTGGGCATCTGCCATATGGCATAGAATGTACTTAAACGAAAAAAAAAATACAAAAAATATAAATTTAAATTTTTAATGCAATTTTAAAGATCTTATGTTTGAAAAGATCTAAATCTACGTTCAAATGCATTCATTTTATATTATACATTAACTCTTTCACGACCATATGGTCATATGTGTTCCAAAGAGACAAAAATTATTTTTTGCATATTTTGGCTTAATTAAGTCGAAATAGGACTAACTCATGAAAATATTTTCCATTTGTTCGATGTTTGGTCTTTTAGATATGGTAATTACGTTCAGCCGCTGCGACTCCATTCAATCAAACACAAAAATGTTCTTCCTGTTGGGTAAAATCTATGCCATATGGCATAGTACGAAATGAAAAAAATCGTACAGCTTTATTGAACTATGTTTGGGATCCAACTTTTTTTACATTTAATAAAGCAATCATTATCTACTAAATTACTTACATAAAGCTATCAAATAAAGAATTTTTGTAATAGAATATATAAAAGTACGAAGTGACCTTTTCTTGTTAAATTCGAAACTCGATAGGCACGCTCGCTTTCTTTTTTTCATTAATTTGTACAGAAAGCTTCAAAGAAAAATATAAAATTACAAAAAAATAGTATCCATAAGTTTTTTTACTTAAAACAGACACTAAAAAGTGACTATGCCATATGGCATACAATAACCGAAAGGGTTAACTGCATAATTTTCTTGAGCTTTTTTAAAATATTTTAAAATTTTTTCAAACTTTCAAACTGTTCATAATTTGTTGATTTATTTGTTATTTCCTGAAGATGCTAAATATTGGAGTAGCGAAATATTGGAAATAAAAAACTTTTTACATATAAAAAACATACGTTAAGCTCAAGAAAATTGTGCAGTTAAAAATAGAAAAAGAAGGTCAAATAAACGACAAGAATTTTCAATCCTATTTAATTAAATAAATATTTTGGTATTCATTTTTTGTAGAAAAGTAATAAAGTAACGTTAAAAACATGTTATGCCCAATGCTCGAGGTAAAAGTTGAAATTCGCGAAATTTTAGCAAATAAAAATTTGTAAATTTTTTGGTAATTTTTTTTATTATTGCGATGAGGCCTTCATTGTGAAAGCACATACACACAGAAGGCAGATTCATTTTGACAACCAAATGTTTAGCCAACCAAATAGTTTGGTGGGAGCCTCCGATACATTTGGTTGTAACAACTGAAATTCGGGCAAAACAACAAAATCTCGGTTGAAACAACATATTTTATTAATACCAGGGACACAGTGGATTGCGACAACCAAATAAATCGGTTGCTGCAACCAAACGATTAAGCCGTTTAAAACTGCCTTTTAGAATTCAATATAAAAATAATCTTCCAAGATTTCATATTTCAGCGAATGAAATAAATAATAAAAAAAAATTTAGAAAAAATGATAAGAACTACTATTTTTTGTTTTAGTCCACTCACCATTAAAGAAACAAGTATTTTCGCAACATCTATTAAAAATTATATGCGAAATATTTAACTGAATGTGATTATCAGGGCAGCGACTTTCATGCATTTAAAAATCGAAAATATGCGCCCATGTTATGCAGTAAAATGTGCAAAATAGTCCCTTAAATAGAAATATGCACTAAAAACCCAAAAATATGCACTTAACATTGAAAAATAAATGCTTAAAACCAAAAAGTGCATTTTAAATTTATCGATTTTTAAATATCATATTTATTACTAGAGCGTTTGGTTAAAAATTAAATCCAATATAAAACTCTAAGTAGATGACAACTTGATGTTTTCCTTCTAGTTAAGTGCTGCGTTAAGGTTTGCAAATTCTTCTTTTTCTTTATTTTTAATTAAATCTTACTCTTAGTTAAAAAAATAAAAATAAAATATGCAATTTAATGAATAACATGCAAAAACATGTTTGTAGTCATTTGCTGCCCTGATGATTATAAATATGCGTAAAATCAAAAAGCGTTTCATATCTCATTTTATCAGAAACAAGTGGACTCATACCGCTTTCAAAATATGTAGATAGCTTATTTATTCATTACCAAAAAAACCCAGTGCACCAAATATTTAAAACAAACTAAGAACCAGACATTTTTAAATACTTTTTGGAATTTACATTTTACTTTAATTTTGTTTTTAATTTATAATTATTTCTGCGAATTCAGATTTCCCTAAAACATTTTATTTTCAACTCATAAGTAAAATAAATATGTATCTCCCGAAATAACCATTTACCAGTGCTTTTTTGAAAAATTTTGAAACCTAACCCAGCAAAAAACCTGCTTCGCTGGATGCAGCTTTGTAAGGGAATAAATAAAATTAATCCCTTACAAAGCTGCTTACGGAAGGCATGATTTTTTCATACAAAGGGCCCGCTTGGAAGCACGTTGTTTTGTGAGAAAAAGCGCTTTATTCGCTACTGAAAAATTGCAGTAAATTCATGTTTTTCGTAAGTGCATTTAACCGCAAATAAATTCATGCGGAAAAAGTGCTTTTTTGCTGCTGAAAAGATGCAGTAAATTCATGATTTTCATTGAGCGCATTTACACGCGACTTCTTATGAAAATAAATGCATTCATTTGCCGACTTCAAAATGCAGACTGACTCATGTTTATGTGGCGTCTATACATTAAACTCTACTAAAGAAGGGTAAAACACGATTGAGATGACTCAGATTTCGTGCGCATTAATCTTTGGATAACTTACATTTTATTTTATTCCCTTACAATCTGCTTCGTCGTAAGGGAATAGCGTAGCACTATAATTTTTTAAATAACTTGCTTACGATTTGCTTCGTTTAAGGCAGTTTTGCAGGGTATTCAATCAAATTGCAAAATTTTTTGTGTATTGTATACGCATAAAGTGGCGCAACTCTGTAAAGCAGAATTTGTAGCGCGTTTTTAAGCGCTTCGTATTTTTACTGCTTCTAAATTCTAAAAATTTTTTGCTGGGAACTTTTTCAACTTGAATTATGTTTTGCTTTTAAGACTTATATTCATTGTCAAATGTTTTTAACCCTCAAACCTGCCTAAAAATTTTCTCAATGCAATTTTTGCCTTTTATACCGCACTGAAAATAAGCCACAGGTGGTTTTATAAAACTTGATTTTATTACTTTCTTTATGTGACATGAGCCGAATTATTTTGAAAGAGAATCTCATAATTGAGGCCTATGTAGGTCATAAATTATTCGTCTTACTCCAATTTTTTAAAACACATGCGAAGCATATAAAAAGTAATCGAATGTTTTTATTGTCTGAATATCACTATGTTTAGTTTTCCTTTTTCTTTTATTTTTACATTTTTTTTGAAATTTTTTTGAAAAAGTCATTAGCTACGTAATTGTTGTAGCTTTTTTCAGTTTGATGGATGAAAATTGTTGGAATCCACACATTCCAGGGAAAGGATGGGTTTAATAAATCATTTAATACCTGAAAATTAAATAATTAACAATTAAACAGCGACCTCCTCACTCCAAACTTTATTAAGGGTTTAAAGTTAATGAGTACCAACTATAAATATTTATTATTTTTTTGTATTTCGTTATTAAGCAAATATATGTGAGTACTGTTTTGCACAAATTAGCTTAAAAATACTGTAATAGGATTGTTGTAAAAGTTTTTGAATTACCCTGTTGAAATGTAAGTTCATTATGTTATATCAATTACCTAGAAACAATATTAAGGACTATTTCAAAAAGCATGACTAATTTATCTACACCCAAAAAAATAATGTGAACAATAATAAAATAATAAAACCACAAAAACACATAGAAACATGATGCACAAGTATAGTTTTCTACAAAAAATTTGTTAAATTTACAACAGTATGGGTTCTTTCCTATAACATGCACGTGCCAAATTTATTGATGGAACTTCCAAATTTGAACTACTCTTATTTTAGAGTTGCATTTTTCCTGAATTGCTGTAGTTCCAAATTTGGAATTTCCATCAATAAATTTAACATGTGTTATAGAAACGAACCGATTCTGACAATCTGGAGTCCCAGCAAAATAATGAGATATGCCAAAATAGTGAGTCCAAAGTGAGATTTTCAAAGAAATAAGATTTAGGTCTGCCAACTTAGCTAAAAGAATGCGTATTTTGACACTATTTAGGGTTGAGGTGGAAATGTTACTCTTCATTAAGGTAGTGAAGTTGATTTTTAACCTTAACCATGAATGTACCTAGTTTACCATTTTCAGATATGTAGTTATATAACCACATAACTGGTAATAATTTTCTACACTGGGTATTTAAGTCGATTTGCGTATATTTCTTATATGAATTGAAACTATGAAATCGGAATTTTGTTTTCTATAATACTGCATTAAGACAAATACTATATTTATACCTGACCAAAAACTACCTGGTTTTTGGCTCTTGTAGTTTTTAACTTGTTAAAACAGACACCAACTTGTTTTGTACAAAAACTAGGTGGTTTTTGCTCAAGTATAAATGTAGTATAAGGGAAAACTACCTAGTTTTTGGCTATGGCTAGTTTTTAATTGTCAAAAAGCATATACAAAAAACAAACAAAAACTAGTTTTGTACAAAAACTATGTAGCTTTTATTCAGTCTAAATTCAGTATAAAACAGCTATAAATACATATAAATACTTAAGTTAATAAAATACTATTGAAACTATAAACTTAATATTAAAATCAAAAAACACATTTTATAACGTTACTTTTTTTAATCAAATTCTATTTAAAATATACACGTTTGTGTCTAACATTTTCAATGGCCGTTTTAAATATAATATAAAAAGTTTACATTTCTATGCAAAAACAAATTTCAATAAATAACTTAAATAAAAATTAATTTTTTTTAATTTGTTTTATTTAAATTGGAATATATTAGCTAATCAGCTAAAATATCCGGTAACCTACTAATTCGTTAAAAATTTAATATAAAAATATAAATGTTGTATGATCAAATTCAACATATTTTGAAAAGTTTATATTTTGGAAGTGGTAGGAGGCCATTCAGTACTGAAAAGGCATAGATTTTCTCAACATTTTATATTAATTTTCTTACCATAAATAGATTTAATATCGCCTAATGTATAAAACAACAAAACAAACAACAAAAAATGAAAAAAACAATGAAATGTAAAACTTTATATATCTCATGTTAAAAACAAGTGGACTCATACCGCTTGCAAAATGAACCCGTAGTTTATATATTTGTTTATTTGGTTATATGCATAATCATATATCACATTTGCAAATGGTTTACGAAACAAATTTTTCATACAAAAAAATTTTATAAACGTGTTATAAGGTTTTATAATTATTATGGATAAGCACATTTTTTTTATAGATTTTACTAAATTTAAATTTTGACATCTTTTTGCTTTCGAATCTCGCACTGTGCATAAACAATTTATTTACAAAAACAATTGTAATTTTTTTCTATCGGGAAAGCTTAATTTCCTATTATCAAATGCTTATTTAACGTGTTTGTTGAAAATTTCATAAAGTCCCTCCTGTGTGATGGTTAATAAGCAAAAAGGAAATATTAAAAATTATACTCGTAAATATATTGAAAGCATGCCCGTTTAAATCATATTAAAATATGTATAAGTATATATAAGGAGTGTAATGTTTCAAATCTGGAAATTTTAAAGTACGCTATGTTCCAAATCATTAAAACTAAAATGAAAAACTTTATAGGAAAATGTTCAATAACTTCATAAAATTGTGTCAGTGTAACATTTTGATTTCTTTGAGCGATACTTTTTCAGCAATTATGAACCAATTGGAACGACGAAAATTAATTATCGACAAATGGAATGAAAATCCATACCGAGCAGTACATTTTATTTCAAAAGATTTGAAAATGGCAAGAAGTACGGTAGATCCAGTCCTGAAACGTTATTTTGAAACATCTATCGGCATTGAAAAGTTTGGTTTGAAGTATCTCGTTTGGCATGGAATTTGCCAATGCGGCGAAAAGGCATTTTAATATATAACAACAGGTACAATTAACGGAGATGTGTACAGGGAAGAACGCCAAAAATAAGATTAATACCTTTTATAAAAAAACGCCGTACACTCATAGAAAAAAGTTTGTAGAAAAGTTAGTAAAACTGTTAGTACTTCAACTTAACAAATTTTTCACTAATTTTTAGTTAAAATTAAATTTTTAGTTAATTTTTTAGCTACCTCCACATTACTAACTTACAAATTTTTTTGCTATTTTTTTTTTGCTGAATTTAGTTACTAATTTTTAACAATAAATTTGCTAACTTTACAGTATTTTGCGGAATTTTAGTTACTAATTTGTAATAGAAGATCTGCTAATTTTACAAATTTTTTGTAAACTGAACCACCAATTTTGGAGCGCTTATAAACAGAATGTTAAATGACTCATAAAAATTACTGCATATTTTTAACTCGTCAAAAATAATGCAAAAAATTTTTAAATAAAGCTAAATTGAAATGGTTGAAAATTTGTCCTACTCATAAAATATCTAAATTATTAAAATTTATGAGAAAAGTTTCTATTTGTCGTAATATATTAATTTTCAAAGATCAAGGACGAACCATTTTAATATGAAAATTGTGATTAAAAATATCTCTGGTGTGGAGTGGAGTTTACGGGGCTGACCTTAATTTTTTCCCCCAACATTGTACTTTTTAAGCTTATTTAAAGAATACGATATTTTTAATCGGCCACACCTTCTTTCCTGTGGGTGGAGCTTTAGAGGTGAAAATGGAAACTCAAATAAATTCGGAAGTACATATCCGATCAGCAAACAATGTAAATCAAAAGAAGGGTCTCTGAAATACATTTTGTTATGGTTAACATATTATTGTCTATAAATATTACCACTTTTACAAAAAATCATTCATGGGAAATTTTCATTGGCATTGAAATTTAATTGGCATTACTTTATCTCAATGTCAATGGCAACAAATTTCATCACCATTCAATGCCAATGAAATTTTTTTCAATTTGCATTGATGAAAACAATGGTAATGAAATGTACACAAATTGAAGAAAAAGCATTGTAATATAAAAAAAATATAAGAAATACGCGAATTTTTAATTTTTTTTCTTAATTTATTCTTTTATTAAAACATGAAAACAAATACTTCTCTCATCAATTATATATAGGCATTTAGTCATTAAACAATGCCAATTGAAAAAATTTCAATAAATTTACACATTCAATAAACTGGTCCCAAGTATGTTTTTAAATACACCTTTATTTTTTATTTATTAATTTTCATTTCATTTGCTCCTTTTTTACCTTTTTCCAGTCCACTAGTAATCTGCAAAAGTTTTGTTGAATATAGAAAATTTTAGCAAAAATTTTGTAGATTTGACAGTTTTTTTGCTATTTTTATTCTACTATTATTTAGCATTTTTTTTTGCTGATTTCAGCAAGTTAAATTGTTATTTGCAATTACCAAAAATTCATCTCAAATATTACTAAAATTCTGTAAATTTAACAGTTTTTTTGCTGGTTTCATTTTATTAATATTTAGCAAACTGATTTTGCTAATATTAGCAGTTTTTTCTGCAGCATCATTTTTAACTAATTTTTAGTAACTTTTTCTGCTATTTTTACGGACTTATTTGTATGATTGTAGATCTACTCTATTCTGGCCTGATTTTGCTCAGCTCACTAGGTTTAAATGACCTTAAATCTGCTCAGAGCTAATAATATTAAATTTGTTGAAAAAGACATGAACCCACCAAATGTTCCACAATGTCGACCCATTGAAAGCTATTGGACTCTAATAAAAGCGAAGTTAAAGAAGACCAAACAGACTGCTAATTATATAAAAGATTTTGAAAAAAAGTGGAAAGTTGTATCCAAAGCAATAACAAACAGCACTGTCAAAAACTTAGTTGAAGGCATTCGGAAAAAAGCTAAGATCGGAGTGGACCACAAAATGAAATGGATATTTTTTTGTTCTTATATACTTTTAATACTCTTATTTATCAGACAAAATAATAAAAGAAAATATAACTATTTATTTAATTGTTGTTTTTTTCTTACAAAATTTCCAGATTTGAAACATTACACTCCTTATATTTTAATTTTTGGAACATAAATTTCAAAATTCTTCTTGCAAAAACAGAACAATAGGAAATAAGCATCATTAACATCATAATAATCATTGTTATTATCATCATAATAAGGTGTTAATCTCTTGAGTTGTCATTTTGCTTTCTTGGATCATTGCTTATGTTGAAGGCCAAGGAAAGAATCCCAACAATGGACAACAAATGAATAAAAATTGCAATTGAATGATATTATTCGCCAACACTTAATTAAGATTAACGATATTAAATAAATTTTGTATGGGATATTTTTTTAAATAGGCCTTTTTAATTTAATTAGGCATTTGCGAACATTGCATTAAATTTGTATTTTAATATATGTATATAAAAATTAAGGAATTATGATTTTCCGTACCGTCATAACATATAAAACTGGAAAATATGATAGAAAAAAACAGGTGGATGCATGTATTTTTAAAAATTTATAAATATCACATTTAAGAGATAAAACTGGGTTAAAAAGTTATACCTTTTTTGAGTGGAAACATCTCTAGAAAAACAATTGCTCCCTGTATTACTTATAGTTCGGGAAGTTCGAAAACCCACAGACATATTGATCCGAGCTCCTAATTTTTCAGTTTTAAGATCATTATAATTAGTTTTATAACAAAACAAAAAAACACTTTGAAAAAATTTTCCTATAACCAATGGCTGGCAGTTAATGAATTTATAAGTACTACCAAGTACTCTCATCAGATTGTATTTATGAGATCCTCTTTAGGTTGTAATTTAGATTTAGATTTTTTATTTATATCCCTACACTGATAGAAAAAAGTCCGTTAAAAATTTAGTTAAAACTACTAAAAATTAGTTAAAAATGATGCTGCAGAAAAAAACTGCTAAATTAGCAGATTATTTTTGCTATATATTAGTAATATAGGAACAGCAAAAATAAAACTGTTAAATATACAGACTTTTAGTTTTATTTGAGCTAAATTTTTGTAAACCCATGTGAAAATCGAAATATATATGAGCATACATGATCATACATTGGCTCGTATGTGATCATGCATGGGCATACATAGTCATATACGTACATGCATAGATCAATGTATGACCATACATTATCTCATATATTTCCATATACCTTTGGATCCGAAATTAGAGGGTATATGGAGGTATATGGCCATATATGATCATATATGAGCATACATAAATCATATGTGAGCATATATGGTCATATATGAACATGCACGGTCATATACCCTCAAATTTCGGATCCAAAGATATATGGAAATATATGAGATCATGTATGGTCATACATTGAACTATGCATGTACGTATATGACAATGTATGCCCATGCATGATCATATACAAGTCAATGTATGATCACGTGTGTTCATATATATTTCGATTTTCACATGGGAAGGGAGAATAGCAAATTAATCTGCTAAAATCAGCAAAAAAATTTTGCTAAATAATTAGTAGCCTAAAAAATCACCAAAAAATTTAAAATTTTCGAAGTTTTTTTTTCGATTTTTTTTTTAAATGCAAATAAAAATCGAGCCCTTTTAAAACAGCTGTTTACAATATTTTAGCAAATATTTCTGCTGATTTTAGCAGAATAGACTGCTATTTGCATTCTACTAAATTTAGCTTAAAAATAGCAAAAATTTTGTAGATTTAACAGTTTATTTTTGCTATTTTTAGTCTACATATATTTAGCAAAATTTTCTGCAGATTTTACAGTACAATTTGCTATTTTCAATTAACTAGAAGTTAGCCTAAATATAACTAAAATTCTGTAAATTTAGCAGTTTTAATTTTGCTGTTCTCATTTTACTAGTATTTAGTAAAAAAATCTGCTGATTTTAGCAGTTTTTTCTGCAACATCATTTTTAACTAATTTTTAGTAACTTTTTCTGCTATTTTTACAGATTTATTTCTATCAGTGTATTAAGTAGCTCATTGAGAAACAATTCAAACTTTTACCAGTTACTTGGGTTAAGAACGAAAATATTTTCCTCTATGTTATTGTTGTTGCTAAAATAAAAGTTCCTTTAGTAGCAAATTTATTTTTTATTCTCTTTATGGTTCAAATTTCTAAAATGTAAGATGGCATACCTTCTTTACAACAAAATATTATAAGTACTAAAATTCTGCCGTTTTTAGGAGGTAAATTTATGATAATTATACACATAAATATTTCAATGTCTAAGGATGTCTCTCCTGCTAAATGGAAATTAGAGGAAAATATTTTTTTGTATGCATAGACACACTTCACAAACAAAAATGGATAAGTAAAGAGATTCTTTTTGAAAACAAAACTAAATACAGAATTTGTAACTTTTTGATATTCAAATGACACGCTTGCAAGTTGCACCTAACCCATTTAAACCCAATTAGGCTTTTCGACAAAAAGTTTTTTTTTTTATTTTTGCAACTCTCAAAGCGAAATATGAATGTCTATGGCCCAAAAGATTTTTGACAATTTTTTCAGACTTTTTCAAGGGGATAAAAAATGAGGTTATAAACATAATTTTTTTTGCAACTCTTGTGTTTTCTTTCAGAAAACAGGACAAATTACTACACTCATAGAAAAAAACCTGTAAAAGTAGGAAAAACAACCACAATAATTAGTTTAAAATTACCTTGCAAAAAAGCTGAAATAAGCAGTTTTTTTCCTAAATATTAGTAACATATACAAATAAAATTGTTCAATTTACAGAATTTTAATTACATTTGACTTAACTTTTAGTTTTAAATTTTGTTGTGATTTATTAGTCCACCCAGTGTAGAAAATCAATACCAGATATGTGGTTATGTAACTACACTTATAACAAAATAGTTAGTACAAAAGTCTGTTAAACGCGTTCGGATTCAATTAAACTACAATAATTTTTCAGTTATTTTTTCTTAAAATTTAGGATTGAACTATTATTTTTTGTAAATTCAATTTAACATAATAATTATTTTCATCCATATTTGAACTAATTTTGCGGGCCAATTTTTAGTAATGTGTGTTTTTTAACTTTACAAGTTTTCAGCTAATTTAAACCACAGTTATTTCGAAATTATTATATTCTTGTATCTTTGCTATCAAAAAAATATAGAGGTGCGGCTATATTTTACTATATTTTATCACATAATCGTAAAATAGCTTGTATCTCGGAAACTTAGCGAGAGAGAGCCAAATGAACAAAAATTCCTTACTCTGCACCTATAAGCTAATACTTTTAATTCACCTATACTCCCAATAATAAATATGGGCCTGTCTAGGTCAGATTCGGGAAGTCGAAATTTTTAGCGACATTTCAACAGAAATTTTTTAGTTAAATCAGGTAAAATTTCTGCTGAATTCAGCTCAAACTTTCTAGCTAATATAACTCAAAGTATCTGTATATTTAGAAGTATGTTAAATATCTTACCTGAATTTATCAGACCATGATTTCCAACTTCACTGAAAATACTGCTGGCCCAAATATAGGTACTATTTTCAGTTATTTCAGCAGAGTTTTCAACTATTTGTATGGGCTTTTTTCATGAGTGTACATTAGACTGTCCCTTAAAATAGCGATTTGTCGATTTTCGTTCAATACACCCCCCAGTTTTATTGGAAATGGTCCCAAATGGAAGAAATCGATTTTTGTTTTTTTTTGGAAAACGTTAACCCGTGCCGAAAGTTGGACGAAAATGTCCCATTTTGGAAAAAAGTGTATTAATATTAAAAAATTCCCAAAATTCTGTAAATTTCCTAGTGGGTCTTTTTTTGTGAAAAGTGAAAACATGTACCCTATATGGATCAAGTTACTCAAAATAATAATTTTTATCAAGTGGAAAAAATTTTTTTTTATTCATTCAAAGTGATATTTTTCCGAAAATTATGAAAGGTGTTATTCTGTAAATTTCCTAGTGGGGTGTTTTTGACCAAAAGTATAAAAATTAACCCCATGTGGGTCACGTTACATAAAATAATTATTTTTATCCAGTTGAGATTTTTTATCAATTTAATGGCTTTACAATCTCGTAGTCATAATTATTATTAAGTTTCATGAGCCTTTTCTGACCCCAGGCCACTAAGGGTTCACAATTTTTTAAACAAATATAAAGATAATTATAGTCTAACCAAACTTAAGTGATGCTTTTCCGAAAACTGTGTAAAACTTGATGAAAACATTAAAATTTTGTTTAATTTTTGACAAAATGAGCAATTTTTTAAAATGTCCTGGAAAGCAGTCGCTCCAAACACAAACTCGAATTATCATTTTTATAATTTATTTTTTTTCTTTAATACCAACTATTAAGTGGTACAAATAGCAGTCCACATCTCCAAATTAGGCATATTAAAAAATCTTTAAAATGAAGTCCAAATTCCATGTCTGAATTACTTTGACTATCCCGAGTAAAAAAGTTTTGATATAACCATATCTTATTTTATGTAATTGCATATAGTAACTTATAGTTCCATATGGCCACATATGCTATTAAATTCAAGCAGATATACTTTTATATAGTCATATGTTATATATTTTTTCCTCAAAGGTTTTAATATGGAGACATATGTGATTTTATATTTTTACATACTGGCCTACATATAATTGCATGTGCTATATATAAGTACACAAAGTAACATATTACAGATATAATTACATATACGTTTATATATAATTTAGTATGACATTATACATAATAATATAAAACTATATGTGGAGCCATATAAGAAATATTTCATAATTTGTGTTAGATATGATTTATATATTGACGAATAAGAACCCACATATAACTTAATATGGTTCCATATCTACAATATTTCATGATTTCTTTAATATATAACAATATAACGTTCTTTCTAAAATCATCTATAATTATATGTAATTGTAATTAAAAAAAAACAATTACAAGTAATTTGTAATTGAAAATTTTCAATTATACATTACATATAATTGTAATTGAAAAAATGTCAATTACAATTACATTTTTTCGGAAAATAAATAATGACAAAAAGAACAAGTGAGAGGTCAGCCCAACATGACGTATTCTTTGTATACTTATCCACGCCTATCCAACCTATCCCAGTCAGTTTTTTCTACAAAATTTTAACAAAAAACACTTTAATTCTAAATGTAATTGAAATCACTTTCAATTACAATTGTAATTGAAAATTTTCAATTATAGTTACATGAAATGTAATTGAGTTTTTTTAATTTCAATTACATTTATTTGCAATTGTAATTGAAATCCCCCAGGTCTGATCTCCAGATATTGCATATCTTTTTTATTTAAAAAAATAATTTTTGTATATTGTTAGATGTGTTCATATATAATATGATCTAAAGTATAAGCTTAATTTTTAGATATAATTGTATCAAACTATGTGCACTTTTATAACATTTTATATAATTTTATACAAAAAGATATAATTTGATGTAATTGGATGAGGACAAAATTCGGATACAATTGTATCGAATTGCATAAAATTGTATCAAATTGTACCAAATTGTATACAATTGTATACAATTCGATACAATAAGATACAATAAGATGTTCTCATTTTTCGGATATAATTATATCTAATTACATAAAAGATTATATATAATTAAATATAATTTCATATGTCTCCATATCATTTTTTTTACTTGGGATATTAAATGAATAAGTGGAATAAAAAATAATTTTTTTTGAAATTTCGAATTTTGGGAATTTTTAATATTAATACACCATTTTCGTCAAACTTTCGGCACGTTTTCCAAAAAAAAAAAAAAATCGATTTCTTCCATTTGGGACCATTTCCAATAAAACTGGGGGGTGTAATGACAAATCTATTTTTAAGGGACACTCTAGTGTGCATACCTGGTATGGCGATGTCGCGCACAATAATGATCTATACATACACACCAGCATACGAAAAATGAAAAATATTTCGTTACATATATGCTTAACAATATTGACAAAAATAATGAGTCTAAAAAAAAAATTTTTAAAAAAAAGAAATTTTATAAAAAAAATATTTTTTTATTATATTTTTTTTATTTGGGAGTGCCAGGAATCGAACCTGGGACTTCAGATTGAAAGCGGATTTTTCTACCATCTGAGATATGTCGACATTTGATATTTGATATATAAAAACATAATTGACCTGCTGCATAAAAGTATGCTTACGTGCCAATGCACAGTGTATCCGAAAGCACTGTTTTTTGAATAAATAACATTTCAGGCCACAGTTCTTAAACAATTCTCAAATTTTTTTTTTTGTGAATATCGAAAAAAATCATTTTTTAATTTTTTCTCAGAAAAGCCGATAAGAAATAAGGGGATTTAAATGGTATGTACATTTAATTAAAAGTATTACAATCCTCTATACCCGGTGAAAAATGTTCATATACGCTCAAACATGTTCATATATGGTTTATGTATGGACACATATGAACAAATATGGATTTTTTATGAACATATATGGATTTTATATGAACATATATGGAAGTATATGTGATTCCATATATGGAAAAAATTTCATATACAGACATATATGGAAGCATCTGTTAGTTCATATATGGAAATGGCACTCATATATGGACAAATATGAAAGTATATGTTATTCAATTTATGCAAAAGGGACTTGTATATGAACATATTTGAAAGAATACATTTTTCCATATGTGTAAAAGGAACTCATATTTGGATAAATATGGAATTATATTTAATGCCATGAATAAAAAAAGGAACATATGTAGCGCCTAATTTGAATGTCATACATAAATTTATATCTATCGTACAACCTTATAATAAAGGACATCAACGTTCGCATGTATTCGCATATATTTAATAAATGTATATGTTCATATATTTCCATATATGAACATATACTTAGGTGTTACCTCATTTTTCGGATCCATACATATATGGTTGAATCATAAATGTTCATATATGGACATTTTTCACCGGGTAGGTACCTCGAATATAAAATTTTCTTTTATTTATTTGTGTCACCTATGATCAATTTAATTTTCAAAAATTGGCATTTTAGTTTTCTTGTATCTTCTTTTTTGGTATTATATTCCAATCGATTTTTTTTATGACAACTACTACTTTTCTATTAGACGAAATATTGTCAAATACTTTAAATATTTTTCAGAATTTTTTAATTTTCTTTTCAAAGATATGTAGACTATTTTTATCATAAAATACTTGCATTTATTTTATATATACTGATGTGTACCTTAAATTAAAGGTATCTTATTCCTCTATCAATCCCTCGTAGTACCAGCAATAGAAAATAATATGTTTCCTAAAGTGTCAGTAACATTTATTTTTGCACAATTACTTGGATAATAGTTTTTTTATATTTATTTATTATATTTACTTATTATATTTATTTTTACGTTAATTGCAATAAAGTAATAAAATTTTCTAAAATCTTAAAACTTATTTAACAAATTGTAAAAATAATCTGTTGAAGACATAACCCTATCCGGATTTCATTCTTGCAGAAGGAAATCGTCAAGGGACGAAGTTTTGTGTGCTTAACAGTTCTATTTTTGCTGTTTTAACAGTTTTTAATGCAATATAATTTTTATCTAATTTTTATCAGTTTTTAACTAAAATGTTTATAGACTTGTTCCAAGTAGTGTACTCAGTGGTTTTAACCAACTATTGTAGAAATCATTATTCGTGGTACAAATTATCAAGTTAGGGTCAGGTAAAAGTAACAGTCTTGAATTCTAATTCAAGCCTAAATAACTCTGGAAATATATAATGCATGAGCGTGAAATAAAGTCGTTAGATAAGCCTTATAACGCCTTTCATATGATTCCAATCTCAATTTTGTCACTTTGGGTAAAGTATTGAAAAAATTAAAAAACTAAATCTAAATCAATTTTTTCTTCGCATTTTACATAGAACTAAACAAATATGTATATGAAAATTTCATTATAATCGGAGTTTCTTCCAGATTAAAGGTACTTCCAAGAACTATGCAACGGAATTATATATTTCTGGAGTCATGTAGGTTTGCTCCTGGAAAATACTTAATTTATATTTTAACGGCTGCAAAAAGCGCCTTACGATAGTAACAGACTGGAACACTAGAGTAGTGATACACCTGTTTTTTGTTAACAATGCAGAAGAAAAATATTTAAAATTTTATGTTTCTACTTTTTTGAATAAAATCCATTTCAGTAACCCCATACACCTACAAAAAATCTGAAAAAAAATTTCAAAAATCTTCTGAGTCATAAGTCAACCAAAGTCACAAACAATATTGTGGCTACTTAATGCTTTCCGATCCAACTGGCCTGTTATAGGGAAAAGTAAATATATCGTATCAATGTCAAACTCACAGCATTTGTTGCCTTATATGTATAATACGAATATTGGAGCAAATTTTTAAATTTTTCTAAAAAGTGGGCAGCCGGTGTTAAGTACTGACAAATTTAGCATTTATTCTTAATTTATTATATTGGGCGGCCTATGCTCCAGTGGGAGTTAGAGGCATATACACTCGTGCTCACGAAATTAAGTCAATTCAAGTTTTTTTTAAATTTTATTGTTGTTGCCTTTATTTTTAAAGATCAAAATAGTGGCTAAATTCGTCATTAAAGGCAAGGAGATGGTTCAGAAAATCATACAGACTTTTAACGTTATGTTTGTTTTTCATCTTGTCACTTGTTTTAAGTGGGCGTGGCTTTTAACGAAAAATTAGCGATATCAACCTTTTATCAAATTACATAGTAAAATTTAGGCAGTACTGATCGGTTCTATACAATCTGTATATTTTTTGAAATCCTATAAAATTTCCGTAAGTCTTGCATTATTCTTATCTACAAATAGTCACCAGACTTAAAATTGCAGCACTTTAAACATGGCCAAGTTTTTCTTTGTTTTTAGCGATTTTAAAAGAAAGTTAACAACACTGAAATTTTAACATGAAATGCTTTTTACTATAACGTAAAAAAATCTTGACTGATTTGTTATATTGTGGTTAGAAAAGCATAAAACTATTCACTTTAAAATTTCAGTGCTGTTAACTTTATTAAAAATCGCTAAAAACAAGGAAAAATTTGGTCATATTTAAAGTGCTGCAATTTTAAGTCTGGCGACTATTTGTAGACAAAAATAACGCAAGACTTAAGAAAATTTTATAGGAACTTCAAAAATATACAGTTTGTACAGAACCGATCCGTACTGCCTAAATTTTACTATGTAATTTGATAAAAGGTTGATATCGCTAATTTTTCGTTAAAAGCCACGCCCACTTAAAACAAGTGACAAAATGAAAAAACAAACATTACGTTAAAATTCTGTATAATTTTCAGAACCATCTCCTTGCCTTTCGTGGCGAATTTAGCCACTATTTTGATCTTTAAAAATAAAGCCAACAACAATAAAATTAAAAAAAAAATTGAATTGATTTAATTTCGTGAGTACGAGTGTATATATTAGAGTTCGTCAAAAATACACAAAATTTCTTTGATTTTGAGATATCATAATTTTTTTAAAAGTTTTTGCATAAAAAAAAAAAGAATGGCGTTTTTTTATTTTTTTATTTCAACTCCTTCCACTGGCGCAAGTGGGCCAAACACTCTAATTTGGAGACCCATTTTCTGCAGAGCAAAAACGGCTGCATTTCTGGGAAATCGTATTTTACCATTCGATTCTACAGCAAAAATTAATATAAAAAAGATTTTTTTTGCGTTTTCTGAATACAGCAGATAGTCAATAGAGTGATGCAGAAATCCACTTTTTTCAAATATTTGATATATAAGAAAGTTTTTGAAAAAGGGTCTTAAAATCAGCGTTTTTGGCCGACTTGCGCTAGTGGAAGGAGTTGAAATAAAAAAGAAAAAAAACGCCATTCTTTTTTTCTACGCAAAAACTTTAAATAAAGTGATGATATCCGAAAATCAAATTTTTATGACGAACCCTAATATATACGTATATATGGGAAAATCTACGAAACAGGTCGATTTCAGATTTTAAAAATGAGAAATTTCAAATTAGTGGCACACATTTTTTTTCTAGATTAACTTATTTAAAATACATTAAAAAGAAGTAATCTGTTCGCGTGAATAAAATTTTTTGAGTGCTGAAAAAGTTATAAACAAAATACCGCACACAAACGTATTTTAAAATTTTTGTATTTTTCGGGCATGCGACCACACATTCTGAAGTAATTTTTCCGTGCTGAGTCCAAATTTGGTTTCCAAATTTTTTCAGCACATCTGGTTTTTGAGTAAATTGAGGTCAAAGTTACCAAAAACCTTTTTTTTTTGCTATTTTTGAGTTGTTTTTACATACTTTTACATCGATTTAATTAAAAAAGATGACACAAATTTTTCAATCATCACGGTAATTTTATTCGAAAATGCAAAGTCGCGCTACGTTTCCTTTATTGATTATAAGTAATGTTGTTTTTTTAATTTTTCCGTCCGTCCGTCTGTCTCTCCATGTATTCTTGTGCGCACGCTACAGGTCGCAAATATTAATATTTTTTGTTAAAATTTGGTAGACCGATTTATATCGACCCATGGACGAGGTCTATTGATTTTGGTTTAAATCGGTCTATGTTTGGACTTGTGCCCATATAAATTTCCCTCAACAAAATTGAATGGCACATCCACGGTTTAAAGAATTATGGAATAAAATATGTCTTGAATGGTACATATCTTCATTACTATTATTATCTGAAAGTGCTAAACGGATCGTACGAATTTCGTATTCTCTACAACATATCTTTCTCCAAAATTCGCTAAAAGCGTAAATTCAAATTGAATGCACATCCACAGTTTTAAGAATTATTGAGTCCAATCTATCTGGAACGGTAGATCTTATCATAGCTGTCATTATGTAAATTGCTAAACAGATCCGATTTTATTTTTAGGCTTTACATCAATTTTCGCTGTACAATACGCTAAAAATCCAACTTTAAATTGACTAGCACATTCACAGATAAAAGAATTAATGGCTGAAATCTGGCTTATAGGATATATATCGCAATTACTGTTGTTGTATGTAAGTGCTAAAACGATCGGATTATCTGTTTGGTTTCTACATCACTTTTAGTTCCAAAAATCTATGAAAAGCGACAAAATTTAACCTAAAATTGGTCTGGACGCCAAACTAATAGTACGATCCATTAAGCACTTACACACAATAATAGTATCACCGATATATACCGATTACGCAGGACTGCAACTAATTATTTCTCAAACTGCGGATGTGCTCTTCAAAAAATATCAAATTTCAAGTTGTTCACGCATAGAAGTGAAGAGATTATTATTGTCATATTTTCTTTATTTTTGAAGGCACACTTATTAATTTGATCTCAATTTTTTTTGTTTACTTGTCAGTTATATGTCAGTATCAAAAAATTATCAACGGGACGAGAATGATTTGAACTGTTTGATTTGGTAAACCAGCCATAAATCAAAGCCAAAAATTGTTTTGCAAAAATCTAAAGATTTTAAAGTGTTCCTAAAAAAGCTAAATTTTTTTTAGATGTTTTTATTTATTTTTAGATTTATTTGTTTTTATTTCTCCAAGAAGTTTATATGAAAACCCCTATGTTTTACAATATAGAGTACCCACTTAGTCCCCAAATTCTGGGAAACCACTTATTTCCTAACTTTTGGGTATTCTTATTCTTTCACTATGGGTAACCGTGTTGGTAACTTGTTATTCGAACTGCTTTTGAAAGTGAAATGGTAATGCATTTTGGAACATCACCAACAAAAGTAATTAATCGAGTAAATAGTCTGGTAAGTATTGTAACCATTTGTGTGCTACTTACTCGCTTAATCACTTGGTATTATCTGTTTTTGTATACGTTATGGGTGATGTCCCAGTGTAGAAACGGTAATGACATATCATTATTTTTTGGACTACCAGTAATGACACCCACTTACCTTCTGCATTATTTTAAAACATATAATAATGAGTTACTGATAATGACTTATTTTTATCATTATTTCAAATAGAAAATAATTTTCTAGATTTTTTTGAAAATTTTTTGAAATCTATTTTTAGACTCAATATTTTTTAAACACTGGTAAGGATATATGTAACCACATATTTTTTGATTTTTTGTATGTTGGCGAGTAAGATTACTTGTGTGCAGCAGGTCAATTATGTTTTTATCTATTAAATATTACATGTCGATATAGCTCAGATGGTAGATCTGTTGACTGGCAATCTGTAGAACCAGGTTCGATTCCCGCACCAGCAAATTTTATTTAAAAAAAAAAAAATACAATAAAAAATATTTTTTTTTATATAATTTATTTTTTTGAAAATCTATTTTTAGACTCATTATTTTTGTCAGTACTGGTAAGCACATAGGTAATGATATATTTTAAAATTTTTCGTATGCTGGTGTGTAACGACAACTCATTATTTTTCGCGACATCGCCATATAAAGGTAATAAGAAATGTAATAACAAAAGTAACTAGTTATCATTACCAAGTATGTAGTTACATAACCACATATCTGGTAATGATTTTCTACACTGGGGTATTAAGAAAATTATTTATAATTATTTATATCATACTCAGAAAATTTTATTTGATTAATCTTTTAAAAATTTCGATTTAAGAACAACCCAGTGTAGAAACGGTAATGACTTATCATTATTTTTTGGACTACCAGTACATAATAATGAGTTACTAATAATTACGTTTTTCATTATTTCAAAATAAAAAATAATGTATTACCAATAATTACTTATTTTTATCATTATTTCAAAAATAAAATAATGGTATAGATTTTTTTGTAAATTTTTCGGAAATCTATTTTTAGCCTCAATATTTTTTAAACACTGGTAATGATATATGTAACCACATATTTTTTGATTTCTTGTATGTTGGCGAGTAAGCTGACTTGTGCGCAGCAAGTCAATTATGTTTTTATCTATCAAATATTACATGTCGAGATAGCTTAGATGGTACGGCTATAGACTGACAGTCTGGAATCCCAGGTTCGACTCCCGCACGAGAAAATTTTATTAAAAAAAATTTTAACATTAAAAAATATTTTTTTTTATTAAACCCATTTTTTGGAAAATCTATTTTTAGAATCATTATTTTAGTCAATACTGGTAAGCACATAGGTAACGACAATTTTTTTGATTTTTCGTATGCTGGTGTAACTCGTTACTTTTCGCGACATCGTCATATAAAGGTAATATGAAATAAGAAATATAATAATACCATTACCAGGTTTGTAGTTACATAACCACATATGTGGTAATGATTTTCTACACTGGGAAGTTACTTACTTTGGGCACAAAATGTTCATTTAAGACATTTTACCTAAATTTACATACCAGTCTACATACTTTAGAACAGTGAATTTACAAGCATTTTTTAAAGTGTTTAGGTATAGTTTTATAGTTATTCGGCTTCGGATATTGAAGTAGGGAATATGTGATTCCACAGGCATATATAGCTAAAAATACACATTTAAAATGATTAATTTACATACTGGTTTCAAAGGATGAAGTTTCTTACCATAAAATAAGTGTCAACTTTTTAACAATCAATTTTTTATCCATAAAAAATAATATTACACCATAAGGATGAAAAGGCAGTTAACCCAAAGTAACCAACAATAACAAAAACAATTTAACGACAAATACAACATATGAAAAAAGGTCAAAAATTGGATTTTTATTTGTTTACAAAACGTGTTGAAGCTAGGATACAAAATGTGTATTACGTGAAAGTTTGTTTGGTCAAGGCATATTAGTCCTTAAATATAGATTGAAAGTAAAAATATAAAGATAAACTAAGCTATACAACATACATTACAGAAACAAGGGTTTTTGTAAGATGAATATAAATTTTTGATCCAAATATTGGAAAATTTTGAATTCCAGAGGAATTTTGACTATTGTTTTTTTTTTTTAATATTGTAATGTATAACGTATAAAAAGTAGTAACTTGTAATAAGTAAACAAACAGGAATACAGTTGTAATATTTTTAATGTCACTAAAAATTGAGTTAAACAATCAGAAGGCCATTAAAATAAGAGCGACCAGAAAGTGTGGGACATATACTCTTCTAAATAATTTAGACATATAAAACACTTTATAAGTAAAAGTTACATCAAAAAAACATATATTTCCACAAAAAAATTCTTTTTCAACGTAGATTTATTTAAATCGGCATTTTTATTTTTACTAGTGTTGAATAACTATAGCCGCACTTTCAGAAAAATAGATTTGGAAGCTAAAAACATTTGAGTAAAACATTTAATAAATTAATTAAACCACACTTCAAAAATTGAAAAATAATCGCAAAAGAAAGCGAAAAAAGGCTTTATTGTACATAAAATTAATTAAAAAACTTAGCGATTTACATTCTGTAAACAAATATATTGATGCAAAAAGTTTGCTTTTTGTAAATTTGGAAACTCGGAAAATTTTCACTCAATTGAATTTCACTCATATTAAATACAAAATGCTACTTTTCCACAAGAAAAATAATAGTCTTGTGTATTAAATTTGCGTGAAAACAAAGTCTAAAAAAATTTTTCTTTTTTTTTGTACACATGCCATTTTCCAATTGAAATTCGGTTACATCTACTAAAATAGGTTGGTGCAACTGAATTTAGTTGCAATGCCCAAAATATTTAGGAATCACATTCCAATATGGTTTCACCAACCGAATTTATTGGTTGTAGCAACCAAAAAAGGCTTAGCAATTCGGTTGGCAATTTTTTTCTTGTCTGTAACTTTGAATTTTTATTTTTAATCAATTTTTATATGAAAGATAAAAAATTAACAACCAAGTTATAAATATTTCAAATAAAAAAATTGTTGGGAATAAAATTTCAATTTAAAAGAAAATGTGATTGCTTTTACTGTTTTTTCTGTGTAGATTATAAATTTAAACAAACTGCATTTAAAAATTTGAAAAAAAAAATAGCGGAATGAGAAAAAATACTTTAGGTACGAAAATTGAATTAAAAAACTTAATCAACGATTTACATTTTGTAAACAAATATATTAATGGAAAAAATTTTGACATTCTTCAAACGAATAGATTGGTGTACAATTTCCCTTTTCGCAAAATTTTTTAGCATTTTTTTTTTTTGCAAACTAAACTTTGGGCGAGATATGAGTGTTATAGTCTTGGATTATAGATTAAAATACACCATAAGTAAGTAATATATTTATTGTTTTTAACACTAATTAAAGTTGTTTTTCCGATTTTTGGGATTTGCTAGGGATTTCTATATAAGAATCCCAGTTTTTTTAAGATTACACGGCAATGAATTATAAATTTACGAAACTAAAAAAGTATATTACAGAACTAATGTATGCGTCGAAATATATTGTTTGATATTTCTTATGTTTAGCACAGAAATCGGGGTAAGCCCTTTGGCACAGAAAATGACCTAAGGTGTTTCGGGAAAAATGTTGCTAAACCTTATGTAAAGGGAATATTGGGAAACGCAAAAACGCGGGTCCGGTTAAATGTAACAAGGAATAAAATATGTGAACAAGGAATAATACAGCTATAGCAGTATATTTATCCATATAAGGTACACAAGATTTTGTATAATTTTAAAACAGCAAATTCGAAGGAGATATGGTTCCCTTGGTCGAGATATTTTTGAACTTCTTTTTGAACCCTTAAAATTCCGAGGAAGCCGATAAGCTCAGACAGGGCGATCTTAAATTTTTAGCCTCTATCACATAAAAAATTTTTATCAAATTCAAAGTGTTTAGGATGGGGTACTTTCCTTGTAAATCCTTCAATAACATATTGCTCATGCGTAAAGTTATATGAGGCTGGTTGTGCTAGTTTATCTCTTAGCAAAACACAGAGTTTGCTTTAATATTTCATAGTTATTCATATACCTAAATAAACCATGGATAACTTTTAATATGGTAGCTAATTTTGAAATTCTAGTTTCATGTTCGTGATCTGTATCACAAAATTTATGAATCGAAGTTTTCCTATTTTTTGTACTGCACATCACGAATATGAATAAGAAATTTTAAAATTAGCTCTACTTTTTAAAATATGCGCAAATTTAACTTTTAGCGTATTCGCAAATTTAGCTTTATTAGGTGCCACGCCCCCTTATCCAAAGATGTAAGTATGCGATTGTCTACAAATGCCGTTAGCAGAACTGAATCTGTTTTCTGGGTGTAGCGATTGTGTGAATCAGTCGGGCTGAAATAGTTGGTAAACTTGTT
Source organism: Leucophora obtusa (assembly GCA_949987735.1). NCBI lineage: Eukaryota > Metazoa > Arthropoda > Insecta > Diptera > Anthomyiidae > Leucophora > Leucophora obtusa. The sequence continues at coordinate 152,294,163 of OX465298.1, forward strand.
TGTGTGTTCTTTAGTTGGATGTAATAAAGTGTTAAAAAATAAGTGTATAAGGGTATTATCGAACAAAAGAGTTTGTGTTTATTTTGATTGCAATAGAAAAGAACCCGGTATATTTAAAGGAAATAAAACAATGTTTTTAAAAAGTAAATCGTCACAATAATTTTATATTGTTAAAAAATATTGTAATGGAACTTAGACCAACATTTTGTTCGAACACGCTAAACAGCGGCTCCTGTCTAACAATTTTTAAATATTGGGTTGTTTGGGAGGCGCCACTCCCATTTATCATATCGCGATCCTAGCGTATACAGGTGTTATTAATAAATATATTGCCAATTTTTTATTTTTTTAGATATATTTAAAAGAAGACGATGCAAGACATAATATTTAAAAAATGATATTATAGAATAAGCTGCTAAGTTTTGAATGAATATGTTTTACAGATTAAGGGCCTGTTTATCTATTACGAAAATAGTCTAAACGAAAGAAATTTACAATAACTTTCGTCAAAAATTAATGGGAAACAAAAACAAATTTTCGTTACTTTGCTTTCGTTTAGAGTATTTTCGTAATACATAAACCAGGGCTAAGACAAATTCCAAAATACACATAAACACTTCTCACAACCTATATAAAATATAAAGAGTACCCCTTTCAAAATATAACACAGAGGAGTTTTGCTCGTTTTTGACATCAACTTCTTCTTAGAATTTCTGTCCGGAACTTTCTGAACTATAAATGGTTTAAGCCCATTCGTGGTTCCTTTTGCTCTACCCGTTACAGGCTTCCTTTAAATAAGTTCCAGTTTAACAGTTTGGCCACTCTGTAAACGCATTGTCTGGTCATGCGTATAAATAAATAAATTTTATAAATCCACAATGGTTTATGTTGAATAGTTTTAATTTTTTTTGTGCACCACTCGAATTTGACAAACCGATGAATTTAAAGTCTGATAAATTTCTTAAAGATATTTTGATAAAGAAGAATTATTTTAATTAAAGATGGAAATTATAAGAAAAGTTATAATGCAAAAACTATTTTTTTTTTATTTCAAATCTAATTCTGACATTTTGGTGCAATAAAGAACTTTATCTAAAAATTAGTAATTTTTTTTTTTAATATTTTATTCTAGAAAAGATCTGAGATGTTGTGCTTTTAGTCGGTTTTTTGAAACATGTAGTTCAATTCTTATGTTAAGCCCCTGTGGCAGCGGAAGAAAGCTCTACAGAAATTTCCCAAGAGCCTATGTGTCCACGTTTTTGTGTATGGGAAGTGAAATTTTTATGTGCGTTGGTTTTTGTTTAATGGGGTGTTCTATAAGTTGATATTTAAGGATGCTTCCCCTAGTGGACGATTAGTATTAGTTATTGTAATAATGTCTGATAACAGAGTTTGTTTCTAGACTCTCTGAGGCATGCGAATATGTCTACACAGGCGTGGATCGTGGATAAAAGAAAAGGCTACTGAACAATTTTAAAATAAATTTGTATCCCGTAAATATTAACTTTTATTAACATTACTTTAAATTTTTTTTCAAAATCCTCATATAAAACCATTTTTAAGAAACCCTTAAACAAACTACATACTATTGCAAACATTTATAAATAAATAAATTTATTTTACACATGTTTCTCTGTGCTACCAAAAGGATAATACACACAATATTTGTTATATTCCCAGTGGAGAAAATCATTACCAGATATGTGGTTATGTAACTACATACTTGGTAATGGTAACTACTTACTTTTTTATTACATTTCTTATTACTTTTATATGGCGATGTCGCGAAAAACAATGAGTTGTCGTTACACACCAGCATACGAAAAATCAAAAAATATATCGTTACCTATGTGCTTACCAGTACTGACAAAAATAATGAGTCTAAACTTAGATTTTCAAAAAAATTAATTATATAAAAAAAATATTTTTTATTGTATTTTTTTTTTTTAAATAAAATTTGCTGGTGCGGGAATCGAACCTGGGTCTACAGATTGCCAGTCAACAGCTCTACCATCTGAGCTATACGACATGTAATATTTAATAGTTAAAAACATAATTGACCTGCTGCACACAAGCAAGCTTACTCGCCAACATACAAAAAATCAAAAAATATGTGGTTACATATATCCTTACCAGTGATTAAAAAATATTGAGTCTAAAAATAGATTTCAAAAAATTTTCAAAAAAATCTAAAAAATTATTTTTTATTTGAAATAATGATAAAAATAAGTCATTATCAGTAACTCATTATTATATGTTTTAAAATAATTCAGAAGGTAAGTTGGTGTCATTACTGGTACTCCAAAAAATAGTGATATGTCATTACCGTTTCTATACTGGGTTATTTTACCCTTGTAAGTATATTGACTGTGAGTTTACTATACTTTAATTCAATATTTGTGTATACCTAAGATTGTGCAAGTTTTTATTATATTGTAGAATATTTGATTTAGAAATCTTTTTGTTTTTATTGCTTAGAATTAAGCAATTGAATGTGGATTAAATCGTAGATGACGCACAAAGGAATTCCAAATATGAGTTTATTTATTCTGAAATTTAGAACACAAATGTTTGTGGATGATTAATTATCGAGAAATTAGTTTCAGTTCATAGAATTCACAGTAGGGTGCTTCAGAATTAGATTTGGATATAACGTGATATACTATAAGTATTTTGATAAGAATTAGGCGAATAGATTTTAAGTATTAAATTTTGTATTGAGGGTTGCTGACCTCTTACATTTCGGCAGAAGTCCTCATCAAAACGACTGTATTTTTATTTTATTTTCATTTATTTGGTACCTAATTTCGTAGAACACTTGGGTGAAGTGAAGGGAACTTTCAATGTAAATTGTTTTTGTAACAAAAACCATTTTTATAGAAATAACGCAACACTTCACCCCCTTGATTTCACATACAACAACACCGAGATCTTTTAAATTACTGTATGTGAATTACAAATGTAAATACGATATTGATATTATGATTATTAAGTAAGATTAAACAATAATACAAATTGGATAAAATATCAGAAGTTATTTAAGAAATTTAAAAGCTTTTAAACAATGTATATTTAAAATGTATAGCGTTGCCTAGTAATTGCGTTTGTTATACTTTAGTACATAAAATAGATATGCATTTCGTAAGTTCAAACCGAAATAAACTAGTGCGTAGGATAAGGTGCATAATTTTTTAACCTTCTTATACCCTACACCACTACGTGGACATGATATAATAAGTTTGTGGTGATGTTTGTAACACCAACAAATATTTGAACTTGACCGACCTTTTAGTATATCGATTGACTCAGAATCACTTTTTGTTTCGATCTAACGGTGTCCGTCTGTCCATGTGTACTTGTATCCATGTATTTTTGTGTGAACGCAGCAGGTCACAAATATTAAGATATTTTGATAAAATTTGGAATGAAATCTATTGCCTTTTTTAAATTTATTTTTATCGGGATATACATTAATTGCATTAAAGAAATTAAATGTTTTAAAATCCCAAACGTATTAACATTAGAAAACCCAATTTTTTGGACAATGTGACAGTGTTTTGGATAATTGTATTAATTTTCTCTTCACAAATGAATTTAACTTTCCTGATGATGAAATTGAAGTAATTCCAATTAAAATTATTGAATACCCACATGAAAATCGAAATATATATGAATATACATTATCACACATTCACTTGTATATAATCATGCATGGGCATACGCGATCATATACGTCCATTGATAGTTTAATGTATGATCATACATGATCTCATCATGTTTTTAATTCCTTTATTACTGCGTGTAAATTAATGTGTAATTTCATAAATGCTTTATAAATTTATAGAAGGCTAAACTAACGTTATATGAAAAATTTGTGTTTTAAGCCTTCTAGAAATTAATAAAGCATTTAGTTGCGGTAAATCTTTATTTTAGTTTCATTTTACACATGTGTTCTTGATTGTAAAAGTGAGTACTTGTAAGTAACTAAAAGTTGACAAAAAATATTTGCTATTATTGAAAAAAAAAAATTGAAATTTCATATATTAATAAGCCTGGATGAAATTGCAATAGTTAGATTGCAATATAAGCTCTAAATATATTTCCATACTCAGATTTAAAACAACATCTGGTTATTTTGTGGAAATAGTAGGTTCGTATGAATACATTTCTAGTAAAACTAGTAAAAGAAAAAAAACTATTGAAAAAGTTGTTAAATTATTCAAAAGTACTCGAACAAAAAAATTGTAAAAATAGTAAAAAATGCAAACTTTAATGCCAATCAAAAGAGTTAATTAATTTAATAACGATCCAAATAAAAATATGTTAAACAAAAAAAACATATTAGTAATTTTAGCTGGAAGAAATTATTCAAGGAAAAACTAGTAAAATTTCCCCTTAAATTTTTTACTAGTTTTTACTATTTTTTTTTGTACTCGAACGGATTTTTGAGTAAAACTGGTGAAGCTAGTAAAAAATAGCATGTGAACAAACACACTTAATGTTTTGTTTTGTATTTGCAAATAATGTTATTTAACATATCTGGTAATGATTTTCTATACTGCGTATCTACCACTATGGTAGTAGATTTAAATAAAAATATATAAGTTTGTATTTGAAAGTGCTATCGCATACGTACTAAAATATTTTTAAATTGTTGGACTATATGCATAAAATTATTTTTTATTAAATTAACTTTATTAACACATTCAAATTTATTGCATTTCGTTTTTCTTTGCCATATTTTATATAAATATATATTTTACTTAAAAACATTATCGGCCAAAAATTTTGCGGTTGCAGATGTCACCAACTCTATATTACACTGTAATCAAACAACAAAAAGTATATTTTTACAAACTACTATGTAAATTAAGGTATACAATTTTTTCAGTTGTTGTTGATTAAATGCATAAAATTCAAAACTTTTCAAATCCCATAATAAAAGTTTGTTGTGAATTCAGTAGTACTAAATATAGAGGTAAAACTACTATGCTACTCTAAAAAACTACGATATTAAACATTTGAATTATAGTTTTTTAGGGTATTCAATTGATTAATCGTTATTCGATTATTCGAACAAATATTACTTAAATATTTGCTCGCATTAGTAAAAGTGATCAAATTTGGAATAACACGAAGAAAAAATTTTCGAATAAAAATGGTTTCTTCTTCTTCCTATAATAGAGCTTTAGAAAAAATTCTTTAGTATTTAATTAATTCTAATATTAATTACGATTGCCCTATATGATGGTTACAAACAAATCTCTCAAACTGGCTTCAGATCGATTTGACTAATTTTAACAATTTTTTTTGGTTGAAACACTGATTTAAATAAAGATTTAAATTATCTTCATTTAACACAATACTAAAAATCCCCAGTACTTTAACCAATTTTGAGTGTTCATTTTCAAAAGCACTTATAGCTTATTTTAAAGAACTTATTTGTTAAATTTGACACTATTTGTTGCTTAAATATAATAAGCGAGATAAAGAAAAACTTTTGCTCCTTTGCAGTATCCTTGAATGCTCTTAGATTGTATGGATCAAGCCCGGGGAGGGTCCCGAGAAACTATAATTTGAAAAATTTTACGACTCAATAAAAATTTACGATACAAATAAAACTGTTAAATTTTTTAAATTTAGATTTTTTCTTTTTAAATTCAGATTTTTAAAGTTTAACAGGAAATGTGGTAAAATCAACAAATTTTAGTTTAAGCCAAAAAACAGGAAAAATATTTCATAAATTAAAAAAATTTCTGATGAGCCAACAAAAATTTTGAGTGTATTCATATTGAACCAAACGATTCGGTTGGGACAAACAATTTTTTTGCAGGTTCTGGATATAAAATTCCACTTTTGGTGCCCATTTAAAAATTTTTTTTTGGTATTTACAAAAACGGTATGAGAAAAATGGTTAATAATATAACTAGAATTTTGTAAATTATTTCTGAGATATTATGGGTTATTTATTTTGTTTAAAAATTTGTCATTTTATATCCTTTCGTTTATCAATTACTTTATCCCCTTCATGTTTCGGTTTGTGTGTTCCAATCAACATTGCAGACAACTGATGAGTGGGGTAATGCCCACGAAACAGTTGCACAGTATATCACGGAAATGGTCAACCTTTCCGAAACAATAAAATTTAATATGAGATCATATTAGAATTTGGACTTGAGGTAGAATAATATTCTAAGCGTCATATGCATTATCATTTTTAAAATTTATAAATATCTTATAAAACAAAATTTTCATAAAAAATTCTTTTTATAAATGTGTTACAAGATTTTCAAATTATTATGCATAGGCACTTAAGTAAATATATGAAATTATAGAGTCCGAAGTCGGATAAAATGCTTGTATTTTTTAATACAAAAATTGAAATAGTTGTTTCCTGTTTAATTTATTTTTAACACATAATCTTTAAAGTAGGGCATACACGTTCAATATTATTGATCAATTTTTCAAAAGTTAACAAATCAGAACAGTTTATTTTTGAATATTTTGTTCTGATTGGTTAATTTTAAAAACATTGATCAATGGAACGTGTATGTTTGCCTTAACAGTTTCTGTTTAACGTTCTAATGCCCAAGGCCACCAACAATCGTTATCCAGATCTTAAGTAGTTTTTCACTAAATAGCAGTTCCTTACAATATAAAAGCGAGAAGGGTGCAAAATCAAATTTCGTAAAATTAAAAAAATTAGCTTTTTAAAACAGAAAAATCATCAAAAATATATTTACAATACATCCTGGAATACATTACTGATAATAAAACAACTAGCCTAGGGCGTCTGCTTGTAAAATTATTTGTTATTTTTGCTCCACGATTGACAGAACATAGTCAGGACACTTTTTATGAATATCTCTCTAACTCAAAAAGAAGCTGATGTCTTTGAAATTAAGCACAGATAATACACTAATACACTAATAGCTAGTAGAAAGCAAAACTAGTTTGTTCAAAATTTATTATTTTATTAGTGCCAATTTCAGCTAAATTTCGCAATTTTCAAAATCGAAAATCGCTATAACTTCTGAAATATCAACACTAGATAAACAATTTTCTGTAACTAATTTTTTTGGACTGAAAGTGTTATAGGAAAAATCGAACCTCACAGCAAAACCTTCCCAGCGAAAATAGTTCTGCCAAAGAAGCAATAAAATCATCTCTACTATGGCAAAGGCATCACTTCTTTTCTGATGGTTTCATCGATGAATTTAACATTGCGTTGCCATAGGATGGAAGCATTCAAATATAGCTACTTACCACTACTTATGCTTTATATTAAGGAAGCAATGAAAATGCAATGTTAATATGTGCTTTAACATGAGTATAAAATATTCATACATTTTTGTTGTATTTAAATAAATAAGAAAAGTTTCTTTAGAAGAATTCATTAAAATAAGTTTTTAAGTTAGAACTTCATCCGCATTAAAATTTGAATACAATAAATAACATTTTCTGATTTTTATCCGCAAATTAAGAATATACCAATAATAACAAATATAAACCAAACAAGATTTTTAAAAAACGCAACGAATTTTTTTTATAGTGGTTTATCATATTATTAAAAATAACTGATTGTCAAACTTTTTTAAGTGTACACAATTTAAAAACTACATTAATTGGAATCCGCATAAAATGAGACCTTATTATTTTACTAAATACTAAATACATTTTTTAAATAAAATTATAAATAAAAATAAAATTTATTTATAACAAAAATTAACAAAATCCCTTTGAAACTGTTTTGTCATTGATAAGTACGATTATGTGAAAACTTAGATATACCCTGTAAGCATTTGGAAAATATCTTCCAAGAAGATATTTAAGCTGTATCTTCTATTTTTTGTTTGAATGAAAATATTCAAGTAGTATTTTCAAATTGTCTTCCCTTTATCATTTGGAAGATAAATCGGTGATATTTGTAAAAAAATAATTCAAAGATTTATTTCACTATAATATTGCTGCAATATTACTTTTTTATCATCCGGAACATAAAGAAAATTTGTTTGAAATTTTTTGTCATTTTGGAAAAAATTAACATAGGAAACAAATTCTTCGAAAAAATCAAGATTTAATGAGCGAAAAATATAATGTGTTGGTCAATGCATTATGTATGCAGATATTGTTTTCAGGTTTAAATTTAATAATGAAAAAAATAAATCGGTTGTTTTGTACAGGGGAGTTTATTTCGGGATATCGCCTTTTTATCTTCCGAGTGATAAATTAGCGATATCGCCAAATTTATCTTCCTGGGGTATTGCTTTCGTATTGCCAAACTTCTGGAACTTCCTTAGAATAAATTCCAAAAGAGCAGTAAAATAACACTAACTGTAACTTGGGAAGCAATGAGAGGAGTGATAATCAAAGAATTATTACCATTTATTTTTGCTGGGTTGGACCTTTTTCATGCATTGCTTGTCAATGGCAATGGATTCTAAGTAAAATCTTTGCACTTGATTTCACTTAAAGACCTAAAGTAATACGTTATTTATATTCCGACACATAAATACTTATGTAGGAAGTATGAAGTAATGAGTTACCGGTATGGAGGCTTTAAAATAATACATTACTGATATACAATAACTTATTAAAAATACAATAACTTGTATTAAATATTAAAATTATAAGTCATTGGTATTGCATAACACAGTGCAATATATAAAATTCAAACTCCTTTTCGTGTGCGGATTTTCGAAGAAATTATCGGATTTTATAGTCTCATGGATATTTTGCATAAAACTTAATTTTTCCGAAGAACATGCAATTTTTCTCACGGCTATATCTCGGAAACCAATTCGAATTTTGTTTTACTGCATGATGCACAATTTTAGCTAGGAGAAAAAAGTTTAAAACAAACTAATCAAAAAACACTGCATCTAGTGCATCAAAATTGCTAAAATATGAACAAATTTTAATTTTTTCTCTCTTTTTTCACAATTTTTTGCCCATAGCTGCCAAACTGTGGGAAATTCAGTAAAGTAGTCTTCAGAAAAAATATTCCCTATAATATAGTTCATAATTCTTCTGAACATTATAATACTGGAAAATGCTTTTTTCACATTTTTCAGCTGTATTTTCCCAGGAAAATTTTCTGTTCCCAAGAATCGGTTGTACAATAGCTACCCAGGAAAATTTTCTGTTCCAAAGAATCGGTTGTGCAATAGCTACTTTTCATTCACAACCCCTTCTACTGTCGATTCTAACACCGATTCCTTTTGTTTGAAATTGTCCCAAAAGCAACCCCTTCTATGGCTCCAAAGTGGAACCGGTTGCTCTAGAATCGGTTCTGGAACTAGTTCTGGAACTGATTCTACGTCACCCACACCTTCCATATAGGATTCCAGGAACTGGTTCCGGAACCAGTTCCATGGAATCGGTTGCAGTGGAACCAGTTGTAGAATGGGTGTGGTTGGCTACCGATTGTAAAAAATTTTCCTGGGTACTTTTCATTCACAACCCCTTCTACTGTCGATTCTAACACAGATTCTTTTTGTTTGAAATTGTCCCAAAAGCAACCCCTTCTATAGCTCCAAAGTAGAACCGCTTGCTCTAGAATGAGTTCTGGAACTAGTTCTGGAATTGATTCTACGTCACCCACACCTTCCATATAGGATCCCAGCAACTGGTTAAGGAACCAGTTCCATGGAATCGGTTGCAGTGGAACCAGTTGTAGAATGGGTGTGGTTGGCTACCGATTGTAAAAAATTTTCCTGGGTTATATCGAAAATTCGAAATTTTAATTTATCAGCTATGTGGAAGTGTTTTCCATAGATGACGTTGTTGCAAGTGCATAAAAACCTTAAACTAGCCTTAGCAATCAATACAACCCAGGAAAATTTTCTGTTCCAAAGAATCGGTTGTACAATAGCTACTTTTCATTCACAACCCCTTCTACTGTCGATTCTAACACCGATTCTTTTTGTTTGAAATTGTCCCAAAAGCAGTGGAACCAGTTGTAGAATGGGTGTGGTTGGCTACCGATTGTAAAAAATTTTCCTGGGAAATGTCATGTTCTTAAAAAAATTGTGGATTTTAATAAAAAAAAATATTGAATGTTTTTCGTTCGATTTTAAATCATATATATTAATATCTCTTTCTCTTGAAATTATTTTCCAATTTTTAAATTATAAAAAGATGGTACAATTTTTACAAGCGAATTACAGAGAATGAAGTTTCTATTCAAATATTAATATATATGATTTTAAATCGAACGAAAAACATTAATTTACCAAATAAAAGGTCAACCATATATACCTACCCTTCATTAAAAAAAATATTTTATGTAAAAAAAAAGTTCCCACTTTTCTTAGAATGCAGCGGCGCGGCTTTGGGTTTTGCCGGCTCATAAAATCTCAGCTGATTTTAAGCCGGTCGGTTTGGAACTTTAGCTGCATGCTGTCGTTAATGTTACAAGACAATAACACATTGTTTTGAGTGAATAACATGGTGTCGAACCACCTAAACCTCCGGGTCCTGACATTATGTCCGCATGGGCACTCCAAAGCGTTTTCGCCTGGCCATCCAATTTGCAAGCTCCCGATTCTGCGACCAATGTAGAAGATGATGAACCAAATCCGCTAACACAAAACGAAATGTATTACATTGTGGCTAAGTTGGGATTATCGCAACGAAATTCAGAATTTTTCACCTAATTTTTGAAGCGCAGAAATTTCTCACAGCAGGACGTTGTACTGGAAGGACACACTGAAAGAGATATGCCATTGAATGTGCTATCAAGCTCAGATGATGATGGTGATGATTCAGATCATGGACCTGAACCCCCAAGGAAAAACCAAGAGCATAAACTTCACAGGCTTCACCGAGAGCATCAGCTTAAAAGGATCTTGATTAATTCATGTTTTTTTTACATTTTCCTATATCTTTCATACATTTCTCGAATTTTCGATGTAAAATACAGCTGAAAAATGTGCAAAAAAGGAATTTTATAATTTTTTTAATACATTAAGTACCCTGTGATATTTACGGAAGGTATGAATTAAAATTTTGGATTTCTTTCGCCGTAGGTCATTTATAAACGAAATGGTGAAAAAGAGGAATTTTAGATTTAAATGCTCATATAGGAAATATCGCAACTGTCGAAACATATCGAATATATTAAATTAAAGGGCACATTTCATCATATTAAAATGTTGCAAAAGCTAACGTTCACAATTTTGTATTTTTTGCAAAAAATTTAATACAAAAGTTAATTATGCCACAAAAACTTTTATGCAAATCTTTCTTAAACTAAAGCTACTTCTAGGGCCATATTTGCGATCTGCATCCGAAAGTCTATTAGAAATGATTACTTTATTTTTTGTACTGTGTTCTATACAAACTACGGGCAGGAAAAAGATCTGTTGTCCCAACCGAATCGCTTGATTGCTGGAACCTAAATTTCACTTGTTTCAACCTCAATTCGATTGTTCGTCCTAATTCGGTTGTTCCCAACCCTATTTCAGTTGGGAAATCCGAATTGATATCAACCGAACTATTCGGTTGGTATCAAATTCGGGTGGGTTAAAAGTTTTTTTATGTGTATAGCACTCAATAGAAGAAATGAGAAAAAATGAAGCTAAAATATGCTTTTGAGTGAATATTTTTATTTTGAAGTAAAGCAATTGCAAAGGCATACAAAATAATACTCATACATATTTATGATGTTTTGCACGTTGGATTTCAAACAAAGATTTTTTCATGATTTGTATTGTTGGAAAAAGTGCGATTTACCCTTCAATTTTTTGTTTACAGATGTTTGTACAATTGGGTCAAAGTTAAAAAAAACGAAACAAAGAAATCAATTAGTTTTGATTGCATTTGTTATGAGGCCTAGGTAAAACAAAATTTAAATATTCAAAAATATCATATATGTAAAAATATGTTATTGTAAAAGAATTCCTCACATCACTATAGACAACTAATATTTATCATAAACTTAGAGCAGGCCTCATTAACTTCTACTCAACTACTAAACAAAACAAAATTTCTAAAAATTAATGTTCTAATTCATAAAACAATGTATTAGTTCGTTACAGCTTGCTACAAATTTCGTTTAATAAAAAGTTATTAGAAATCTTAATTCATAATCATACTTAACTACTATTTTTCGATTTGATACTGGCAACACTATTGATAATTTTCTCTCTTCTCGCAAATAAGTTGTGAGTGATGTTCAAATTTAGTAAATGATTGACTTGGTAACCGGATGTAAAATTGTATTTTCTTAAATTGGAGAACTAATGATATGCCAAGATAAATTTAAAGGTCATTAAAACATTTTTTTGTTTATAAAGCAAATGAATGGAAATGTGTTTAAAAAAGCCTGTTTTTAGAACATATTATTCGAATCATACAAAAATTAATCGAATGTCGAATAATGTTTTGATAGTCTGTACTTCACTATGTTTTATTTTTCGTTTTTTACATTACTTTTACAATGTTTTTTGAAAAGTTTTTCGAAAAAGATCAATAGCTACGCAATTGTTGTAGCTTTTTTCAATTTGATGGATGAAGGTTGTTAAAATCCACACATTATAGGGAAAGAATGGCTTTAATAAATTATATAATGTCTAAAAATTAAATAATTAACAATCAAATAGTGACCTCCTCACTTTAAACTTTATTAAAGGTTTAAAGTTAAGGAGTACCAACTATAAATCTTTATTATGTTTTTCGATATTAAGCAAATACGAAACTGTTTTTAACAAACTGGCTTAAGATCCTGCAATAATAATGTTGTAAAAGCTTATGAGTTACGCTGTAAGTATATATGAAACAGTTTTTGAATTTAATAAAAATTAACTCAAAAACATTCAATATGCAACTTACCCCCATTAACACAATGTCCTGTTAGCTACTAATTGGGACTTTAACTGACACATTTGTTGTTGTTTACCGTAAAAATTTTAAATTTAACTTTAGGTTTAATTTTAACTGGACGTTGTGTTATCCGGCCTTACCATTATATGCCAAGCTGATTTCAAAGTTTTGGTTAAATTTAATCATACTTTTGTCTCCGCCAGAAATTGTTCTTCATTAAATTTAAAGTGAAAAAGTCTCCTTACACAACTAAATAAATCCACTTTAACTGAAAAGAGAAATGTTGCCAATATCTTAAAAGAATGGGAATAAAAAATTTTAGTAATTTGACCTAGTTTTTCCCATTTAAGTCAATCATTCTTAACACAATACACTTAAAATTATATGTCAGTAAAAATCTGTCAAGAGTGTTTCAAATCAATTTGACTACACACTAATTAACATCAGTTGAAATTTAACCTACTAATGTTATAATCAGAAATTATGCTCCTCACATAAATTTATTCTGTGTGTCTTATAGGGTATTCTATCAATTAATCGTTACTTGATTAATCGCAATTTTTGCTCAAAAATTGTTCGAATAATTTAAAATGTCGAAATTTCGAATAAACGATAATTCGATTAACTTAAGACGATTAATCGATTAATCGAAATTGGTAAAATGAATACAAAAATGCTTAAAAATGTATATTTTTTTTTAATAAAGTAAATGTGCTAAACTCCCAAAATTTATTTAACAAATTGCGAAAAATAATTTGTTGTAGGCTTGTACCTATCCGAATTTCATTCTGGCCTAAGGAAATCATCAGGCAGAGAACGACCTTTTAGAATTTCTATAAATATTTGTTAGCTTAAACTCAATGAGAATATCCTGTTTTCATCTAGGAGCGTAAAATCATTTTAAATATCAACTCGCAAAAAATTATAACTGTTTACTTTGTCATCTTCCAGAACACTACTCTGTTGTTGAGACAGATCTAGCAATGCAGTGGTATCTACTTAAGTATAACCAAATTTTAAATATATTAAACGAAAGCATTAATAATTAGGGATACGTATATAATACTGTTATGTAAAATACTGTTTAGACAAAATACTGTCCAAAAAAACTTTAAAAATCCTGCTTTTCATAATACTATTTTGCAATATACTGGATTTCACAATACTGTTTTGCAAAATTCTGTGAAGTAAAAATGCTGGTTTACAAAATTTATTTTATTTAAAATAACTTCAACAAAAGTATATAATTTTCAAAAATTAACAAAAAATTAATTTCAATGCATTTTATAAACTTAAGTTAGTACAAGATTTTTTGCAATTCACTTTAGGTGGCTTAATTCACACTTTTTTCTTACAACTCTTTTAATGTTTATGTACGCTTTTCTTTAAATTTATGTAACGTCTTTCTCCATTCGCGCGTTTTGAAATGGTATTTACAGTTACCACGACCTCATTACCCAACTGCCTGATAAGGTAGTATAATCCTGACTTTCTACGTCCAACAACAGCTTTCAGTCTTCTATGCTAAGCTTCCACACTATTTTGAGTTCTTGGGTAGGATTTCTTACTGTCATCGTAAACCGACCAAAAGGTTTCAGGATACTTTGGGTGATATGAGCCCTTGACGTTGTTTTTTTTAAACCACTCGCACAGTTTAAGTAAATCTTCATCTTCATATTAAAAGCGCGCGCGTTTTTGCTTTATTTTTACAAAAATTTTCGCCGCCCAGTAAAACAGGATTTTGCAATACAGTATTGTGTTATACAGTATTTTGTAAAACAGTATTACGAAAAGCAGGATTTTGGAAACAGGATTTTGTTATACATAGGATTTCGACCCGAACCCCAATAATTATTTAATTTAAAATTATTATAATTATTAATTGAAATTAATGCTCAATGTACTAAAGCTTGTTTAGTGAGCACTTTGTATTTATAACATTATTTAGCAAAGTATATTCGATAGCCGAATAAATAAAGGGCGGATTAAAAGACAAATAATCTTATCCAGGTGTTTTTTAAATACAACTTCAAAAGTAAAACAAAAAATTTTCAAACAAATTATTATACAAGTTTATAGTAAAATTTAATATTTACATACATTATCCAAATAATGTTTAAGGAGAACTAAATAACTTTTTTCATTCATATGAGCTTTTCAGAAACTAGTTGAGCTAACTTCCTTAAAAACAATTTCGATAAAATAATTCACTACGTTTTTTTTTTAATTCTCTGTGAAACATCTACGAATATTAAATAAAGTGATAGCGGGACGTAGGCGTAGAGGGAGAATCAATTATTAACAGAATTTCTCTCTATATTAACACTTTTTATGTGTTTAATGCAAACGAAAGAGTTACAAATTAATGTCTGAGTTGATATGTTCTTCTTTAACACGTTTATGTACATTTGCATCTAGCTAATTCAGGATTAACTTTATAAAATGCTAAATTTACCACAAGGGTCAGCGATGTGGTTTTTTCGGATTTGGATACAATTTAAATATCGTCGGCTTGCCTGCAAGTAGTGCTATGTGTTTTTTAACAAATTTTGAGGACAGTGAAAAAACTGTTAAAAAATAGCCTTTTAAGATTTTTTTTGCCATCTTGTACCTTAACGATTCACGACCTCATTTACTAAAATCATCATTAAGGCATA
This sequence comes from Leucophora obtusa, assembly GCA_949987735.1. Lineage (NCBI taxonomy): Eukaryota > Metazoa > Arthropoda > Insecta > Diptera > Anthomyiidae > Leucophora > Leucophora obtusa. The sequence goes on from OX465298.1 coordinate 152,309,645, forward strand.
TAGTGTCAATAAAATATCTTAAAATGCCATTTTTAACAGTTTTTTCGCTCTCCTGAAAATATATTAAAAAATACATAACACTACTTGCAGGCAAGCCGACGATATTTAAATTTTTTTTTTTTTTTTTTTTTTTTACAAGATTATTAAAAGTCATCTTCAATACTCAAAGAAACTTCAACGCGCAGCCTGTGAATAAAACAGCCGGTACGCCTTAAGGGCGCGTTAAAATATTTTATTGATTTAATGGTGTTTGCTTTTCTGAGAAAAATTTTGCATTTTTTTGCACTTTGCTTTTGAATTTCCTTTTTGTGTTCTTGTCTAAATTAAGGATAAGATTCTGAGAGGGCATCGTGTTCTTTTCTAAAAATGTTGCCCAATAAAGTCCTTTTTTTCAAAGTTATGTGTATATACTGCAACGTTGTTTGCCAGCAAACTCACAACTTGGTGACATAGGGGCTTCTGACAAACTCCCAAACTACGGTGGGAGTATAACATTTTTTTTTGTGGTTTTTTTTATAAAATTTTATTTAGTTTTTTAACCTTTTTTGCTCTGGTGTGGTAGTGCACTCTAATTAAATTCTGTTGAAATTTACCCAACTTATAGTAGGAAACTGTACTCCTACTATAAATTGGGTAAATTTACTTTATGTGTTTATTTGGAAAAACTACGCACATTGTGTTTAAGTCGGTGCATATATAATAATATACATTCGCGGCAGAGAAAACAGACCTTTTTTTAAAAATTCATAACTCAGTCAAAAGCAAACATTTTTCCAAAATTGTAGAGAATTGAACAAATTACAAGAAAAGAAATTCAAAAAAATATATTTTTTACTACAACATGGTTTATGAAGCTCCAAACTGGCGGCAGAGAAAAAAACGGGGCCTCGTGGTTGCAGCGCTGGGAGTCGCAACAATTGTCCGGAAAAGAAAATTACTTTTTTAAATCCTAACAAAATTGGTTATCGTATGACACGAGCTTTTTTTTTTTGATTTTTTTTCAATTTTTGGTGATGTTCAAAATTTGAAAGTGTGTTTTTTCGAAAAAAAATATTGACTTTAAAAATTCATAAAAAATCGAAAAAAAATTTAAAAAAAAGCGCGATAGCGAGTTTAAAAAAATACAAAAAAAAGTCGTCAAAAAATGGACCCGCTAGTACCGCAACCAGTACGAAAAACACGGTTTCGAGATAAACGCGTTAAAAGTTTGTGAACAAAGAAAAAAAGGTTACCTTCAATCTGCCATGCCATCACGCTGCAAAAGATGCCAAATAACTGAGCATATAAAATAAAAATTCCACTATATGAGGCATAAAGATGCCTTTTTTCAAGAAATTCAAAAACACAAAAAAACTCACCCTTCAAGTAGGTACGAAATAACAAACACCAAAAGTCAGGTAGCAAGTAAAACAAGTATATACCTACCAGCTGCCGTACGTAGGTAGCGCGAAAATTAAAAATGCGCTCTCACTAATCCGGATGTAGCTTTTGAACCCGTAGGAATTTTTCCATGAAATTTTTTTTCTTAGAATCTTAAGAATATTTACTAAAATACAAAATTATAAAAAAGTCGCTTTCAAAAAACGGACAATGTCATGTCCCCCCTTAAATGTGCGTAAAAATTAAATAAAATTTAGAAATTAGAGTGTCAATTTACTAAATTTGTGCGTAAAAAACATGTTTTACATGTAAATGTATGCACAAAATGCGTAAAAATCCACAGAAGATGCGCAAAAATTCACAGAAATTGCGTAAAAATCCCCCAAAAATGCGTATAGTTAAACCACCCTAAAATATATATTTTTTTTAATAAAAAAACAAATTAGCTTTAAGTACGTATTTTATTAATAATAATATCCGTGTCATTCTTGCGTATAACTTAAAAATGCGGAATTTTTGTAAAATTTTGGGCATTTATTTTGAAACATTGGTACAATATAAATTTATTGAAAGCATTGGCCATCATTAGCTATGAACTTTTCCCATCCTTCTATATTTACAATGTAAGAGAACTGCTAAATTTTTGAGGCCAAGAATTTTTGGGTACCCTGTTCTGAAGTGAAGCGTATTCCAGTGAGAGCGTTCTGCATCGATCAAAACAAATGGTAGTCACTGTGGTAGGACTAGAAAACTTCTCAATCACTATTTTCTAAATAGTTTTTAGTTTTTGCAGCATGTGGCCGAGCGTTGTTATGATGGAATATTATGGCTTCATGTCTGGTCGCATATTCCGGGCGTTTTTCCGCTAATATTCACTTCAAACGAATCACCATTGTTCGATACAACTGATAGAGCTGTTACTAATAAACTGAACTGATAGAACTGTTACCAATAAACCCAGAAACACCTTGGTAATAGATTTGTGATAGTCTTGGCCGATTTCAGCAGCTCATAATAGATGGAACCCTTCTGGTCCCACCAAATACACATCGTTACCTTGGGGTCATGGATATTTGGCTTTCATGTTGACTTGGCTGATTGGCCGGGCTTCAAATATGATTTCTTGCACTTCGGGTTGTAGTAATGGATCCATTTTTTATCGCCAGTAATGATTCGAAGCATACTTCTTTTTATTACGCTCAAGCAGCATTTCGGGCATGGAATATGTGGTACCCAATTACCTTGCTTTTAGAAGAATACTGCTGCTTGCAAACCAAAAATAATTTCATTTGTTATGTTGCTTTTTTCAGATAATAATGTGTTTACAGAAATATAGTAATTCACAAAAAATACCCCGTTTTAGCTTTTTTTTTTATTATTTATTTTTTTTTTTCAATTTCTTTCAATTTAAAATGTCAGAGCATGTATTTATTACTATTGTAAGTTAGTATTTTTATAATTTATAATTTTATTTAACAAAATAATAGCAATTTTAGCCACAATGTGTTTATTTGTAAACACATAATGTCTAAAAATACCTTGTGTGTGTATTATTGTGTATGGAAGTGTGTACAAAAAAAGTTTACGCATTTTTTGTTTATATAAACAAAACTTTACCCATTTTATAGTATAAATTTACAAAAAATTTTTAGAGTGTGTTTACTATTTTTTTAGTAAATAAAAAATTATACAATTTGTTTTTTTTAATATCGAAGAAAAACTTCTAAATTGAAACAAGAAAAAGAATATTTATTATGTAAAATTATTTCACTTTGGCTGGAAATTGAACCTGGCCAGCCCACGTCAAAGGCAAGCACCACAACCACTAGGCTATCAAATAGTAGCAGTCGGGTGAGATCCACATTTTTAAAATATTACACTTTAACAAGGCACCATTTTTTTACAGAAAAGAAAACACCATATTTTCTCTCTTAAATGATTTAAAAAAATCAAATATTTTAAATGGAACTATTTCTAAAATATTCGGATCATTTTAATAATATTTTTCTAACTTTATTTGCAAATTACTTAAATTTTTTTGGCAGTTTTAATATTGCAATGAGAATTTTAAAATACGCCATGTTATTTTATTTTCCAGGGGGAATACTTTACTCTTTTCGTGTTTTGTTTATCTCAAATGGATTTTTGGGAAAACGGCTCGCTCGAAGACTTTGGTTTTCATCGGAATTTTGTTTAAAGACGTGCACAAATACATAATTAGGGAAAACATTTGTGATAATTGCAGCTTTTAGTTAAAGTTCATTCCAAGTAGCTGTGATATCCGAATTTCATTACCATCAGAGAACGCATCGGAATTTATTCCTTGTAAGCGAGACAGAGCAATATGTGCAAAATGTATGCTCCTTCGTAGCATCTGTGCATGGCTTTAGTAGATTTGGAAACCTAAAATTTTAATAAATTTTACACCTGATCTAAATTATAAATAAATTTTCAGTTTACTAATTATTCCTGATCTAGAAATTTATTAAATTTATGAAAAAAACATGAAATTCATCAAATCTGTTTCTTAGCAAGAAGGATTTGTGGTGTGCTGCACTCTGATATTTAGCGGCCCAAATTCATGCCTGTTTTTTAACTTTTCATATATCGCTTTGAAAGCATCTTATTGGTTATTGGGTATAAAATAAAAATTTATTTCTAGGTGTAAAAGATATGCACCAACAATTTATGATTGCCGCCACCACATTTTTTTATTTCGTATTTGGTTCGATTTATATTAGGGGTATCTCGGCTTTTTTCATATTTACAGTCTTTTTTTAAAGCCTTTTTTATGTGAATTTATTTCAAATATCGCAGTAAGTTTTTAACTCTTGGCATTCGGCTGATAAAATTAGTTTTGGCTCCTTCTACAATACAGCCAAATTTCATAAACAAAACTGTATGACTCTGCAGACCTTATTTGTTAGTAAAAAAAGAAGAAAGTTTGTTAAATTAACAATGATTTCTGTGGAGGAAGCAGGCATTTGATTTTGAGTGTAAGAATTATTATATATCTGCAAAACACCTTCATAATTTTTTTCTCTTTCACATTTATAATACTCTTTCAACAAAATAAAAATCAATTTTATACACATTTACACTTTATTGTGTAAATTTTTGTACTTTACCAAATGGAATTCTTTTAAGAAAGCATAACAAATTGAATATAATAATTGATAAAGTAACAAAAGAACACACCAAAATCAATATCACTTTGATAGAATTGTTTTTAAATTGAATTTCTGTTTTTCTGGTTTTTTCACCCTCAAATGAAAGTTACTGGGTGTTTATTTTATTGCTATGATAAGCTACGAACAGCTAAAAACAAAAGCAAGTAGCTAAAACGACTTATTTCTATTTTTACAAGGATTTTAAACATTTTTACTTCTAAAAGGCAAATGTTGAAAATATAAAATATATCAACATATTTTTTACAAGAATTTCTTTTATATTAAATCTTATCATCTTATTAAAAAATTTTCTAATAAAATCAACATTGTCTGTATTATAAGATAAATCTATTTGCTTAGTCATAATCATTTTTATAACAAACAAAAAAAAACTGTCCATCAGCTAATAAAAAGTTTAGAAAAAAAATATACCATTAAGAAGTTTCTAAAGACCTTTATATATTTACAGTGCCTTGAAAAATTAGCAAATAAGAGAATATTAGTAATCATTGTATATATACTAGGAAGGTTTCCTAGCTATGGCCGGCCCTATTTCCATCTCTTGAAACCCCTGGTTATCTTGAAAGAATGCAAACAGAGAGACCAATATAATTTGCCTAAAAAATCTATAAATGAATTATGTACTCTATTTTAAAAATAAACGAAATAGGAATACTTCCTAATTTGTATAAAAAAAAGTTAAAAATTTTCATCGTTAGAAAATGTTAGTCTTTTTTTTTTTTGATAGAATTTAAATATTTTTTGATTTACCCACAGATATACAGTCGCTAAGCACACTTTAAAAGAAATGGGACCAAAACTTTTTAAACACTTTAATATTAATAAGCATCAATGCTTTACATAGTTTCCATTATGAGCCGTTTTGTTTAAAAGTTTTCTACGCAAATATTTTAATGGGTCATAGCAAAAAGTTTCTAAATGATTTTAGTGGGTTTTAGAATGTGTGTGTTTAGATTTAACTGAAAATTAGCATACGGATATTTTATGTTACTATGATATCTGTGCAATATTTATTTTTTAATCCGATTTATTCACGTTGTATCGCGGCTTAAAATTCGATATTTTTTAGCAAAAGTGAAAAAATAATTCATGTTTAAGCTGCTCTAACTTTTCAAGTAATCTGTAATAAACGAGCCAAAATTATATACATTTTGCTAAAAAGTTAAAAACCGGAATGCGAAAAACCGGCTTGTGGTTCAAAAAATGGTCTAAAAAACTTAGCCAGCCTTTTACAGACTGCGAATAAATAAATATGAAGATGCAAAAATTTTTCTTTTCGGAAAATTTTTATTTAACGATTTTTTTCAGCAATCTAACCACCAAATCTTGGTATGAAATATAGGTATAATAGTACCTAGATTATGAATTAAAAAAACCGCACTTAAAATACTGTAAAATAATGGCGGAGCGCGGTAATGACATATCATTATTTTTTGGATTACCAGTAATGGCACTGACTTACCTTCTGTATTTTTTTTTAAAACATATAATAATGAGTTACTGTTAATGACTTATTTCTGTCAGTATTTCAAATAGAAAGTAATTTTCTACATTTTTTAGAAAATTTTTTGAAATATATATTTAAACTCAATATTTTTCAACACTGGTAATGATATATGTAACCACATATTTTTTGGTTTTTTTGTATGTTGGCGTGTAAGCTCACTTGTGTGCATCAAGTCAATTATGTTTTTATCTATCAAACATTACATGTCGATATAGCTCAGATGATAGAGCTATTGACTGGTAACCTGGAATCACAGGTTCGATTTCCGCACTAGAAAATTTTATTAAAAAAAATTCTACAATAAAAAAAATATTTTTTTTTAATAAAACTTATTTTTTTGAAAATCTATTTTTAGACTCATTCTTTTTATCATTACTGGTAAGCATATATATAACGACATATGTTTTGATTTTTCGTATGCTGGTGTGTAAGCATAACTCATTATTTTTCGCGACATCGCCGTACAAAGGTAATAATAGTTACATAACCACATATCTGGTAATGATTTTCTATACTGGGATAGTTAATGATGACATGAAAAAAATTCAAATTTAAAAAACAATTTAAATTTAAATACGTAGGTGTTTATGTGTTTTAACATTACTTTGGGCAGCCCAGTGTAGAAAATTATTACCAGATATGTGGTTATGTAACTACATACTTGGTAGTGGTAACTAGTTACTTTTGTTATTACATTTCTTATTACCCTTATATGGCGATGTCGCGAAAAATAATGAGTTATGGTTACACACCAGCATACGAAAAATCAGAAAATATATCGTTACCTATGTGCTTACCAGTACTGACAAAAATAATGAATCTAAAAATAGATTTTCAAAAAAATAAATTATATAAAAAAAAAATATTTTTTATTGTATTTTTTTTTAAATAAAATTTACTGGTGCGGGAATCGAACCTGGGTCTGCAGATTGCCAGTAAATAGCTCTACCATCTGAGCTATATCGACATGTAATATTTAATAGATAAAAACATAATTGACCTGCTGAACACAAGTAAGCTTACTCGCCATCATACAAAAAATCAAAAAATATGTGGTTACATATATCCTTACCAGTGTTTAAAAAATATTGAGTCTAAAAATAGATTTCAAAAAATTTTCAAAAAAATCTAGAAAATTATTTTATATTTGAAATAATGATAAAAATAAGTCATTATCAGTAGCTCATTATTATATGTTTTAAAATAGTGCAGAAGGTAAGGGGGTGTCATTACTGGTAGTCCAAAAAATAATGATATGTCATTACCGTTTCTATACTGGGAGGTTAAGGATATCCTAGAAAGTCAATATTTTTTATGTAAACATTTATATTTAAAAAATCGAAGCTTTTAGATTTTACAATTTTTTTAAAAATTACGTCCATATGGGACCAATATCCAAATTTCCAGGTCCGGTGGCAACTTCAAACGTTTCTTTAAAAAAGCTTTAATAAATACTTAATTTTTCCATCAGTCTCAAAAAAAATAAGAGGGTCAGATGTCTACAATTCCGAAATTTTTGAATAAAAATCACCCTAATGATCATACATGAACAATAAAATTGTCCTAAAAAAGTTCGAATTTATGAGCTCCTTTAGCCTGTAATTGTGTAACAATTCATAGGGGTTATATTTACACAAAGGATAACGTAAATTGTATTAACTAAGAAGGTAAGAAAATGTTTTGAGGAATTCGGTAATAATATATGTATATAAAATTTTACTATAATCTCACAGAAAATAATGTTTGCTTTAGAACAACATATTACTTACTTATCACAACAATGCAGGCAATTTTTATGCCCAAAATAATACACCTGCAATTTAACAGATAAATTTATAGATTTTAAACTAACTTACATTTGTAGGTCAGTTTTGTAGTCAGAAGTAAGCCCGATTTTTTTTTCTTAAATGTTTTTTAAGTAAGAAATTTTTGTATGAAAATTTCTTCAAATCCATCTTAGTTCTGGCTATACAACTGGCCCTTAAAATTAAAAAATTTTAATTGAAATTAAATTTATGAACAGAATGTTTTATGAAAAAAGAGATAAAATTCTGAGAAATTTTTTGTAGATTTAAAATGATTTTTAATATTTTATTTTTGCTTGAAAACTCTTCTTCAAATGGCAAATAATTTTTTGAGTGTAGTATTATTAAAAAATTTTTTATGACAACAAAAGGTATAATACGCAATATGGTACTAACCATACAAAGTAGTTTGTCAGTAACTTTCTTGAAATAATGCCATTTTTGTTGCAATGATAAAAAGTTTTCCAAAAATAAAAAATATAATTCTGTTACTAAATAAAATTGCTGCTATTACTAACATCGTAAAAGTTTAGCTATTTTCAACATAATTTAATGTAAATGCTTCATAAAAAAAATGATGGAACAGCAATGTTTTAAAATTCAATATTCAATTAGTTTGAAATTATTTCAATCGATTGTTAATATTGGTTTTGTCTTTTTAGTTACAAAATTACAAAAACCCTTATTTTTAACAAAAAAAAAAAAAAAAAAAACATTAGCGGTATTTGCAAACTACATAAAAAAAAGTAATTGGCCCGATTTTTTACAAGTATTTTGAAATAGTTTTCTAAAAAGTACTTTTATACCACAACACCACAGATAATACTAGCAAGTTAATTACTTTTCTACCAGGCAGATTGTGAATGCAACTAAAATTATACCTCCAAAAGTGAAAAAATATGTATACTTTAATATCTCTCTCATTTTCGTCGAATTTATTTATTATTGATGCCCTCGTTAAGACGTATTCATGCGTCTACTCAATTAAGTAATCCATTTAGTTCAAAAGTATTTCCATTTAGTTCAAAAGTATTTTTTACAACAGCGATTTTCCATAAACACCAATTTTTCTTATAATATCGACTCAAGAATGAAATTGGTTTGATTATTCCAAAAAAGAAAATTAAAAAAAATTATCGTTGATAATAGTTTCGGTATGATCGAACGTACGTCAGCAAAATGTTAGATACAAAAATGTGTAAACGTTGAGTTTTCAATGTTAACAATTATCCACGTTGAAAGTCGAGGTGCATACGAAAAGTCGTTTTAAATACATATTTAAGACGACATTGAAAACTCAACGTTTACAAATTTTTGTATCTAACATTTTGCTGACGTACGTTGTTTTTATTCACTTGGAGTTTTTTTATGAGTTAAAGGAACAGAATGTAATTATTTTTAGGGATTATCGTGGATCTTATTAGGGCGCTCATGGTAGTATAATCATATAATCATAAAAATGGCAGAAAAATCTAACAAAAATTAGTTAAAAATTACCTTGCAGAAAACACTGCTGAAATTAGCAGATTTTTTTTTTTGATAAATACTAGTAAATCTGCACAAAATTTTGCTAAATATTAGTAAACTCAAAATAGCAAAAAAAAAACTTTATATATACAAAAGTTTTGTTATTTTTAAGTTAAATCTAATTGAATGCAAATAGGAGTTTATCCTGGTAAAATCAGCAGAAATATTTGGTGATTTCAGAAGGCTCGATTTCTATTTGCATTAAAAAAAATCTAAAAAAAACTTTGAAGAGTTTTCATTTGTTTGTGATTTTTTGACCTACTAATTATTTAGAAAATTTTTTTTTCTTATTTTAGCAGGTTAAGTTGTTATTTTCTAATAACAAAAATTTAACTCAAATATAACTAAAATTCTGTATATTTAACAGTTTAATTTTTGCTGTTCCTATCTCACTAATATATAGCAAAAATAATCTTCAAATTTCAGCAATTTTTTCTGTAACATAATTTTTAATTAACTTTTAGTAGTTTTAACTAAATGTTTTACTAACTTTTTTCTATTAGTGTATCATACTTGTTTAGCGGTTTAGAATGTTTCTCTCAAATTATTTATATTATCGTTTGGCCTAAAAATTTGATAATTTGAAATCGAGGTGATGTGTTAACCCTCTGACAATCTTTCTTCTGATTGCGATAATATTTAAACTATATATTTGGCATTGAAAACCTACCATGGAACAATTGTTAAAATTTTAATTTATCGCATAATTTAGGCGATATAGCACAATAAAGGTTGAAACGAATCAAAAAATCCAATAGTCAAATAATTTAAGGTTTTGCTATAAATAATATTATTATTAAAATAAAATTAGATACCGGAAACTGTTAATCTAGTGCTATTATTTCAGCCGTTATGGCGATTTTCGATTTTTTTTTACGAATTTAACAATAAATATCAATAATAAATAAACTCTGAGTGTATAATAATTAATTTCAGAAAAATCTGCAAACTAGTTTTTGAGTTAGAGAGATATTGATAAGACGTATTCTGACGTTATCTTTTGAGCTCTGGATCAAAACTAATTTTACAAGTAGAGACTCTACACTAGCTTCGTGATTATCGATAATATATTCCAAATCGTAAATGTATTTTTGGCAACTTTTCAAATATTTTTTTCTGTTTGAAGAAGTTATTTATTTCAAATTTAAAAAAATTTTCACTTTAACTATATCCTTCTCGATTTAAAATCATTCCTTGTACAAAAAAGTCTTAAGGCAGAAAAGTAGCTAATTATGTTTTATATCGATAAAATATTACTGGTTTAATAAACATTTTTTATTTAGCCAAAAACTATTTAAAATCTGAAGACCGCTTTTTGGCTTTTTTTAATGTAATACAAATTGGACATTTGCTCTCTCAGAACAATATCGTTTTGACAGCAAAATTTGTCGTCACAACCGAATTTCGCTGACATTCGTTTGCGACAATTTGGTTGTCACAACTGAATTTGTTTGGGGGCAACGAAATTAGGAAGTTGGAGCAAGCGAATGAATTCGGTTGGCAATAAATTCGGAATTAAAATCTAAGCGGAGATACTTTTTAATAAAACGCAATTTTCCATCGGTTTTGTAAAATTTGCTTTGCTATTCCAATAAATTTATAACTGTTATGATTTTAGTTTAAAAAAAATTCTTTACCAAGTTTCAGTTTGAGAGAAAACGCAAAGAAAACGCTTGAAATGAAATAAGCCATATGTAGAAGGGAAGATAGGCTTTTTTAATGAACATTTTTAATATGGGAAACATATAGCTACTTTTGCTAACTTCTGAATCAATTGAGATATCGAAAAACGCTTTGGTATGAAAACGCATGACCAATATACGATCTTAATGCAATAATAAAAAAAAAAATAGGAAAATGGCGCATAGCTAATATTTTAGGCGCCGCAACGATATATAAACATTAGGCCGACTCACGAAAAAAGTGCCCTTGGTTTGTGAACACGTATTTCAGATTTTTTTGAAATTCGCGAGTTTTCGCGTTTTATCAGAAATTCAATGTGGTGGAAAGAATATGTTCTAAATAGGGCAATATGGATACTAAAACTTTGCATTTGACAATTAAATCATCGCCGAGTGGATATAGTTTAGAATTTTGCAAATCTAATACATTTTTCACGGTACTCTGAACCAAATTTTGATAAAAATTTAGAGCTACCCCAATTCAATAAAAAAAATTTATGAAATTCAAAAATTTGTTTTTTTTTATAGAATATCCTTGAAAATAGGACATGCTTGAACATGTTATATATACCGCTGGACGCGGCTCTAAAATTGCAAATTTCTTACAAAAACAAAAAAAAAAAACCTTTTTAAAAATGGTCCAGCTCGCGAGATCTCACTCATAGACCTGAAATATTTTGGGAATTATCATAAAACAAACCAAGGTTTATTTTGAGGGGGGCACTTTTTTACTTTTTTTCTGTCCATATAAGGTGAGGCGGTCTAATAAACATGTTTGAGCGTATATGAACATTTTTCACCGGGTACTGTTAATTAATAATTAATTAAACTGTGGAAATTTTTGACCCCACCTTTTGAACCCCTAAAAATGTGATTGGGATTTTAAAGAATTGAGCTTGCTCATTAGTTTTATACCCTCCATCACATATCCGAATTTAAAAAAAAGGACATTATTCTGTAGATTTTCTAGCGGGGCTTTTTGGCAAAAAGTGTAACAATTAACCCTATATGGACCATGTTAAATAAACTAATTATTTGTATCAAGTGGAGATTTTTTATCAACTTAAAATCCATTTTTCGACCAAATCGGAGTTAATTTATAGCTGGTTTTACCGAATCAGACAGTTCATATACGAAGGTACAAAATTCTCGTCCCGTTGAATTTTTGTACCTTGTGTAATGGCTCGGTTTGTGTATTAAAGCTATCATTTTCTTATTGTGGACAACTGAAGAGTTGGGGTGAAAGTACTCGGAGATACTTGTGCGTACTTACTAGAATCCTCGAGTGCCTTCAAACTAGAGTATTCGATTAATCGGCTTTTTATTTTAATCGATTAATCAGGCAAATAATTATTCGGGTTATTTTCTTAACCGGTTAATCGAACAAAATTTTAAAATTAATCGATTAAACGAAAAAAAATTATTGTAAAATAATATACATACACTTGTTGTGTTTTTAATAATTTTATTTAAAAAAAGGAACAAAATTAAATTCAGTAACTCTTCTGAAATTCATAAGAATAAAAAAAATGTAATAATTGAGATCAGATTTGGTCAATATTTTTATTTTTCCTGTCCCTTCTTTCACATATTAAAATTTTATCCAAATCGGGGAGAACCACACCCGAAAGAAGAATATAAGACCCCGTACATTAATTTGTATATCTTTCGTATGCACTGAATACATAAAAAACGTAAATGTAGAGAGGAATTCTGTTGAGAATTGATTTTCCCCTACGTTTCCATACTTTCATCTCTTTATTTTATTTTATAAAATTTTTTTATTTTATTTTATTTTATTAATTCAGAGTGCTCACTAAAAAAGCTTTATTACATTGAGCATAAATTATAATTAATAATTCTAATAATCTTTAATTACAATAATTATTAATGTTTTCATTTAATATCAACGTTTAGAAATTCGTAAAAAATAATTCAAATTTATTGTACGTAAATAGATACCACTTCTTTACTAGATAAGTCACAACAACAGGGTAGTAATTTAGAAGATGACAAAGCAAAGTGTTTTAATTTTATGTTGTTTTTGTTTTTTCTTTGGGATTTAAGATGTTCATTAACGCTCCTACTTGAAAACATGAAATTCTCATTGAGTTGAAGCTAACAAATATTTCTAGAAATTCTAAAAGGTCGCCCTTAATTATTTTCTTAGGCCAAAATGAAATCCGGATAGGTACAAGCCTACAACAAATTATTTATCACAATTTTTTAAAAAATTTTTCGAGTTTTTAGCACATTTCCTTTAATAAAAAATCTATATTTTTAAAAATTTTTTTAATTTTCTGCCAATTTCAATTAATCGATTAATCGTGTGAAAATATTCGAATTATTCGTTATTCGAAATTTGGACATTTTAAATTATTCGAACAATTTTTGAGAAAAATTTTTCGATTAATCGAATAACGATTAATCGATTGAATAGCCTACTTCAAACCCTACACACAAGCTGGCTTACTATACCCAAGGTATGACCGCATTGTAATGACCCAAAAGGCAATATACTTCGTAAGTACACACAAGTATAGTGGCATGTAAGTTAGACAAAATTTTTGAAAATTTTCAAATATTTTAAGTTTCCAATGGGTCATTCTATCTCAAATCGACCAATGGTTGTTATCGACCTCTTTCGATTAGGATGAGTTTTGGTCAGAACTTTCCTTTCATCATATAATGAAGTTTTGCCAAAGAAAAAAAATTACAAATTTTTTTTCGAAAGTTATGCAATATTTAAAATTTCAAAAAATGTCATAATTTTTCTAATTTTTTCCTTTGTTGCGAGGTTATTTTTTTAATATCTCGAAAACTGTAATAGCTACAAAAATGGTTCTTAGCTTGTTTTAAAGAGGATATCTAGCCGTATTAAAAAAATATATTAAAAAAAATATTGAAAAATAAAAACATTTAAAATTTTTGTAAAATTTAAAAAATCCAAAAACTCGAAAACCTATTTTTTTTGCTCAATTTTTTTTTAAATAAAACCTCTAACTGATCTCAAAAGATCCTGAAATTTTCAAGAGGGCGTTTTTTTTTAAAGATATGAATTTTTGAATTTTTTTATTCTCTTTTTTTAAGTTGAATCTTAATACAATAAAATTAAACAAATGTCCAATTTTGAAATTTTGAGCAATAAACAACAAATTGAAGGCTTTAGAAGCACAGACAAATTTTTATATCGAAATTACGCTTTTATTTTTTTGGTAATAGTTGAAAAACCAATAAGGTAAGAAATGGCACACTCTTCCATTTATGTATGCATGTGTGTATATGTGCCATTTCTTTGCTTATTTGTTTTTCAACTATTACCAAAAAAATAAAAGCGTAATTTCGATTTGAAAATTTGTCTGTGCTTCTAAAGCCTTCAATTTGTTGTTTATTGCTCAAAATTTCAAAATTGCATATTTGTTTAATTTTATTGTATTAAGATTCAACTTAAAAAAAGAGAATAAAAAAATTAAAAAATTAAAAAATTCATATCCTTTAAAAAAAAAAAACGCCCACTTGAAAATTTCAGGATCTTTTGAGATCAGTTAGAGGTTTTATTTAAATAAAAATAGAGCAAAAAAAAATAGGTTTTTGAGTTTTTGGATTTTTAAAATTTTAAAATTGAAAAATTTTTAATTTTTTGTATTTTTAAATATTTTTTTTTTAATATTTTTTTTTAATACGGCTAGATATCCTCTTTAAAACGAGCTAAGAACCATTTTTTAGCTATTATAGTTTTCGAGATATTAAAAAAATAACCTCGTAACAAAGCAAATTAGAAAAATTATGACAGTTTTTGAAATTTTAAATAATTTTTTTCCTTTGGCAAAACTTCATTATATGATGAAAGGAAAGATCTGACCAAAATTTATCCAAATCGAAAGGGGTCGAGTCCAACCATTGGTCGATTTGAGATGGAATGAACCAATTGTTATACACAAGTATCCCATATCGTAAGTACACACAATGTAAAATATACGACATCGATTACATTGTGCGGACTTACACGTTTTTCTAAAGGGTATGTTTTAATATTTTTTTAATCCCCAAGAATTATAACAAAATTTCCCGGGAATCGAAAAGTAAAAACTCGGCACACTTTCTGGGAATTTCGTGCTGAAAATTTCCGGGTTAAAAACCCTAGTTTTCACACAACCTGTGAACATGCCAACAATTGTGAAATTTGATATCTTTGTTTATAGTACAATTGTATTTATTTCGTTCATTAATATACACAGAAATAACAGCAATCACATTTTCTTTTAAATTGAAATTTTATTTCCAACAATTTTTTTGTTTGAAATATTTGTAATTCGTTCATTATTTGTTATCTTACATATAAAAATTGTTTAAAAATAGAAATTCAAAGTTACAAAAAACAAAAGAATTTTTTTTTTTTGGATTTCAAATTTCTTTGCTGATACCTTTTTAAAAAGTTTTTTTTGTATTTACAAATTTGTTATGAGAGAGGTGTTTAAAATTTAATTAGAATTTTGTAAATTCTTTCTGTGTATACACATTTATATACGTTTATGTATATAAACCAGTATGAGGGTGGCGGTAAAAGATAAAAATTTCAGGAATTTCTTCGCAGCAGAAGCAATCATTAAAAAACATATAATAATAATATTGTAGGTAAAACCAGGCCCCGAGATCTGATCCTAATTACATAGGCGAAAAATTTAACGAGGAAGAAAATACCATTTAACAAAACTAACAAAATATACATAAATTTTGATTTAAAATAAATTGAGATGCAATACACCACAAAAAGCTTTATGAAGTCCAACAACGTGGGCCAGGTCAGCTAGTTAATATTAATAAATAAAAGAGCTTAGCTTTTTTTATTTTTTATATACAAAATTTTTCAAAAACAACTTGATACCGTCTTTAAAGAATAGTAAATTGTTTTTCATGTAGAGAAATTTCACTCGAACTTTAAAGGCATGAAATTGCTTGGCACAGTTAAAGTAAACACAAAATATCAGTCTACAAAAATTAATTTTTTGAATTATCATATGGACTTCTTCGAGTATCAGTTGGCAACAGAAGCCGACAAATTTGGCGAGCAGTTTCATCATTTAGAATGCTATAAATGCAAGAGCATTCATTCTCTTACCGCAGAAATTTGCTGGAAATTTTATGATAACGACGTAGAATAAAAATGTTTTAAATTAATGCTCGCTAAAATATCCAAATTTTCCGTAATTTTTTTTTTTTTGTTAATAGATAATGGCTCATATGAATAAAAATAGATTTTATTAATAGGGGGAAATACAGGGTTTTTTAAGCAATTACTTCACAAATCTAGTCTGCTGGGGAGTAGAGTAGAAATTTAATTTTTTATTTTTATTTTACACTTCATGCTATTCTGACAGCCAATTGGTAAATTTGGAGTTAAAAGCCATTCCTAAGCCCAAAGTAATTACTTCGAAGTAATTGCTAAGTTTTATTCATATAACCCATTGTATAGCTTTCTTTTGTAAGGTAACTTATGGAGAAAGTTTCTGTAAAACATTTTTCTCATGTTTTTCAAGTTTTTTTGAGATTTAAAATCCAATTCTGAATAAGTACGAAAACACATATGTAATCAGGGTTGGCAGGCAATACCGCTAAAATACCGTTATCGATTTAAAACCCTTACAACTGACTCCCGTTACCCCTAAAATGCCGTTTGCGAAATATCCGAAAAACCATTATCCTTAAAATACCGTTATCGCTAAAATATCGATACCGAAATAAATGAAATACGATACCCTTTAAATACCGTTACCGAAATAAATTAAATACCGTTATCCCTAAAATATCGCTACCTTTATTTTTAATTTTCTGCTTTTGGCAATTGCACGTGGTTATTGAGTATTTTTTGTACATTTAGTTGATAAATTGGTTTTGTTTTTATTCTGGTTTGCCTTTTGTAAAGAAGTTTGAGGTATACACAGAAATAACTGACCACCGTTAACCTTAAAAGACCGTTACCGAAATAGCTGAAAAAACCGTTAACCTTAAAATATCGTTACCGAAATTAATGAAATATCGATACCCTAAAATACCGATACCGAAATAACTAAAATACCAGTAACCTTAAAATACCGATACCGAAATAAATGAAATAGCGTTACTCTTAAAATGCCGTTACCGAAATAATCTAAAATAGCGTTACACTACCGATAACCGTATCGTTTCGGTTACCATCCATGTATGTAATTGAATATTTTAACTCCTACTTATTTTATAAAACTATTTTTATATTTTTATTTAAAGTAGCTGCCACCATAACATCCATGTTCAAAAATTCACTACTTCATATGCTCCTGATATTTGTGCCTTTTTATTGAAACAAATGTTACAACCATTAAAATTATTGTTAAAATAAAAATCATGCAAATATAAAATATGCAATCAAAACTTTATTTTTTTAAATATCTATGATTGGAAATAGTGGTACGCCATACTTTTTGTATTATAACTCTTTAAATGTTAAAAAGGATTAAAAGTTTAAAGTCTTTATATACAATACACTTTGAAAGACATGACGGCTTAGTTGGCTTGTGCAACAGGGTTTTTTAAGAATAGCGGCTGTTGTAATATCCACTTTATTTAAGATTTAGAAAATGATTTGGGAAATAAGATTAACAAAATCGGTTAAACCCGAAAAGGGAATTCGAGAAATCGCAGCAAGGCCACCAACTACCAAATGTGTTGCTATAGAGGCTTATACAGCTTACATCACTGATGAATTTTGCAGGCGATGAGCCACAAAGTAATATATGGGGAGTAGGTGATTATTGATGCGGTTACGAGGGTGGGGAAAGCAGTGTGTCTTAAAATAGATTTTCATAAAGAAAATTATTTAAAAAAGTGTATATTATAAATATTTTTTTTATTAAATATAAAAACGTTGTCGCGCTGAGGTTCGAACTTGGGATCCCCGCTTGTAAGCCGCGAACTCTACCTCATACAAAAACTCTACCCCCTAAAATTTTAGTGTTTTGTGTTATATCATAAACAAATAAGCATGTTTTATATATCGGCAAATATGCCTCTAAAATACCTTTCGTTTAACACCAAATTTTTCTATAGTTTTTTTAATTTTTGAACACATAAATATGAAATTGGGAAGCTAAAAAAAATACGTGTCCTTTAAATTTGTCTCCTCTATAACATATGCGAAGATCATTAAGTTCTGCCCGCCCGCGTTGGGAGTCTTCTCTTGTTTGTCGATTGCAAATGCAAAAAATCCATGCTAAAATCTTTAAAACTTTTTTCTGAATACTAGGTGACTGAAAAACCAGCGCAAAAAATTTGTAGAACAATTATTCTTTAATGAATTTATTTGCTGAAAATTTAAATAAAGAAATTCTGTTCTTTTGATTTTTTCCAAATTATTTAGAAAACTTTTGAGCCCTTTAGAAAAACGTTTAAATCCACGCAATGTAATCTGCATTTGCAATTTTACAAAAATTTTCTATAACTTACATGCCATTATACTTGTGTGTAAGCCAGCTTGTTTGTAGGGTTTGTAAGTACTCGGGGATACTTGTGTGAACTCACAAGAATCCCCGATTACTTTCAAACTCTACACATAAGCTGGCTTACTTTGTTCAGTGCATAGTGTGTCCCTTAAAAATAGATTTGTCATTACACCCCCAGTTTTATTGGAAATGATCCCAAATGGAAGAAATCGATTTTTTTTTTTTTTTGGAAAACGTTAACCCCTGCCGAAAGTTGGACGAAAATGGCCCCTTTTGGAAAAAAAGTGTATTACTATTAAAAATTCCCAAAATTCGAAATTTGGAAAAAAAAATATTTTTTATTACATTTATTCATTTAATATAGTCAAAATGATTCAGACGTGGAATTTTGACTTCATCGGATATCATTAACCCACTTTAGCTTGGAATCCAAAATGACCAACAAATTTGATAAAAATGCAAAAACGTGTTTTTTTTAAATTAATTACAAAGATTTTTTAAAATGCCTAATTTGGAGATGTCGATTGCTATTTGTACCACATAGTAGTTGATATTAAATAAAAAAAAAATAAATTGGAAAAATGATAATTCGAGTTTGTGTTTGGAGCGACTGCTTTTCAGGACATTTTACAAAAATTGATAATTTTGTCAAAAATTTCAATGTTTTCATCAAATTTTACACGGTTTTCGGAAAAACAGCACTCAAATTTGGTTAGATTATAATTATCTTTTCATTTCTCTAAAAAAACGTTAACCCTTAGTGGCCTGGGTTGTTTTAAATTTCATTTGCAGCGGTCTTTACGAGCAAAATATTTTAAGTGAATGCTTATTGTTGGCATTGAATACAAATGCTGTATATAAAAACAACAAGGAAATAACAAAAAATGGTTTTTATATCACTAAAACCTTTTTCCTTATAAAGTGAGAAAACGCGAAAAAAAAGTCCCCAGTGTCCACATTTTCAGTAGCAATTAAATTAGTAGTTCAAAATTAGTTCAGTCCTGAAAACATACTACCAAAACTAAAATATACATTTCAAAAGGAAAAAAGAAAAATTCCTAAAAACTAGTACACTTTATACACAAGATGTTTTCCAAATTTATTTTGGGTCTATTGGGTGTATTGTATTAATTTATACAAGCACTGGTTAAAATGTCACTGCCACATGCAAGTGCAAGTTCAAAAAACTTAATACACTCACACTTTTCCACCAATACAATCAAACTAATTGGACTTGCCCCTCAACTTGCAATAAAATTTTAAAGGCATTGAATTTTTGACATTTGCGATAAGTGAAAAGTCAAAATAATAAAAAAAAAATAACTATGTTGCCTAGTAATATGTTGTATCAACCAGAGCTTTGGAGAATTAATTCCTTTTTGACTGAATTCACTACCAATCGAATTCAATTTTCTCTAGAACTGAATGAATTCCTTTTCTTAAGTAATTCACTGAATTCGTTCAACTAAACGCGTTCATCAAACATCAAATTCAAAGAATTAATTCAATTGCAATATTTCTTTTTATTAAATCAAATAAATTAATTCACCGGTGTACGCGTTTAATATTATAAATCGAACGGAAAAAAAGTGTTTTAATTCCTTACTGAATTAATTCACTACTGAATTCGTTCAATTTCATTTTCGTTCAGTGAATTATAAAAAATAAAATTACGATCAGTGAATTAAAAAAAATAAAATTACGTTCAGTGAATTAAAAAAAAACAAATAATTTCAGTGAATTGAAAAAAAATAAAATAAGTTGCAATTGTAACTCTTATTTAACCAAATACTAAGGCTTGCGCACGAAAAAACTAGTGCACGAATTAATTTAAATAAAACTCAATATTAAAATTAATTAAATAAAAATAAAATTTTATTGAAAGGAATTTCATTTGATTTTACATTTTGTTAATAATTAAGATATACTAATTGTTTTGTATGAAAGTTTTAACTTTATCTTAATGGTAATATCAATTTTATAAAATAAAAAAAAATTGTTAAGAACAAATTTTTTCCTAGCTTTTTAAAAATATTGAGTACTTGGCAATACTGGAGTCCAATTTAGTGACTAACTGTTGCGTTCGAAGACATTTTAAAATTTAATTTGCAGGAGATAGTGTAGAAACCCACAAAATGTTCATGTTTTTCGGTAGTTTTCGAAATTTTCGCTGATAATACGTATTCGCAACTTTCAACATTTTACTTGCATGTGACAATGTAGGGTTATGTGTAGACTAAAGAATTCGCGTGCACTTGTTATAATGTTGACTTTATATTCAACGAATTTGTAGTTTATTTATATTGGGTACTTTATAAGTTTGTTTCATATTAAAAATTCTTGGAATTTCCAGCATGTTTATTATTTACTTTCAAGTCAGTGCATTTTCTACATCATTTGCTTTAAATTATATTTTGCAATGGTTTACTTCATACATATTTGCTTATTCTTTTGTTGCACAATGTATGAAACATGAAAAAGCCGTAAGGTAAATATTTCACGTTCAGCGATTTATGATAAAAATAATTTTATGAATATTACAACAGCTAAGAACATTAATATCAGGCAGAGTGGGCTTGGATCATATCCCGGCAAGTGATATAATTTCCGGCATGGGACCTGATACTAATTTTATGCGCGAGAAAGAAAATAAAGAGGAAAATGTGAGAACAAATGTCTAATTTTAAGATTTTTTTTAATCTCTTCAGGTTTGTTCAAGAACGGGTGGTCGATTTTTTGACGTAAATGTAAATCAAAGAAATATGCTGAATTAAATGGTTTTACAATTACTCACATGTTATAACACGAATATAAACATCTCATTTAGAAATTTTGAATGAAAAATATTTGTGATAACGACCGACGAGGCTTTCCAAGTCTGTTAGCAACAAAAAAAATTTGTTGTGACGGCTGCATTTGTGCCCAATCGATTGGTTCGTTGTGGTAATCGAATAAGCCGATTGTGTCTACATAAAATAAGCTTAGACAATGTAATTTTTTTGTGACAACAGAAATTCGCTTGCCTGAATAAAAATTCGGTAGTATTAACCGAAAAATTTTTTGCAGCAACTTAACTTTTCGATTGGCAACAAATTTAGTTGGCAGCAATTTTTGTTTTTTATTTTAGAAAATTTGTACTGAAAAAAATGGTCACCCTAGGTATGACCAAAAATGGGATCTTCTTGTAAATTTGCAAAACTCTAATTTATAGGTTTTTAAAATTTTGTTTAACAAAAAAATTAAAAAATGCTCAACGCATAGAGATTTTTTAACTACGCCCTACACTACTGATAATTATATAGCCCTCATTTAGCTTAGTAGTAACTGCTTTTTAAATTTGAAAATTTTTAGAGAGAAATATGATTTTGGCCAATAAATTACATAATAGTATTTAATATCGTTTTTTTTAGGATAGTTCTGTGAAGATTTTTTTAAATTCCGACAACTTTAAGCCATTGTTTATGAAGGCCAAAGGTTAAATTTTTGGCAATCTTCAATTTTTCGTGAAAGTATATAAAAGCATTGTGTTGTTTCTTGCGCAATTTGGAGAAAGTATAAAAAGCTATTTAATTATTTTGAGTTTTAAATTATTGTCAACAATTATTTTAATTTTTGAATTTAAAATACAAAAATTGTTTTTTCGGACTTTCTATATTTTCATATATTTAGTTAGAATATTCTTCTACCTCAAGACCAAATTCTAATATGATATTGTCATATTAGATTTTATTTTTTGTTTCAAAACAGGTTGATCAATTTCCTAATAGACAATACAATTGTTTCGTAGCCATCACGCTAACTCATCAGTTGTCCGCAATAAGAAAATTATAGATTTACTAAACCAACCGAGACATTACATAAGGTACAAAAAATCAACGGGACGAGAATTTTGTACTTTCATATATGAACTGTCTGATTTGGTAAAACCAGCTACAACAATGAAAGCAACAATTACATAAAAGTACCCTTTGGGTACTATTTATATGTACATTTGTTTGCGTGTTCGTTGTCAATACATTTGTAAAAACAAAGAACTTTAAACTCAAAACAAAATAAATATTTGTGTGAGATTTTAGCCGTGGTAAGCTTATTTTCAACAATTATTTTAATTTTGACATTAAAAATACAAAAATTGTTTTTTCGGACTTTCTATATTTTCATATATTTAGTTAGAATATTCTTCTACCTCAAGTCCAAATTCTAATATGATATTGTCATATTAGATTTTATTTGTTGTTTTAAAAATTAAATTATTGTTTAATTCAATAAAATTTCATACATTACAATAAATTCGATTGTTTTTGTGACGTTTTAGATTTGCACATTATCACATTGCATTATTATTTTGATTTATTTTTAATATTAAGCCAAATATAAATAGTATCCAAAATTAAAATAATTAAAATCTCTTATAACTTGTAAAAAAGAATTGTAATATATTTACTTGCAAATTTTTAATTAAAACGTTATTTCAATTGCATAACTATCTATAACATTAGGGGGTTTCGCTTAACGTCGTGACTACCTGGTATATAAAAAATACCATATATTTTTATACAATAAATGTAGAAAAAAGTTTACGTGTATAATTTAATATGCATTTTTTTTATATATTAATAATAAAAAAATTATTTTATTTTGAACTTGAGAGAGTCGGACGTGTTTTATAAGATCTCCGCTAATTTATTCAAAAATATATAAGTTAAATTGACCTTTTTAATATATTTAAACGTAACACAATATAAAAAAAAGACAGTGTTTAATTATACAAAGTTTCTAATAGTTTTGTATTAATAAAGTAAAAACAATACAAAATAAATATTAAAACTTAAAAAAGCAATTTTCCTTAATTTAAAACAACAAATAGCTATTTCTATAAAGCAAGCTAGTTCACCAAATAACAAAACAAAATAAAAATTAAAACATAAACAACTACTCATTCTCTCTCTTAGTGAATATAAAAAGAAACAGAACATTTAAGGCAGTGTTAGCTATACGGAAATTAAAGCCCGATTTACCCAAACGTAAAAATAAAAATATATAAATAAATAATAAATAACTTAAATATGGGAAATAAGAAAAATTCTAAAAAAAACCAACAAGAAAGTGCACCAATAATAGAAATTGATAACAGCACATCTACAAATAGTTATGATAATGCAACTAATGACAATAGTGCTAATAATCCCACAAATAATCCCACAAATAATAAAAGATTAAGAAATGTCCTACAAAATTCTTTTAGTGAAAGTATAGCAAGAGCACCTCGCTTAACTAACATTGAATCTCCACTAAGAATAATTACAACAATCGACAAACGTTTTGATAAATTAAGTGCAGATCTTACCGAAAAATTACAAACATTTATACAAGGCATGTTTCGCGAGAATGATGAAATTCTCTTAAATAAAATCGAACAAAGAATAAATCAGACAATGAAAATATTTGAACAATCATTGGAAGAATTTAAAAAAGAAATTAATGACGTTAAAGAAAGAGTTACTGAATTGGAGACAGTAGCGGCTAATACGTTAAGTCTAAAAAAAGAAATTGTTGAATTAAAAAAAGAACTAGACAAACAAGAAAATGCTGCAGTTGCATGTGATATAAGAATTAATAATGTACCAATGCAGGAAAATGACGATGTAAATCAAATTTTCAATAAATTATGCGACACAATTAATATTAATCGACCATCTGTGAAATCAATATTTCGCCTTAAAAAAACTAAAGCTGGAATTAATAACGCTGATCCTGCCAATATTGTGAGACTCGGAACACCATATGATAGAAACTTCATGTTGAAATCTATTTCAGCTCTAACAAGAATGCGCAAAGGTCCATTAAGATTGAGTGATATTGGCATGGCATCGGATACTCCATTCAATGTCAAAGAAAACTTAACTCCCCGAAATTTTAAAGTTTATATTGAAGCTATAAAATTGTGGAAAGATAAGAAATTAGCATCTGTTTTTTCTATGCGAGGTATTGTTTTTGTCAAACAAAACCAGTCGGATCAACCTCAGCGTCTCGAAAGTACCAATGATATTAATAGCTTATTTCGTATATAAAATGAGAATTTTCAATGATATTGTAACGATGACTAGCAAATCACATGTATTAGATTTTTTTAAACTCTATTTTTTTTATTTTATTACCCTTATAAAAACCACATATCAAAAATTTCAAAATTTTCTTTTATATTTAACACTCTTATTTCAATTTAAATTATGCTTTACTATAATTTTTTGTTTTTCATATTTTATACACAAATTTAAATTATATTTTATTATAACTAATTCTTTAAGTACAAAATTTAAATTAGGTTTTTATATAAAATCACCATTTGCTTGCGTTGCTTTCATTTCCGTATTTAATGCTAAGCAGTCTAAATAATATGAGGGTGAATTCCAAATTCAATACACATAACATGATTCGCGTATTTACTAAACTTAAACATGGCTTAAACGTTGTTCATATTAATGCACAAAGTTTAAATATTAAAATAGAAGAGTTCCGTTACATATTTGAGTCTTCCAATGTGGACGCAGTCTGTGTCTCCGAAACATGGTTCAACGCACAAGTTAAAGATGAATGCTATAAACTGCGGGGATATAAGCTCTTCAGAGCAGATAGAAAACAGAAAAAGTGTAATAAGGATAAAAAAGCTGGTGGTGTTGCCATCTATGTTAGAAATAATGTAAGATGTAAATTTAAAACTAAATCAAAAGATGGTGATCAAATTGAATTTTTGTTTTTAGAATTGTTTAATGGGAACGAAAAACTTTTGCTTGGGAGTGTTTATAGACCAAATAAAAATATTAATTCAGAAGCATTCTTTTTGGAGTTGTCTAATATTACCGTAGGGTATACAAATATTATAATAGCTGGTGATTTCAACAGCAATATTTTGATAGAAACTACGTTCTCAGATGGAATGCAATATATTGGCTTAGAAGCTGTAAATAAATCTATACCCACACACTATTCCACCAATTCAAATTCGCTCATTGACATATTTTTCACTAATGCCTTGTCAAAAATATTATTGTTTGAGCAAATATCTGCGCCTGTTTTTTCCAAACATGATCTTATTTTCATCACTTACGATTTTAAACCCAACACTATTGACGAAAGCTTCAGCTATCGTGACCAGAGAAACAAGCCGACCAAAATAATCGGCGGCGGCGGCGCAAGCAAAAAATCGGCGGCGGCGGCGGCGATTGATGTTGAGCCGGATAAAAATCGGCGGCGGCGGCGCAACCAAATAATCGGCGGCGGCGGCGGCTTGATCGGCTGAAAACAACATTTTGTAATGTGATTTGAAAACGTTTAAGTTTTTTTTACTAAAGATGGATATTTTACTATCACTCTATATGCCTTTTCGTTTTTGCCATTACTCTTACCTGACCATCTCTCAAGGATTTGTACGAATAATCTTCAAAGTTTACTATTTTTGAAAAGTTATTCATCATCGCTCTTATATCTGAAACATTTGGAATAATTATTGGAGGCGGTTTTTCTTCAGACAGCTCTCTGTTAGCATTATCGTTAATATAATTATCATAATCATTATTGTCTACATCAAGTGCAGCAAACATGTTGTTGCTAGTAGGTACTTGGTATATCATCATTAGGGCAAGGAATTTCATGCACTTAAAAATGAAAAATATGCGCCTAAAATATGCGGTTAAAAAAGAAAAATATGCACTAAAAACTATAATTTATGCAAAAATAATGCACTTTAAAACTTAAAAATATATTTAAGTTAGTTATTTTGCAAACAGACACAGAACTCGAAGATTTCCCATAGGTCAATAGAGTTTTAAAAATGTTTATTTTGATTGAATCAAAATATGAAAACGTATAAATTTTTTATATTTTTTTACAAAATAAAAAATGCTATTAAAAATGAAAAATATGAACAAATATGCATTAAAAAGCACAAAATATGCATTAAAAAGCCACCAAATATGCATTTAAAGTCGAAATATGCAACTACAAATCGATGCAAGTTTGTTCTAAATTTGATGATTCGGATAAATGTTTAGTCCATATTAGTTTTGGACTATCGAGAAATAACATGCATTTCCATGGAATTCCTTGCCCTAATCATCATTGTTGGTAGTTTTTTTATTTTGATTGCATGCTTAATCCTGGTGATCGATTTTGTCGTCGTTTCGTTGTTTTGTTTTCAGCGACTGTCTACCAGACAATATCGCTTGCTTCAGTAGACTCGCTGCTACTATCCATTTTGCTGTAACAGCAGAGGATTAGTATAGCAGAATATTAATCCCTTTGTTTACTACTGAATAATAAGTAATAATTTGTTGTTGATTTCAATATACAATGCAGTGTTGCCAACAAATTTTCAATTTTATCGCTAGATTGTTGAAAAATGGTACTTAAAGCAGTTTTTACTCAAAAATTTCTTTAATATGTTAATAAGAAGTGTTATAAACTTTTAAATAATGAAACATTTTACGATTAAGCTTAAAATAATGAGTCCTGATTTTCATTGAATTAATCTTAGTATTGCGAATACACAATAGAGGGCGTTGTACGATGAAAAAGTGCATACCCATATTTTATCGAAATGTGTATTTTTAGAGTTTTTTTTACTAAAATCGTTTAAGATGTTGTGTTTTTTGTAATAAAGGAATATCAAAGTGCGAGTTTTATAATATTTTTCAACATAAAACCGAGTTTTAAAAATTATATTACGGCTGATAAAAAAATCGCTAGATTTTTGGCTAATAGCTACAGGACAATTTTTCCCGCTAGGGGCGAAATAAAATCGCTAGATCTGACGAGAAAATCGCCGTTATGGCAACACTGATACAATGTATTAAAAAATAGTTTTTTCTTAAAACAATAACAAATGTTATTGCTTTTAATTTTAAATAGAATTATAGAAAAGAGATCACAATTAACGTCTGCACTTTATCACGGTCAGAAAATCACTCGCAAAAAATATATATAAAATCAATTTATATAAGATTTGTTGTTGGTTCACGTGTGATTTGTTTCATGTTCGCACAGATCCATGGCTACGCAAGACTATATCTAACAAATGGACCTAAATATTTAATATAACATACAAGTTTTATTTAATAAATTATAAACATACCCTTTTAGTACCAAGTCCTTTTCGTTGAAACATAACTTGCAAAATATTAATTTTGCCAGCACATTTTTTTGCCAATGTGCCAAGGGCTCCAAAGTAATCCCAACATTGGGAAAATATAACCCCCTTGGAACTCAAAACAATTTTTGCCTCTTATAGAATTTTCAGACAATTAAAGCATACTGGGAATCAATTTTTTTTATTTATTCTTTTTAATTTTAACAAATTAAGGAATAAATAAAGACCATAGAAAAAATACATATCGATTGATTTAAGAAATTAAACTTGTTTGAAGGCTTTTGAATGGAGGCTTTGTTAGAAAGTTTGGGCAGGATGCACATATCTTGTAGGGACCCATTTGAATTAGATGCCCAATCAATAATGTCCTTAAATGATGAAATTATGTGATCAATTCGAACATTGGTTTGAGCATTTTATCCGTAAAAGTGTCCTTTTCTAAATATTATAGAATTTTACAATATCTCTTATCTTTACTTTTTCATTTATTTGTTACAAAATGTTTAATTTATCCAAAACATTCAACTGGACCATTTTTAAAAATGTATTTTAGAATTGAAAAAATATATATGGGTGATATCAAAAAATGTGATAAAAACCATGTTACCAGCTAATTTCAAATGCATGGATTATATTTGAGTTATATATTTCGATATATGTATATCAGCGCATTGTCACCTGTTTTACAAAATTTATAACAATCTGACCAATTTTTGGTTAATACATAAAATTTGTAACCAATTTTATAGGCCAAATGTAAACTCCGTAACCAGTAACTCGTAAGGTTTTTTAATTTTAATAGCTTATATTTTAATAACCAATGAAGCTAAACACTAACTGTAAGAATTTATATGAAGAGGAGAAGTAACGCTTTTAACAAAAATTAATACATTTTACAAACTTTTTCGTATATCTATGCTAACACGACTTCAACTCTGTAACGATTTTTCGTCATAATTTTTGATAAAAATGCGTACACCAAATACATATATTGAGTTTTAAATGCAAAGTTAAGCAGCTATGTTTTTTTATTAATTGATTTTTTACACATCTGCAAAGAGTTGCATTCTGAAGTATTATATTAACCCATTAAGACCTTTTTTTTGATTTTTTTCACAGTACATATAAATTTATATAAGCTTTTATAGCTTAAAAAAATTATATTTATAAAAATTTAATATTTAGAAGATTTTAACTTTTTTCTTTTCATATAAAAAAATTGTTTTTAGCTCTGGTTGTTCAAGTTTAATGAATTAGTAAATTCTTTTTAAAAAATATATTTTTAAATTTTTTATATTTGAAAATTGATACTTCCAGCCGAAATGAGCCGAAAAAAATCGGCGGCGGCGGCTGAAGCAAAAATGACCGGCGGCGGCGGCTTAAACGGCTCACGGCGGCTGGCTTGTTTCTCTGATCGTGACTTTAAACATATCAATTATTCAGCTTTATATGATAAAATTTTACATATCGACTGGGATTGTATATTTTACTTACCATGTGTTGACGATCAACTTAACTTTATTCAAGTAAACATCAAACAACTCTTCGATGAATTTGTTCCTATGAAAACAAAAAGGAAAACAACAACAGCGAACCCATGGTTTACGGCTGATATTAAATATCTAATCGAACAACGTAATATAGCTTATACGAGATGGAAAAGATTTAAGATCCCTGAACTACAAGCAACATTTCGCTTTCTTAGAAATAAAGTTAATACCAGTGTTAGAACTGCCAAATCTTTCTACTATAACACAAAATTTTCAAACTGCTTAAACGTTAAGGCGAAATGGAGCGAAATTCGAAATATTGGAATAGTTAACAAAACGAGAGGTTATACTACGGATATAAATGTTGATGATTTAAATAGAAAATTTACGGATTTGCCAGTACCTACCGCTAATGTTTCGTATTATAAGAACCAAAATAATGTAGGTGATCCAAACCAATTTTCTTTTAGTTGCTTTACTCAAACTGAAATATACAAAAGCTTTCTGAGTATCAAGTCTAATGCGACTAGCTACGATGGTGTTCATCCAAGATTTATAAAAATCATATTCCCTACTATAATACCATATATTACGCACCTTTTCAACTCGATTATTACTAAATCAACATATCCTACTAAATGGAAGCACGCCAAAATTGTTCCTATACCAAAAACCGAAAAAGAATTCCGCCCAATAGCTATACTACCCTTCTTGTCAAAAATAATTGAACGCTTAATGCATCACCAACTCAGTAAATTTATTCAGGATAACAACTTGCTTACTCCTAGACAATCGGGGTTTCGTCCTCAACACAGCTGTGTGTCTGCTTTGATTGATGTGGCAGAAAATATACGATCACAAATTGATGATGATAAAGTTTGTTTTTTAATTCTCTTAGACCATTCCAAGGCATTTGATACCGTCAATACTGAAATACTTACATTGAAGTTAAGTAAAATATTTAATATTTCTTCTACGGCTACAAAGTTGATGGCTTCATATTTAACTGGCAGATCACAATCGGTGTTCAATGGTGAAAATATATCTAGTACAATAGAACTAGCAAGAGGTGTACCACAAGGATCTATTTTGGGTCCACTATTATACTCAGCTTATGCCAATGATCTTCCGAATCAACTACAATACTGTAATATCCAAATGTATGCAGATGATGTTCAACTATATATAAGTTGCAAAATTTCTGAAATTGATGACTGTACGCGCAAAATTAATGCTGACTTGGATAATATCAGATCTTGGGCTACAACTAACGGATTATGCCTCAATCCAAATAAGTCAAAATGTATGTTGATTACTAAAAGAACACTAATTATGCCATATATTCCCGTCATAACTTTGGGTGAGTCGAAAATCGATTTTGTGGATAAGGTGAAAAACCTTGGAGTCACATTTAATAAGTACCTGCACTGGAAAGATCACGTTATCGTCACAACTGGAAAAGTATACGGTATGCTAAGAAATTTATGGTGCACACAATGGTTCGTACCACTCAAAATCAGAATGCTTCTAGCTAAGACCTATTTAATACCGACTTTACTTTACGGTTGTGAGTTGTTTTCAAATTGTGATTCAATCAGTATGAGCAAATTGAACGTCGCTTTTAATAATATTGCACGATATGTATTTGGCATACAACGACGTGGAAGAATATCACACTACTCAAAGCAAATTTTTGGTGTCACATTTCAAAACCTTTTAAAGTGTAAGACATTAATATACCTTCATAAAATAATCTACTCTCGTCAGCCAGAATACCTTTACGGGAGACTTAACTTCTTCAGGTCTGAAAGAGGCCTCCGTATTATTCAGATACAACATACGACTACTTTTTCGGATCTACACTTCTATATTAATGCCATAAGAATTTGGAATAGTTTGCCCCCTCATTTACAGATAATTAGCAACGCAATGCAATTTAAAAAACTAATATATGAATATTATAAATAACATTTCAATTAAATTTCGACCAAATTTTTAGAAGTTTAACAATATAATTTTTTTTATTTTCTACTTTTTTTTCCTTTATGTATTATTATTATTATTTTGTCCATTATTTTTTTTTTTTTATAAATTAATTTTTGTTAGTAAATATTATATGTATATGTATTTTGAATGCACATTGACAAATTTACCAATAATTACTATTCAGTGCTTTTATATAAGATTAAATCTTTGTACTGAATTATAAGAAATTAAATAAATAAATAAATATCCACATAAAATATTTAAATTTTGATTTTTTTGTTCAAAGTGTGGTTAATTGAACACCACTTTTCGCTTTATTTCAATAAGATAAGCTTCATCAAGTGTGCATGACATATTTAACATTGTTTGTTAAATTAATAATACGTTATTATAAATACACAAAATGTCATGTTGTGAGATTTTTTAATCAATATTGTAAAATATAACCGAAATGTTAATTATTAATACATAAATGTGAGCTGTAAGCCCATATAAATACATTTCAATGAACCAATTTAAACAAAAATATGCATTACACAAAAAGTATTTTGCTGTACGAGTTTCAATGAAATTTTCAGTAAACTAACAAAATTCACAAAGAAAATTAAAACTTTCTTTAATAAAAAAGCTTTATTAACATATATTATGAATCTAGTTTTAATGAAACTTTTCCACTGAGTGTGTGAAACGTTCAGTAAATAAAATGAAGATTTTAACAACATTTTATAAAAAAATCTTTAGTTTTAAGTGAAACTTCATGGGTTTTATGCAAAAATTCATTAATATTATGCACATAATTTTCTCAGTGTACTTTAAATACAGTAAATGAGAAAGAGTGCAACGATTAATAAAATAAATTATTTCATAGTGAGTTAATTAAGCAGAAACATAATTCAAATTATTATTACACCCTAGCCCAATTTTCTGTTTTATTACCAGACATTTAAATAAATACCCACTGTAGAACAGGTAATGACACGTTGTTATTTTTTGGACTACCAGTAATGACACCGGCTTACTTTCAGCATTATTTTAAAACATATAATAATGACTTAATAATAAGTAGTTACTTTTTGCATTAGTTCAAAACAAAAAATTATGCCTTACCAACAATGACTTAGTTTTATCATTATTTCAAATACACGATTCAACTAATAATTTTGCGTCAAATCAAAAAAAGTTATCAGTTTTTTACCCTAAACTGCTGGAGCGAAAAACGATTGATTTTGCATTTCATTGGTTTGGAATCGATATTTCGAGCATAGTTTGACAAATTAAATTTGTTTCACACAATTTAAGAATTTTTTGATCGCGAAATGTTATGTTTTTAATATGTTATTTTGTAACTTCGCAACCGCTGATTGGATTTTAAAAAATTTTATATTTTTGAAAAGTATTTAAAAGGACGAAAAATACAAAATTACAATAAAAGAATTGCATTTTTATTTGTCATTGACCATGGTGATGCTCCAGATTATTGTAGAAAAAAATCAGGTCAACATTTCCTAAAAAGTACCCGGTTTGTTGGAAGAAAATCGACACCTTTCTTTACAACTGAAATATTGAAATTTATTGGAAAGAATGATTAAAAACGAGTATTACCATTTATGAGATATCACACCCCAAAACCAGTATTTCGGCCGGCTCTAGCTAGTTCTCATTATGCAAAGGACACGACTGATTTGTACAAAGAGAAAATAGTCCACCTAATTATTAGGAATTGCGACCAATATCAGAATATTGGCCAAGTTTAAATGAAAATTTAAAGAAGACAGGTTCGGCAGTATCTACAGAAGAGTTCAGAACTAAATGGAATGTGGCAGCCAGAAAACTGTATGAAAATCTCATGCAAACAGTAAACCTACTAAATTAAGTTTGATAAAAAATGCATATTAATTACAATATAAATTGCAACTGGTCTATATGACGCGTTTGAGATAACAACACTGTACTTAAGAATATTATAAAACTGCCCTGTTGGCAGTCCGTCTCCAACATTTGCGAAAAAGGGGACACGGTGGAGATTAGAAGATAAACAAAAAATCTAAAAAGTGGAATGTTTGTATGTGTCAGTTTGATCACTTCTGAAAAGTAAAAAACAATAACAGAAACCTGAATAGGAAAGAAAACTATCAATTAGCTACACTATAAACAATGCCTTGAGTGGGTTAGATAGTAAGCAGTCGAAGTCCAGTTACGTTTTTAATGTAGGAGTGCATGGGTACGATTCCTACAACCGACGAGTTGTTGAAAAAATTATTATATAGAGACTATCTGACAAGAAAATATGAACAATAATACAATTTAATGAAAAATCACTGATGAAGCCTGTCTATAAAAGAAAGGTAGAAACTAAATCTAGTCTGATTTGCAAATTAATGTATTTATAACTTTTAGAAAAAAGGTTTATTCTTCTTCTTCAGCTCAAACCAACTAAACTAGTGGAATAAAATGTAATAAGGCGATATTTTGCACAACAATCAACTTCTGATTATTTTTTGTTGCATTTTTTATAATTACTATAGGTATACATACATAAAAACAAATTAAAAAATTTTCTTTGATATTATTTTATTTAAAATAATTAATAATTTTGGTTATCTCAATTTTTTTATATAATGAAATTCTTCATTGAATCTAAGGAAATTCTATGAAATTATACCATAAATATCATGAAAGATAATTCTTGCAGTGTTCTTTAATAAAAATCGGGTTTCCGCACAGTAAACCAGAGCTGCTCAACATGTTTGCTTTAAGAATATTCAAGCCAAAAGTTCTACACAAGAAAATGTGCTACAATATTGTCCAGAGAAAAAACTTTACACGCATATTTGTATTAAAGTACTCCAGGGAATCATCAGTTTATGAAAAGTTTTTAAATTTTTTTTGGCATTTATTTAGTAACAAATATTTAATGCAAATCATCATTATGGCTTTAGGTTTTAAAAATTTTGTATTTTCTATACCGTTAAAATTGACATAAGCCCCGGCTACAAAGAATTATAACAACTTAATCATGATTATCAAAATTCTATTAGTTTTTTTTTTTTAAATACATTAAAGGTTCTGTAATTGTCACTTTCTTTAAGTGTCCTGTTTCTATAAGTGTCAATCTCCAAAAGCACTGGAAAATTAAATCTAAAGCTTTCATTAATTTTTTGTTAATTAATTTCTTTATGTAAAAATTTTTTTCCTATATGTGAAACTTACAGAATATTCAATGCATATATTTTTATAAAAATCACACCTCACATATGATGTATAAAATAATTAAATTCTTGGAGTTATATAAATTAGGTCATAAGATTTATAATATATATAAAATTTAAATAAATGTTTTTATTTACACAAATTCTATATTATAATTAATTTAAATATATTTCGCGAAACGTAAATTAAAACTACTTTCAATATAAATTTTAAATTTTTAAAATAAATTTTTCTTCAATCAGTTGTTTCAAAAAATTATATTTTTATTTAAATTTAAAAATCATTTTATTTATTTTGCAAGATTTTATTATACGACACACACAAAAATACAAATCTGCTTTCATAAATTTCTAAAAAAAATAATTTTTATCGTAAACTAAAATATTGCTAAAAGCCAACGTAAAAATAATTGTTATATGAACATTTAAGAATTATGAATAAAATTGTAGATGTCATCACTTTTAACATTTTTCATTTTGTCAGTGATGTTGAAAAGTGGTGATGACGGTTATGGTATGTGTAGTGGTGGCTTCACTGGTGCATGTGTTATGGTCATTTATCATTTTAGAAAAAAATAATAAATAGAATATATATAACGGTTTTTTGTTTGTTGTTGCTTTAAATTTTTTGTTTTACTAAATTCGAAAAATAAAACATTTTAGTATTTAATGGCATATTAAGGTGGCACGAAAAAATATTTATGAAAAACCAAAAACAACTTGTTATAAATATGTATACAAGTATTATTTTTGTCAAGTATATTACTGGAAAAATGTTTTTAGAATGTACTTTTAGAGCGCCACTTGCGATTTAGAAATCGTTTTGGCAAATTAATTAAAGGTGTCAGACCATAACTTATACAACAATATACTTGAAACTATGCAATAATTATGTGCTAATTTGAAAACAAAGGCCCGTACTATAAAAGAGTATTTTAAATTTAAAGTCGACTTTATTTTTAATCATACGGTTTTGTTCATTTTGTGTATGAAAACCCTACAAAAATATTTGTATTTTCAAATATTTTAATTGATTGAAAATAAATTAACCAATCAGAATTTTCCAAAAATAAATCAAGTCAAGGCATACTGCCACCCAATATTTTAACAAAAGTCGACTTTAACTAAAATACTCATTTGAAAAATTTAGATAGTAAGGGTGAAAATGTTTTAGTTTTATAAAAAAATAACCTTTTTAAAATTTTAAACTTTTTAAAATACAGTTGTGGGCCAACATTTTCTACTAAAACGCTTACTACATTTTTCATTTACTAAGTTTTATTTTTACAACAACTCTTTTTCCACAAAATGCTTCGAATTCTTGAAGCACGCTTCAAATATTGTCTAGTTATTTTTCTCGTCATCAACTTAAAATTATGCAACTTTTGAGTGTTATTAGACCGTTAACACACAAACGATGCATAATTTTCAAAACTCGGGATACCCTATTGCACATATATTAAAAATTTCGATGCAAAATAAATTTAAGCTAAAAACCATAACCAAATTGTCAATTTTTGCGAAAACAAAAATTGAAATATAATGTATTTATATAACGTGTTATCATTGATCGGATAAAAAAAACCAAATAAATAATATATTAAACAAGTGATGACAAAAAATATTTTCTTACAGAGAAAAAATTTAAAAATTCTGTTTGATTACTAAGCCGCTAACCAGCCTACGCTTTTTTACAATGAAATTTGTACCACGTATTAGGAACGAAAATTAAAAAACAAGTTCTTCCACTTAATTTTTTTCGTTGTATATTATGAGCCGAAATAGGTTTATTTTTTTTTTAAAGTTATTTTAATATTTTTTTTTTAATTCTGTGTTAAACAGACTTATAATAAACGAGTAAAAAGGTTAAAGTCGGGCATGCCGACTATACAATACCCTACACCAGTCTGGTGTATTGTTTGGATCCGAAATTCGAATGGGTTAAAATGGGGCTTGTGTCAAAATTTTCTATAATGTGAGTCAGCGCACCAAATTTCATTAAAATATCTTAATATTTGCGACCTGCAGTTTGTAACCAAGCAAATTTTGGGGGGACCTTATATGGGCACTAGTTCTAAACATGGACCGATGTTCACCAAAATCAATAGGCTTCGTCCTTGGGCCAACATAGGTCTGCGTACCAAATTTCATCAAAGTATCTTAATATTTGCGACCTGCAGCGTATAAACAGTATAATTTTGTTAGGACCCTTATATGGGCACTAGGTCTAAACATGGACCGATGTTCACCAAAATCAATAGGCTGCGTTATTGGGCCAATATAGGTCTGTGTACCAAATTTCATCAAAATATCCTAATATTTGCGACCTGCAGCGTATAAACAGTATAATTTTGGTAGGACCCTTATATGGGCACTAGGTCTAAAAATGGACCGGTGTTCACCAAAATCAATAGGCTGCGTTATTGGGCCAATATAGGTCTGTGTACCAAATTTCATCAAAATATCTTAATATTTACGACCTGCAGCGTATAAACAGTATAATTTTGGTAGGACCCTTATATGGGCACTAGGTCTAAACATGGACCGATATTCACCAAAATCAATAGACTACGTTATTGGGCTAACATAGGTCTGTGTAACAAATTTCGTCAAAATATCTTAATATTTACGACCTGCAGCGTATAAACAATATAATTTTGGTAGGACCCTTATATGGGAACTAGGTCTAAACATGGACCGATGTTCACCAAAATCAAACTTGTTCGTCCTTGGGCCAACACAGGTCTGCGTACCAAATTTCATCAAAATATCTTAATATTTGCGACATGTAGAGTGCGCACAAGATTGCATGGACAGACAGACAGACGGACGGACAGACAGACGGACGGACAGACGGACATCGTTAAATCGAAATAAAAAAAAATTCTGAGCCGATCGGTATACTATAAGGTGGGTCTACGACCAATATTTTTTGGTGTTACAAACATCAGCACAAACTTATAATACCCTGACCACATAGTGGTGTAAGGTATAATAATAGCTAAAATCATAAATGAGCGACGGCAATGGTTGCTGCTGGCTTTGAAGCTTAGGCAAAATGTTGGTTGACATTACTTACCAACATTGGCATGGTGTTGGAAAAACAAAAAAATCCATAGTGAAAAAAAAATATATTTCGAAAAAAAAAAATTAATTAGAATTTCTTTTAAATAAAACATGATCGTGATGTGATACGAGCCATGTAACAACCGTCTTGCCAATTTGGCTTAACGTCCGGAAAACCAAAATATGGATGGTCAAAGAATATTAAAAAATATTAAATTTAATAAATTAAATATAACAATAATAAAAAAATACAAGAAATGTAATATACTTGAACGAAATCAAATTTATGTTTGACAAACCACTTCGTAACTATTAGTGTATATTAGAGTGTCCCTTAAAAATAGATTTGTCATTACACCCCCAGTTTTATTGGAAATGGTCCCAAATGGAAGAAATCGATTTTTTATTTTTTTGGAAAACGTTAACCGAAAGTTGGCGAAAATGGCCCATTTTGGAAAAAAGTGTATTACTATTAAAAATTTCCAAAATTCGAAATTTCGAAAAAAAATAATTTTTATTCCATTCATAAGCACTACAATTGATGATCTAGATGTACTCCTTTTTTAACATAAACACTAATGATTTTAACATTGAGTTGTCATAGGAGAGGAGTACTCCGACTTTAACATTTTTTCAGTACTTTTTGAACGAGTGCAAAGGAAGTTTTTTTCACCAATTAAATGTTAAAAAAAATGCTTCACAAAAAAAATTATATTTTTTTTATTTTACAAAAGTTTTTTTGTTGCCGCCACCGGGTATCGAACTTGCGAGCTCAAGATTGCTAGTCGCTGAGCTCTACCGCTGAGCTATTCTTTGATATGAAAGTTGACTGGCATAAAAACACCACTTTGTTAATGCGAGATATTGTTCCTTAATCTCTTAAATAAAAGTATTTAGTAAACAAGTGTAAAAGGTGCACTCCAATTCAATATTGGTTTCAGTACTATTTTTACAGGTACATAAAAATCAATTTCTCACCATTTTTTTTATACATACATATTTTTAAAAATTTTAAAATTAAAAAAATATTGAATTGAAACAAATTAATTTTAAATATTAAAAAAGAAATTAATAGAATAAAAAAAATTAAAAAAAAAAATAAAAAAATATTGGTCCCGCCGGGAAACGAACCCAGGACCCTCTGTTTGAAAATGCCAAATGATACCAAAATCACTTTTTACGATCACTTTTAGAGCAATTACTCTTTAGAAGCAATACTTAAGTGATTTTATGGATGTGGTTCAGAAGTAATTTTAAAAAAGCTGTAAAAATGTAATAACGGATTGTTGGGAAGCAATGAAAGAAGTGATTGTTTGAAGTTGTTCAGAAGTAATTCTAAAAAAGCTGTAAAAGTGTAATAACGGATACTTGGGAAGCAATGAAAGAAGTGATTTTTTGAAGTTGATCGGAATAACTTCTAAAAAAGCAGTAAAATTACACTAACGGATACTTGTGAAGCATTAAAAGAAATAGTTTGTAAAGCACTACTTGCAATTTTTTTGCTGGGTAATATAGTCAAAGTGATTCAGACATGGAATTTTGACTTCATCGGATATCATTAATTCACTTTAGCCTAGAATCCAAAATGACCCACGAATTTGATAAAAATGCAAAAACGTGTTTTTTTTAAATAATTTTAAAGCTTTTTTAAAATGCCTAATTTGGAGATGTCGATTGCTATTTGTACCACATAATAGTTGATATTAAAGCAAAAAAAATTAATTGGAAAAATGATAATTCGAGTTTGTGTTTGGAGCGACTGTTTCCAGGACATGTTACAAAAATTGTCCATTTTGTCAAAAATTAAACAAAATTTGAATGTGTTCATAAAATTTTACACGGTTTTCGGAAAAACATCACTTATATTTGGTTAGACTTTAATTATATTTACATTGGTTTAAAAAATATTTAACCCTTAGTGGCCTGGGGTCAGAAAAGACCCATGAAACTTATTATTAATTATGACTACGAGATATGACTATAAAAAAAAATCTCAACTGGATAAAAATAATTATTTTATGTAACGTGATCCATATGGGGTTAATCTTTATACTTTTGGCCAAAAACGCCCCATTAGGAAATGTACAGAATCCTGTATTTTCTAATCACTTGAATTAAATAAATCCAAAAAGTAGTTCTAAAAGTGCTCAACAGATGGGGTTAGATTCTCCCTATTTTAAAAACAATTTTCTGTCCGACACTTCTTTCACCCTAATTTTTAATACCGAGTTCGATGATGAAGGATTTTACTTTAACTTTTAAGTTATAATTATATTTTATATAAAACAGCGATAGACAGTCGTCTGCCTTTTCAGTTTTATCACTTCAATTTATATTTTTACACAATTGAAATTTCCATTGCAATATTTAATATTCACTAATTGGATTTAATTAAATTACTTAAATTAGAGTGAAAAATTGCCATTTCTATTTGAGCTATTTCTCCATGTCCAAGATGGAAAATATGTATTTGGAGAGGTGTAGTTTTTTTTTCTAAACATATTTCATAAAAAAAATTTAATAAAAACCTTTTATTTGTTAGTTTTTAAATTTTTTTTGTTTCTCTTTTAAATTTCATTCGTATTTTTTTCTGACATTCAATTAATAGGCTGTGTCATATATTAGTGCTTTTATTGTGTATTTATTAAATTCAGCTTTTTTTTTGGATTTAATAAATCTCCATTTTGTATGAAAAATTATAAATCTAGGTGATTAAAAAAATGCTAAATATATCTTTACAGACTTTTTAGAAGTAAATCTGAACAACATACATAAAACCATTTAATTACTGCTTATAATGTATTATGTGATCCTAATCAGATTATAGCTGGTGTTTAAATACATATTCAATAAAAATTCAAATATTTTTATTAAAATTGACCAAATATAATTCACTATAGAAGAGATATTTTATTTTTCAATGAATATTTGAGATATCCAATATGTATTCAGCGTATACTTTCTCTATAACTATGCCGAGAAACTGTCTGCAACAAATTAGCAAAGGAGCTTAAAAATTACAAAAAATTCA
Source organism: Leucophora obtusa (assembly GCA_949987735.1). Taxonomy (NCBI): domain Eukaryota; kingdom Metazoa; phylum Arthropoda; class Insecta; order Diptera; family Anthomyiidae; genus Leucophora; species Leucophora obtusa. The sequence goes on from OX465298.1 coordinate 152,350,139, forward strand.
AAGTGGACTTTTTGATTGATTATGATGCACCGTATCAAAATACCATGGATGGTAACCGAAACAATGCGGTTATCGGTAAGGATAACGCTATTTTAGATTATTTCGGTAACGGTATTTTAAGGATAACGCTATTTCATTTATTTCAGTTACGGTATTTTAATGATAATGGAATTTTGATCATTTCGGTAATGGTATTTTAAGGTTAGCGATATTTCAATTATTTCGGTAAAGGTATTTTAAGTGTAACGGTAGTCAATTATTTCGATACATATTGCAATTTTTTTTACAAAAAACCAAGAAGACTAAAATTAAAACCAATTTATGAACTTAATTTTCGAAAAATACTCAATAACGACGTACAATTACCCAAATCAGAAAATTCAAAATACCGGTGACGGTATTTTAGTGATAATGATATTTCATTAATTTCGGTAACGGTATTTTAAGGGTACCGATATTTCACTTATTTCGGTATTGGTATTTTAAGGGTAGCGGTAGTCACTTGAAAGGGTATTTGAATCGATAACGGCATTTTAGCGGTATTGCCTGCCAATTCTGCAAAATACATACTCTTGCAAAATTTTATACCTCTACAACTAAACACGATGATTTTATTAACAAAATGCTAAAAGTGTAAAAAATTCATAACCCAAAAAGTTACTTAAGCTTTTAATCATTAAATTTTCTAATCAACAATTTTGCTCAAAAATTGTTCGAAAAATTTAAAATAGCCAAATTTCGAATAACGAATTATTCTAATAATTTAATACGATTAATCGAAGTTGGCAAAAAATTATAAAATGAGTAAAAAATATATATAATTTTATTAAAGTAAGTATGCTGAAATCCCAAAATTTGTTAAAAAAATTATGAAAAATAATTTGGTGCAGGCTTGTGCCAACCCGTATTTCATTCTGGCCTAAGATCAGGGGACAACTTTTTAGAATTTCTAGAAATATTTATTAGCTTAATGAGTGTTATGACAAATTTATTAGCTCAAACTCAGTGAGAATTTTTTGTTTTCTCTAGAGGTCTTAAGAAATATTTTAAGTATGACAGAAAAACAAAAGCAAAAAAAATTTTAACAGTTTGCTTTTTCATGTTCCAAAATACTAATCCATTGTTTTGACAGATCTAGCAATGCAGTGTTATCTATTTAAGTATAATGGGATTACTAATTATCTGGGGCCCGCAGTCGTAAGACTTCATTAACAAACAGCGCGACTATATTGCCATGATGAACTGCTTATACATATGTGACCTTCTCCGAGAAAAGGGACCTAGTGTGTGAAAATGAAGTTTTGAGAAGAACGCATTTAAAGTTTCAAATTTTAATGTTTTTCTCATTTTTACCGATTTTCCCAAGTTCCTGATTTTTGAACACTCGGTTCCTTTTCTCGGAGAACGTCACATATAATGATTTTTATTTGATGGCCAAGAGCCTATTAAACTAATCTATAAAAAGCAAAAAGTTTTTTTTTCATTATAAAATTTTATATATTCTTTTAAAAATATGTACACTGTTGTGTACAAGTGTAGTGAAAGAGCTAAGACTTTCTCGCTGCATTAAGTGTGGAAAAGAGCGCCCAATAGCTGAATGCAAAAAGGCACTAGAAATCAAACTTACGTATTGTAATTGCGGTAACCCCGTGAGAAGCTACAGATGTTGTAAACTTCCAATAGAACTTCAATAGAAGATAAATGAATTTTAAAATACCAAGACAAATCAACAAGATTCATTAGCTCGGAAAACTACTATTGTAGCTCAACAAAATATCTTTAATCAACCCAAACTTCAACCAACCAAACATAGTGGAAATTCAGAAATCTAGGAAATAAATGTTAAAGAACAGGACAATTTTAACAAAACTTTTGCAGGTCTAGAAAAACTATAAAGCTCAATTCAAAAACATTCAAACGGCGCACAATTTAAGAATCCTACAGTGAAAAGCAAGGATCTGCAGAAAAATATACGCAAAAAGTTTGACAGTTACTACATCATGGTTGTTTTCGTACCAATCAGTAGTTATTAGTTTTAATTGTTACTGCAGTTGTTTTCTATAGAAAAATACAAAAAATTACAGTAATTGAAAATAAAACTTACGAAAAGTACTTTATTTCGGAACAGTTGTATATTGAATGCATAAAAATGTAATAACAAAAAAAAAATTTTTTTATTAAAGTATATTTTTGTAATAAAAAAAAAATAATTGTAAAAGACAGTTGTCTGAAAAGCCTCACGCAACCACCCTAACAATTCAAACCGTAAATGGGTCACTGTCAGTAACATCTGTCTATAGCTCCCTAAGATACAACATAAAATTTGAAGATCACATAAAATTTCTCAAGATACAGATTTTTTGATGAGACGGCGATTTCAAAGCTAAAAATATATATTTGTGAACCCGCCTTTTTAATACCAAGGGCCGGGTAAACATTTTAGTTTCACTCTTAATAATATATAAGTTACAGATACCATTAATACGATGGAAGATCTAGAAAGTACAACATTGGGCCTTACCCAAGGCATTCAAAATACAGGATAGTTATACCACAAATAAAAGAAAATAATAATATTTAAATTACCCTAAGGAAATAAAAACTTAGCTTGAAAAAAACTCAAGCGTAGTAAAAAGTGGTATTAAACCAGATCACGTTGGATAAAACAACTTATAACAGAACCTTGCAGCAGCTAAAATGTAACCGTAATGATATCAAAAACAAAACCATGCAAAACTATCTGTAAATTGTTACATACTACAAAAACGAAAATTATTCGCTGTGAAAGATAACAAAGAAGTTAACGCATCCCAAACCTATAAAAAAAAAAAAAAACAAAAAACAGCTGGTCAATTGGCAAGGTCAAACCAAGTATTTTAGGGTAAGTGTTCAGTAAGAATGATTTAATTCGAAATATTTTTAATTTGCGTTTAAGAAAACAACTTTTTTCATTTGAAGCATTAGGAGTTTATACTATAGGATTATTTTGCGTTCGAAGTGCAAAATTAAAAAAAAAGGTAATAAGTTGTAACATTTTTTCTCTGCTTGTTACGAAAGCACATTCATAACTGCTTGTTAGCAAGGTACATTCATATTCTGTTCATATATTATTTAGTACCACCAACTGATGGACACTTATGTAGTTTACGCGCAACTTTTATAGAGACAAGCATGAGATTATTTTTTAATCGGGTAATCCTTTATTTATTGTTTTAAATATTGTTCATGCTAATTTTATATGAACCGTTTTTATTTACGGTTGTTTTTATTATAATACCCCAAGGTTCAATTTTATGTTTCGATAATAAACTTGTAGATGGATCTACATTGTATAAATAAATCAACAACAATAGATAATTGCATAATAACAGTATTGAAAAGGATAAGGTTCTGTTGGTATATAACAAGGGTGGGCATGCATTTGTTACCGAGGGCCCTATTGTTGTCTTTTATAAATCATTAAAAATAAATACATATTGTTAGTTAAAATTAAAGCAAACGTAGCAAATTTTTTTATATTGGCTTGAGGAAAGCAAATTTAGAAATTTCCAGAAAAGCTTTTTTTTATCAATTTTTCTCAGCTCCATCTATTCAAAAACTCGTTCTTTAAGAACTAATTACGAAACCCACGCCAGGAAAAGTTATTGTAAGGTATAATAAGTGATTGAAACCTAGTTTCAAAACTAATTTATATAGAATCTATTTTGGTTTGGATTAATACACAGAGAGAATTTAGCTGGACGAGTTTTAATGAAAATCTTCAATAAACTAATGAAGTTTTCTTCACAGAGTTGACGATAAATTTCCTAAGTTTCATGAAAAAGTTGCATATATTTTATGAACCTAGTTTTAATGAAACTTTTTCATTGAGTGTATGAAACTTTTAATAAATAAAATGTAATTTTTTCCAACATTTTATGAAAAATTCCATTAATTCAATGAAAAGTTTCAATGGACGAGTTCCAGTGAAACTTCATGGGTTTTATGCAAAAATTCATTATTGTCATGCAGATAATTCTCTCAGTGTAGGACCGATTGCTTTTGGGAAAATCTAAACAAAATGGTCGATAGAATAGAACAGGTTAACATGTGTTAAGGTTATTCCTTGGAATAGAATGGCAAATTTTAAATAGTTCGCAAAATGTTTAGGCAATTTTTCAGCGATTTCAAGTCTTCTTAAATAATATTTTTGAGAAAAGTTGACAACTTTTAGAAGTAATAAAAGTAATTTTATATATTCGAAATAAATAAAAATTGTATCAACTCATTTTGCTTTATGACAACATTTTTGTTTCGAAAATTGTAATTTAAAACGCTGATTACTACTAAAAGCTTAAAGATTTTGTCAGTAATTATAGTGGCCTTTATTGATCTAAAGCTTTTTCACATCCCAGTAGAATTTCGGTTGCGGTAAAAATTATTATTGATTCTTTTCTATTCCCTAAGCTATATATGTAAGTAACTTGCAGTAGTGTGTCAAAAAAAGCAGTACAGTTTTATTTACCGCATTTTATCGCTTTAGAAAAGCATTAGAGAATTGTAATGTTAACAACATTTTCATCCGAAGATACTATAAGTGCTTTTGTTACTTTCAACTTACACTATTTTATAAAGCATTAGATGTTAATTTAGAAGTTTTAGAATAAAAGTTAGAAAAAAAAATATGAAAAGATATTTTAGAAAAAATTAAAAGATCTCTAACAAAAAAAAAAACCCCCCAAATCCTAAATTTCAACTAGGGCCGCAATAAAATCAACAAGGGGCCTAATTTGCCCACTGTTTGTGTATAATATTGAATTGTTCGGCTAATATTAGTACTTATTAGAACACTCTAAAACATCAATCTTTTATTATTTTTATATCATTATTTTATTTATGATGCTTTATATCTAGAAAAAGGTAATAAATGTTTTTATTTCTTTAGCTAAATCAATTTTATGCAACCACAATCTTTATTATTTTTCGACTAAGGTTGTAAAATATACACTTAATCAAAAGTAATTGACAACCAACTCACGAATGTGAAATAAAAATATTTCTTTGTGAAAATATCTATAAACAATTTATTGAATAAACATGTTTGAATGTGTGTTATGCAAATTTTTTTGGTTTTTGTTTTTAATTTTAGGTGTGAATTTTAGAAGTAATATTATTTTTTTTTTAATATGTATATGATCTTTTATACCATAAAGGAATAACTTGGAATAGATTTTTAAATGTCCTACAAGCTACTTTTCTTGGATTTTATTTTTTATGCATTATATCTAAAGTTTCAATGTGGCCGATTTTGCTTGAGTATTCAATATAAATAAATCATCTCAATGAAACTCTATCTTAATCTCATATAGAAGAGACAAATAGAGACGATAATGCAGTGGACAAACTTCAGAAATTTTTTTATATTTCCTGAGTAGGGGAACCGTGACACACTTGATCCTTTACAATAAATACTTGCCTACAGACCAAAACAGGCCACGAGGTCTCCTCGCAGAAAATTCATTCTGGCGACAATAAATGTATAGTTCAGTTCATAGTATATATATATACATATATGTTTTGTTTTTTTTTTTTTTTTTTTTTTTTTTTTTTTTTTTTGATACATGTTAAAATAATCACAATTTAGCAATCTGGCAAAAAAACATATTTTTCAATGAAAATCAACTTTTTTCTTTAAAATAAATCTTTTTTGGTATTTTTCTTGAAACATATACGCCTGTTATGGTTAAACTTGAAGAGATCATGCATTTAAGAGTTAAGAAAAAAAACCTTTAAAGTTTTTTTAAACTTTTAAAACAAACTTTTCATTTAAAATTCATTTTACCGTAGTGTTATAAGGTTTTCCAATTATTATGCATTCCCCTGTTTCACCCACCGAATTAACTGGAATTTTGGTATATGATAAAGGAGAAAAAATTAATATATTTTCTTGACATAATCTCATATTTAGTGTGTTATAGAGCTCAGTAAAATGTTTATCGAGTAACATTTAAATTTCTTTCTTTCTGGTACTTACATAACATATATACCAGGTATGGGCACATAAATGGCTTGAAGGGCCAAATTTGGGATTTCACAAACTTACTGAGGGCCGCACCAATTAATACATTACTCGACAAAAATTATTTTTTTGTTCATCCTTCTGCTAAAACCTTTTTTTGAGTATTTTGGTTTCCTAAGCCCGGATCTAAAGTCAAAAAAGGTCCACTGAATAGCCCTCGAGTTGTGGGTCTTTCTTTTTTTATTCCCTCACCCAGGGAAATACTTTATGAGTCAATATTGCGGAGAAGTACATCAAAATCTTTTATATTTTTATGATTTTGGATCCAAATATATTGCCCTTCTCAATACGAATCTGGGGGTAACCGCATAACTCGATTCGAAAAAATTTTCGAATTCGTAAATCTTGCAAATATTGTTAAAAATATAATTTTGTATAAAAATTCTACTTTCTAATTTATTTTTATCCTAAAACTTTTACACTATACATAAAAATTCAAAAAGTAAGATTTTTGCTTAAACTTTTCTTTTTCGAAAGGTAGAAAATTTACGAATTCGACAATTTTTATTCGAATCGAGTTACGCGGTAACCCCTCTGAAGTCAAAAAACTTTGGCGAATTAATCTTCGAAAATATAGTTTTCAATTTTTAAATATTTTTAAATTTACTTAATGGATTTTGATCCCTAGTTTTATTTATTGGAATGTGTAACAAGAATTAAGTGGCGAACATAATTTTGATACAAAACGTGGAAAAATATAATTTTTATCGAAAATGTGAATGTAAATGATATTTAAAACTCATAGGTCAACAACATTTTCGTATCGAAAATGTATAACAAATATCAAACCTCTCAGGCTCTGATTGCATTAAATTAAGGCATTGTCTAAGTCTAAACGATAGAAATTGACAGTTACTTTCGACAAAATTACATGGGAAACAAAAACAAATTTTCGTTATTTTGCTTTCGTTTAGACTAGGGCTAATTCTTAAATTTTAAAATTTCAATCACAAGACTCATAACCTAGCCTAAAAATTTAGATACTTTTAAGGTTCTTATTCTCTATCAGTTTATTGTGGAGTTGCTCCATGAAAATGTGATTCATCACCGGTGGTCAGTAAACAAAATCTGAATTTCTGGAATACCTAGAGTAGTCGCCGCATTTCTAAATACGGACACTAATAGATTTTATCCATACGAACATTTTGGTGTATCACACTTATATCCTATCAGTTTTTTGTGGAGTTGCTCCATGAAAATGTGATTCACCAATGGTGGTCAGTAAACAAAATCTGAATTTCTGGAATACCTAGACTAGTCGCCGCATTTCTAATTATGGACACAAATAGGCCTTATTCATACGAACATTTTGCTGTATCACACTTATATCCTATCAGTTTTTTGTGGAGTTGCTCCTATCAGTTTTTTGTTTTTTTGTGGAGTTGCTCCATGAAAATGTGATTCACCAATGGTGGTCAGTAAACAAAATCTGAATTTCTGGAATACCTAGACTAGTCGCCGCATTTCTAATCATGGACACAAATAGGCCTTATTTATACGAACATTTTGGTGTATCACACTTATATCCTATCAGTTTTTTGTTGAGTTGCTCCATGAAAATTTGATTCATCACCGGTGGTCAGTAAACAAAATCTGAATTTCTGGAATACCTAGACTAGTCGCCGCATTTCTAATTATGGACACAAATAGGCCTTATTCATACGAACATTTTGGTGTATCACACTTATATCCTATCAGTTTTTTGTGGAGTTGCTCCATGAAAATGTGATTCACTAATGGTGGTCAGTAAACAAAATCTGAATTTCTGGAATACCTAGACTAGCCGCCGCATTTCTAATTATGGACACAAATAGGCCTTATTCATACGAACATTTTGGTGTATCACACTTATATCCTATCAGTTTTTCGTGGAGTTGCTCCATGAAAATGTGATTCATCACCGGTGGTCAGTAGACAAAATCTGAATTTCTGGAATACCTAGAGTAGTCGCCGCATTTCTAAATACGGACACTAATAGATTTTATCCATACGAACATTTTGGTGCATCACACTTATATCCTATCAGTTTTTTGTGGAGTTGCTCCATGAAAATGTGATTCACCAATGGTGGTCAGTAAACAAAATCTGAATTTCTGGAATACCTAGACAAGTCGCCGCATTTCTAATTATAGACGCAAATAGGCCTTATTCATACGAACATTTTGGTGTATCACACTTATATCCTATCAGTTTTTTGTGGAGTTGCTCCATGAAAATGTAATTCATCACCGGTGGTCAGTAAACAAAATCTGAATTTCTGGAATACCTAGACTAGTCGCCGCATTTCTAATTATGGACACAAATAGGCCTTATTCATACGAACATTTTGTTGTATCACACTTATATCCTATCAGTTTTTTGTGGAGTTGCTCCATGAAAATGTGATTCACCAATGGTGGTCAGTAAACAAAATCTGAATTTCTGGAATACCTAGACTAGTCGCCGCATTTCTAATTATGGACGCAAATAGGCCTTATTCATACGAACATTTTGGTGTATGACACTTATATCCTATCAGTTTTTTGTGGAGTTGCTCCATGAAAATGTGATTCACCAATGGTGGTCAGTAAACAAAATCTGAATTTCTGGAATTCCTAGACTAGTCGCCGCATTTCTAATTATGGACACAAATAGGCCTTATTCATACGAACATTTTGGTGTATCACACTTATATCCTATCAGTTTTTTGTGGAGTTGCTCCATGAAAATGTGATTCACCAATGGTGGTCAGTAAACAAAATCTGAATTTCTGGAATACCTAGACTAGGTGCCGCATTTCTAATTATGGACGCAAATATGCCTTATTCATACGAACATTTTGGTGTATCACACTTATATCCTATCAGTTTTTTGTGGAGTTGCTCCATGAATATGTGATTCACCAATGGTGGTCAGTAAACAAAATCTGAATTTCTGGAATACCTAGACTAGTCGCCGCATTTCTAATTATGGACACAAATAGGCCTTATTCATACGAACATTTTGGTGTATCACACTTATATCCTATCAGTTTTTTGTGGAGTTGCTCCATGAAAATGTGATTCACTAATGGTGGTCAGTAAACAAAATCTGAATTTCTGGAATACCTAGACTAGCCGCCGCATTTCTAATTATGGACACAAATAGGCCTTATTCATACGAACATTTTGGTGTATCACACTTATATCCTATCAGTTTTTCGTGGAGTTGCTCCATGAAAATGTGATTCACCAATGGTGGTCAGTAAACAAAATCTGAATTTCTGGAATACCTAGACTAGGTGCCGCATTTCTAATTATGGACGCAAATATGCCTTATTCATACGAACATTTTGGTGTATCACACTTATATCCTATCAGTTTTTTGTGGAGTTGCTCCATGAATATGTGATTCACCAATGGTGGTCAGTAAACAAAATCTGAATTTCTGGAATACCTAGACTAGGTGCCGCATTTCTAATTATGGACGCAAATATGCCTTATTCATACGAACATTTTGGTGTATCACACTTATATCCTATCAGTTTTTTGTGGAGTTGCTCCATGAAAATGTGATTCACTAATGGTGGTCAGTAAACAAAATCTGAATTTCTGGAATACCTAGACTAGCCGCCGCATTTCTAATTATGGACACAAATAGGCCTTATTTATACGAACATTTTGGTGTATCACACTTATATCCTATCAGTTTTTTGTGGAGTTGCTCCATGAATATGTGATTCACCAATGGTGGTCAGTAAACAAAATCTGAATTTCTGGAATTCATAGACTAGTCGCCGCATTTCTAATTATGGACGCAAATAGGCCTTATTCATACGAACATTTTGGTGTATCACACTTATATCCTATCAGTTTTTTGTGGAGTTGCTCCATGAAAATGTGATTCACTAATGGTGGTCAGTAAACAAAATCTGAATTTCTGGAATACCTAGACTAGCCGCCGCATTTCTAATTATGGACACAAATAGGCCTTATTCATACGAACATTTTGCTGTATCACACTTATATCCTATCAGTTTTTTGTGGAGTTGCTCCTATCAGTTTTTTGTTTTTTTGTGGAGTTGCTCCATGAAAATGTGATTCACCAATGGTGGTCAGTAAACAAAATCTGAATTTCTGGAATACCTAGACTAGTCGCCGCATTTCTAATCATGGACACAAATAGGCCTTATTTATACGAACATTTTGGTGTATCACACTTATATCCTATCAGTTTTTTGTGGAGTTGCTCCATGAAAATGTGATTCACCAATGGTGGTCAGTAAACAAAATCTGAATTTCTGGAATACCTAGACTAGTCGCCGCATTTCTAATCATGGACACAAATAGGCCTTATTTATACGAACATTTTGGTGTATCACACTTATATCCTATCAGTTTTTTGTGGAGTTGCTCCATGAAAATGTGATTCACTAATGGTGGTCAGTAAACAAAATCTGAATTTCTGGAATACCTAGACTAGCCGCCGCATTTCTAATTATGGACACAAATAGGCCTTATTCATACGAACATTTTGCTGTATCACACTTATATCCTATCAGTTTTTTGTGGAGTTGCTCCTATCAGTTTTTTGTTTTTTTGTGGAGTTGCTCCATGAAAATGTGATTCACCAATGGTGGTCAGTAAACAAAATCTGAATTTCTGGAATACCTAGACTAGTCGCCGCATTTCTAATTATGGACACAAATAGGCCTTATTCATACGAACATTTTGGTGTATCACACTTATATCCTATCAGTTTTTTGTGGAGTTGCTCCATGAAAATGTGATTCACTAATGGTGGTCAGTAAACAAAATCTGAATTTCTGGAATACCTAGACTAGCCGCCGCATTTCTAATTATGGACACAAATAGGCCTTATTCATACGAACATTTTGCTGTATCACACTTATATCCTATCAGTTTTTTGTGGAGTTGCTCCTATCAGTTTTTTGTTTTTTTGTGGAGTTGCTCCATGAAAATGTGATTCACCAATGGTGGTCAGTAAACAAAATCTGAATTTCTGGAATACCTAGACTAGTCGCCGCATTTCTAATTATGGACACAAATAGGCCTTATTCATACGAACATTTTGGTGTATCACACTTATATCCTATCAGTTTTTTGTGGAGTTGCTCCATGAAAATGTGATTCATCACCGGTGGTCAGTAAACAAAATCTGAATTTCTGGAATACCTAGAGTAGTCGCCGCATTTCTAAATACGGACACTAATAGATTTTATCCATACGAACATTTTGGTGCATCACACTTATATCCTATCAGTTTTTTGTGGAGTTGCTCCATGAAAATGTGATTCACCAATGGTGGTCAGTAAACAAAATCTGAATTTCTGGAATACCTAGACTAGTCGCCGCATTTCTAATTATAGACGCAAATAGGCCTTATTCATACGAACATTTTGGTGTATCACACTTATATCCTATCAGTTTTTTGTGGAGTTGCTCCATGAAAATGTAATTCATCACCGGTGGTCAGTAAACAAAATCTGAATTTCTGGAATACCTAGACTAGTCGCCGCATTTCTAATTATGGACGCAAATAGGCCTTATTCATACGAACATTTTGGTGTATGACACTTATATCCTATCAGTTTTTTGTGGAGTTGCTCCATGAAAATGTGATTCACCAATGGTGGTCAGTAAACAAAATCTGAATTTCTGGAATTCCTAGACTAGTCGCCGCATTTCTAATTATGGACACAAATAGGCCTTATTCATACGAACATTTTGGTGTATCACACTTATATCCTATCAGTTTTTTGTGGAGTTGCTCCATGAAAATGTGATTCACCAATGGTGGTCAGTAAACAAAATCTGAATTTCTGGAATACCTAGACTAGTTGCCGCATTTCTAATTATGGACGCAAATATGCCTTATTCATACGAACATTTTGGTGTATCACACTTATATCCTATCAGTTTTTTGTGGAGTTGCTCTATGAAAATGTGATTCACCAATGGTGGTCAGTAAACAAAATCTGAATTTCTGAAATACCTAGACTAGTCGCCGCATTTCTAATTATGGACACAAATAGGCCTTATTCATACGAACATTTTGGTGTATCACACTTATATCCTATCAGTTTTTTGTGGAGTTGCTCCATGAAAATGTGATTCACCAATGGTGGTCAGTAAACAAAATCTGAATTTCTGGAATACCTAGACTAGTCGCCGCATTTCTAATTATGGACACAAATAGGCCTTATTCATACGAACATTTTGGTGTATCACACTTATATCCTATCAGTTTTTTGTGGAGTTGCTCCATGAAAATGTGATTCATCACCGGTGGTCAGTAAACAAAATCTGAATTTCTGGAATACCTATACTAGTCGCCGCATTTCTAATTATGGACACAAATAGGCCTTATTCATACGAACATTTTGGTGTATCACACTTATATCCTATCAGTTTTTTGTGGAGTTGCTCCATGAAAATGTGATTCATCACCGGTGGTCAGTAAACAAAATCTGAATTTCTGGAATACCTAGAGTAGTCGCTGCATTTCTAAATACGGACACTAATAGATTTTATCCATACGAACATTTTGGTGTATCACACTTATATCCTATCAGTTTTTTGTGGAGTTGCTCCATGAAAATGTGATTCACCAATGGTGGTCAGTAAACAAAATCTGAATTTCTGGAATACCTAGACTAGTCGCCGCATTTCTAATTATGGACACAAATAGGCCTTATTTATACGAACATTTTGGTGTATCACACTTATATCCTATCAGTTTTTTGTGGAGTTGCTCCATGAAAATGTGATTCATCACCGGTGGTCAGTAAACAAAATCTGAATTTCTGGAATACCTAGACTAGTCGCCGCATTTCTAATTATGGACACAAATAGGCCTTATTCATACGAACATTTTGGTGTATCACACTTATATCCTATCAGTTTTTTGTGGAGTTGCTCCATGAAAATGTGATTCACCAATGGTGGTCAGTAAACAAAATCTGAATTTCTGGAATACCTAGACTAGGTGCCGCATTTCTAATTATGGACGCAAATATGCCTTATTCATACGAACATTTTGGTGTATCACACTTATATCCTATCAGTTTTTTGTGGAGTTGCTCCATGAATATGTGATTCACCAATGGTGGTCAGTAAACAAAATCTGAATTTCTGGAATACCTAGACTAGGTGCCGCATTTCTAATTATGGACGCAAATATGCCTTATTCATACGAACATTTTGGTGTATCACACTTATATCGTATCAGTTTTTTGTGGAGTTGCTCCATGAATATGTGATTCACCAATGGTGGTCAGTAAACAAAATCTGAATTTCTGGAATTCATAGACTAGTCGCCGCATTTCTAATTATGGACGCAAATAGGCCTTATTCATACGAACATTTTGGTGTATCACACTTATATCCTATCAGTTTTTTGTGGAGTTGCTCCATGAAAATGTGATTCACTAATGGTGGTCAGTAAACAAAATCTGAATTTCTGGAATACCTAGACTAGCCGCCGCATTTCTAATTATGGACACAAATAGGCCTTATTCATACGAACATTTTGCTGTATCACACTTATATCCTATCAGTTTTTTGTGGAGTTGCTCCTATCAGTTTTTTGTTTTTTTGTGGAGTTGCTCCATGAAAATGTGATTCACCAATGGTGGTCAGTAAACAAAATCTGAATTTCTGGAATACCTAGACTAGTCGCCGCATTTCTAATCATGGACACAAATAGGCCTTATTTATACGAACATTTTGGTGTATCACACTTATATCCTATCAGTTTTTTGTGGAGTTGCTCCATGAAAATGTGATTCACCAATGGTGGTCAGTAAACAAAATCTGAATTTCTGGAATACCTAGACTAGTCGCCGCATTTCTAATCATGGACACAAATAGGCCTTATTTATACGAACATTTTGGTGTATCACACTTATATCCTATCAGTTTTTTGTGGAGTTGCTCCATGAAAATGTGATTCACTAATGGTGGTCAGTAAACAAAATCTGAATTTCTGGAATACCTAGACTAGCCGCCGCATTTCTAATTATGGACACAAATAGGCCTTATTCATACGAACATTTTGCTGTATCACACTTATATCCTATCAGTTTTTTGTGGAGTTGCTCCTATCAGTTTTTTGTTTTTTTGTGGAGTTGCTCCATGAAAATGTGATTCACCAATGGTGGTCAGTAAACAAAATCTGAATTTCTGGAATACCTAGACTAGTCGCCGCATTTCTAATTATGGACACAAATAGGCCTTATTCATACGAACATTTTGGTGTATCACACTTATATCCTATCAGTTTTTTGTGGAGTTGCTCCATGAAAATGTGATTCACTAATGGTGGTCAGTAAACAAAATCTGAATTTCTGGAATACCTAGACTAGCCGCCGCATTTCTAATTATGGACACAAATAGGCCTTATTCATACGAACATTTTGCTGTATCACACTTATATCCTATCAGTTTTTTGTGGAGTTGCTCCTATCAGTTTTTTGTTTTTTTGTGGAGTTGCTCCATGAAAATGTGATTCACCAATGGTGGTCAGTAAACAAAATCTGAATTTCTGGAATACCTAGACTAGTCGCCGCATTTCTAATTATGGACACAAATAGGCCTTATTCATACGAACATTTTGGTGTATCACACTTATATCCTATCAGTTTTTTGTGGAGTTGCTCCATGAAAATGTGATTCATCACCGGTGGTCAGTAAACAAAATCTGAATTTCTGGAATACCTAGAGTAGTCGCCGCATTTCTAAATACGGACACTAATAGATTTTATCCATACGAACATTTTGGTGCATCACACTTATATCCTATCAGTTTTTTGTGGAGTTGCTCCATGAAAATGTGATTCACCAATGGTGGTCAGTAAACAAAATCTGAATTTCTGGAATACCTAGACTAGTCGCCGCATTTCTAATTATAGACGCAAATAGGCCTTATTCATACGAACATTTTGGTGTATCACACTTATATCCTATCAGTTTTTTGTGGAGTTGCTCCATGAAAATGTAATTCATCACCGGTGGTCAGTAAACAAAATCTGAATTTCTGGAATACCTAGACTAGTCGCCGCATTTCTAATTATGGACGCAAATAGGCCTTATTCATACGAACATTTTGGTGTATGACACTTATATCCTATCAGTTTTTTGTGGAGTTGCTCCATGAAAATGTGATTCACCAATGGTGGTCAGTAAACAAAATCTGAATTTCTGGAATTCCTAGACTAGTCGCCGCATTTCTAATTATGGACACAAATAGGCCTTATTCATACGAACATTTTGGTGTATCACACTTATATCCTATCAGTTTTTTGTGGAGTTGCTCCATGAAAATGTGATTCACCAATGGTGGTCAGTAAACAAAATCTGAATTTCTGGAATACCTAGACTAGTTGCCGCATTTCTAATTATGGACGCAAATATGCCTTATTCATACGAACATTTTGGTGTATCACACTTATATCCTGTCAGTTTTTTGTGGAGTTGCTCTATGAAAATGTGATTCACCAATGGTGGTCAGTAAACAAAATCTGAATTTCTGAAATACCTAGACTAGTCGCCGCATTTCTAATTATGGACACAAATAGGCCTTATTCATACGAACATTTTGGTGTATCACACTTATATCCTATCAGTTTTTTGTGGAGTTGCTCCATGAAAATGTGATTCACCAATGGTGGTCAGTAAACAAAATCTGAATTTCTGGAATACCTAGACTAGTCGCCGCATTTCTAATTATGGACACAAATAGGCCTTATTCATACGAACATTTTGGTGTATCACACTTATATCCTATCAGTTTTTTGTGGAGTTGCTCCATGAAAATGTGATTCATCACCGGTGGTCAGTAAACAAAATCTGAATTTCTGGAATACCTATACTAGTCGCCGCATTTCTAATTATGGACACAAATAGGCCTTATTCATACGAACATTTTGGTGTATCACACTTATATCCTATCAGTTTTTTGTGGAGTTGCTCCATGAATATGTGATTCACCAATGGTGGTCAGTAAACAAAATCTGAATTTCTGGAATTCATAGACTAGTCGCCGCATTTCTAATTATGGACGCAAATAGGCCTTATTCATACGAACATTTTGGTGTATCACACTTATATCCTATCAGTTTTTTGTGGAGTTGCTCCATGAAAATGTGATTCACTAATGGTGGTCAGTAAACAAAATCTGAATTTCTGGAATACCTAGACTAGCCGCCGCATTTCTAATTATGGACACAAATAGGCCTTATTCATACGAACATTTTGCTGTATCACACTTATATCCTATCAGTTTTTTGTGGAGTTGCTCCTATCAGTTTTTTGTTTTTTTGTGGAGTTGCTCCATGAAAATGTGATTCACCAATGGTGGTCAGTAAACAAAATCTGAATTTCTGGAATACCTAGACTAGTCGCCGCATTTCTAATCATGGACACAAATAGGCCTTATTTATACGAACATTTTGGTGTATCACACTTATATCCTATCAGTTTTTTGTGGAGTTGCTCCATGAAAATGTGATTCACCAATGGTGGTCAGTAAACAAAATCTGAATTTCTGGAATACCTAGACTAGTCGCCGCATTTCTAATCATGGACACAAATAGGCCTTATTTATACGAACATTTTGGTGTATCACACTTATATCCTATCAGTTTTTTGTGGAGTTGCTCCATGAAAATGTGATTCACTAATGGTGGTCAGTAAACAAAATCTGAATTTCTGGAATACCTAGACTAGCCGCCGCATTTCTAATTATGGACACAAATAGGCCTTATTCATACGAACATTTTGCTGTATCACACTTATATCCTATCAGTTTTTTGTGGAGTTGCTCCTATCAGTTTTTTGTTTTTTTGTGGAGTTGCTCCATGAAAATGTGATTCACCAATGGTGGTCAGTAAACAAAATCTGAATTTCTGGAATACCTAGACTAGTCGCCGCATTTCTAATTATGGACACAAATAGGCCTTATTCATACGAACATTTTGGTGTATCACACTTATATCCTATCAGTTTTTTGTGGAGTTGCTCCATGAAAATGTGATTCACTAATGGTGGTCAGTAAACAAAATCTGAATTTCTGGAATACCTAGACTAGCCGCCGCATTTCTAATTATGGACACAAATAGGCCTTATTCATACGAACATTTTGCTGTATCACACTTATATCCTATCAGTTTTTTGTGGAGTTGCTCCTATCAGTTTTTTGTTTTTTTGTGGAGTTGCTCCATGAAAATGTGATTCACCAATGGTGGTCAGTAAACAAAATCTGAATTTCTGGAATACCTAGACTAGTCGCCGCATTTCTAATTATGGACACAAATAGGCCTTATTCATACGAACATTTTGGTGTATCACACTTATATCCTATCAGTTTTTTGTGGAGTTGCTCCATGAAAATGTGATTCATCACCGGTGGTCAGTAAACAAAATCTGAATTTCTGGAATACCTAGAGTATTCGCCGCATTTCTAAATACGGACACTAATAGATTTTATCCATACGAACATTTTGGTGCATCACACTTATATCCTATCAGTTTTTTGTGGAGTTGCTCCATGAAAATGTGATTCACCAATGGTGGTCAGTAAACAAAATCTGAATTTCTGGAATACCTAGACTAGTCGCCGCATTTCTAATTATAGACGCAAATAGGCCTTATTCATACGAACATTTTGGTGTATCACACTTATATCCTATCAGTTTTTTGTGGAGTTGCTCCATGAAAATGTGATTCACCAATGGTGGTCAGTAAACAAAATCTGAATTTCTGGAATACCTAGACTAGTCGCCGCATTTCTAATTATGGACACAAATAGGCCTTATTCATACGAACATTTTGGTGTATCACACTTATATCCTATCAGTTTTTTGTGGAGTTGCTCCATGAAAATGTGATTCATCACCGGTGGTCAGTAAACAAAATCTGAATTTCTGGAATACCTATACTAGTCGCCGCATTTCTAATTATGGACACAAATAGGCCTTATTCATACGAACATTTTGGTGTATCACACTTATATCCTATCAGTTTTTTGTGGAGTTGCTCCATGAATATGTGATTCACCAATGGTGGTCAGTAAACAAAATCTGAATTTCTGGAATACCTAGACTAGGTGCCGCATTTCTAATTATGGACGCAAATATGCCTTATTCATACGAACATTTTGGTGTATCACACTTATATCCTATCAGTTTTTTGTGGAGTTGCTCCATGAAAATGTGATTCACTAATGGTGGTCAGTAAACAAAATCTGAATTTCTGGAATACCTAGACTAGCCGCCGCATTTCTAATTATGGACACAAATAGGCCTTATTTATACGAACATTTTGGTGTATCACACTTATATCCTATCAGTTTTTTGTGGAGTTGCTCCATGAATATGTGATTCACCAATGGTGGTCAGTAAACAAAATCTGAATTTCTGGAATTCATAGACTAGTCGCCGCATTTCTAATTATGGACGCAAATAGGCCTTATTCATACGAACATTTTGGTGTATCACACTTATATCCTATCAGTTTTTTGTGGAGTTGCTCCATGAAAATGTGATTCACTAATGGTGGTCAGTAAACAAAATCTGAATTTCTGGAATACCTAGACTAGCCGCCGCATTTCTAATTATGGACACAAATAGGCCTTATTCATACGAACATTTTGCTGTATCACACTTATATCCTATCAGTTTTTTGTGGAGTTGCTCCTATCAGTTTTTTGTTTTTTTGTGGAGTTGCTCCATGAAAATGTGATTCACCAATGGTGGTCAGTAAACAAAATCTGAATTTCTGGAATACCTAGACTAGTCGCCGCATTTCTAATCATGGACACAAATAGGCCTTATTTATACGAACATTTTGGTGTATCACACTTATATCCTATCAGTTTTTTGTGGAGTTGCTCCATGAAAATGTGATTCACCAATGGTGGTCAGTAAACAAAATCTGAATTTCTGGAATACCTAGACTAGTCGCCGCATTTCTAATCATGGACACAAATAGGCCTTATTTATACGAACATTTTGGTGTATCACACTTATATCCTATCAGTTTTTTGTGGAGTTGCTCCATGAAAATGTGATTCACTAATGGTGGTCAGTAAACAAAATCTGAATTTCTGGAATACCTAGACTAGCCGCCGCATTTCTAATTATGGACACAAATAGGCCTTATTCATACGAACATTTTGCTGTATCACACTTATATCCTATCAGTTTTTTGTGGAGTTGCTCCTATCAGTTTTTTGTTTTTTTGTGGAGTTGCTCCATGAAAATGTGATTCACCAATGGTGGTCAGTAAACAAAATCTGAATTTCTGGAATACCTAGACTAGTCGCCGCATTTCTAATTATGGACACAAATAGGCCTTATTCATACGAACATTTTGGTGTATCACACTTATATCCTATCAGTTTTTTGTGGAGTTGCTCCATGAAAATGTGATTCACTAATGGTGGTCAGTAAACAAAATCTGAATTTCTGGAATACCTAGACTAGCCGCCGCATTTCTAATTATGGACACAAATAGGCCTTATTCATACGAACATTTTGCTGTATCACACTTATATCCTATCAGTTTTTTGTGGAGTTGCTCCTATCAGTTTTTTGTTTTTTTGTGGAGTTGCTCCATGAAAATGTGATTCACCAATGGTGGTCAGTAAACAAAATCTGAATTTCTGGAATACCTAGACTAGTCGCCGCATTTCTAATTATGGACACAAATAGGCCTTATTCATACGAACATTTTGGTGTATCACACTTATATCCTATCAGTTTTTTGTGGAGTTGCTCCATGAAAATGTGATTCATCACCGGTGGTCAGTAAACAAAATCTGAATTTCTGGAATACCTAGAGTAGTCGCCGCATTTCTAAATACGGACACTAATAGATTTTATCCATACGAACATTTTGGTGCATCACACTTATATCCTATCAGTTTTTTGTGGAGTTGCTCCATGAAAATGTGATTCACCAATGGTGGTCAGTAAACAAAATCTGAATTTCTGGAATACCTAGACTAGTCGCCGCATTTCTAATTATAGACGCAAATAGGCCTTATTCATACGAACATTTTGGTGTATCACACTTATATCCTATCAGTTTTTTGTGGAGTTGCTCCATGAAAATGTAATTCATCACCGGTGGTCAGTAAACAAAATCTGAATTTCTGGAATACCTAGACTAGTCGCCGCATTTCTAATTATGGACGCAAATAGGCCTTATTCATACGAACATTTTGGTGTATGACACTTATATCCTATCAGTTTTTTGTGGAGTTGCTCCATGAAAATGTGATTCACCAATGGTGGTCAGTAAACAAAATCTGAATTTCTGGAATTCCTAGACTAGTCGCCGCATTTCTAATTATGGACGCAAATAGGCCTTATTCATACGAACATTTTGGTGTATGACACTTATATCCTATCAGTTTTTTGTGGAGTTGCTCCATGAAAATGTGATTCACCAATGGTGGTCAGTAAACAAAATCTGAATTTCTGGAATTCCTAGACTAGTCGCCGCATTTCTAATTATGGACACAAATAGGCCTTATTCATACGAACATTTTGGTGTATCACACTTATATCCTATCAGTTTTTTGTGGAGTTGCTCCATGAAAATGTGATTCATCACCGGTGGTCAGTAAACAAAATCTGAATTTCTGGAATACCTATACTAGTCGCCGCATTTCTAATTATGGACACAAATAGGCCTTATTCATACGAACATTTTGGTGTATCACACTTATATCCTATCAGTTTTTTGTGGAGTTGCTCCATGAAAATGTGATTCATCACCGGTGGTCAGTAAACAAAATCTGAATTTCTGGAATACCTAGAGTAGTCGCTGCATTTCTAAATACGGACACTAATAGATTTTATCCATACGAACATTTTGGTGTATCACACTTATATCCTATCAGTTTTTTGTGGAGTTGCTCCATGAAAATGTGATTCACCAATGGTGGTCAGTAAACAAAATCTGAATTTCTGGAATACCTAGACTAGTCGCTGCATTTCTAATTATGGACACAAATAGGCCTTATTTATACGAACATTTTGGTGTATCACACTTATATCCTATCAGTTTTTTGTGGAGTTGCTCCATGAAAATGTGATTCATCACCGGTGGTCAGTAAACAAAATCTGAATTTCTGGAATACCTAGACTAGTCGCCGCATTTCTAATTATGGACACAAATAGGCCTTATTCATACGAACATTTTGGTGTATCACACTTATATCCTATCAGTTTTTCGTGGAGTTGCTCCATGAAAATGTGATTCACCAATGGTGGTCAGTAAACAAAATCTGAATTTCTGGAATACCTAGACTAGGTGCCGCATTTCTAATTATGGACGCAAATATGCCTTATTCATACGAACATTTTGGTGTGTCACACTTATATCCTATCAGTTTTTTGTGGAGTTGCTCCATGAATATGTGATTCACCAATGGTGGTCAGTAAACAAAATCTGAATTTCTGGAATACCTAGACTAGGTGCCGCATTTCTAATTATGGACGCAAATATGCCTTATTCATACGAACATTTTGGTGTATCACACTTATATCGTATCAGTTTTTTGTGGAGTTGCTCCATGAAAATGTGATTCACTAATGGTGGTCAGTAAACAAAATCTGAATTTCTGGAATACCTAGACTAGCCGCCGCATTTCTAATTATGGACACAAATAGGCCTTATTTATACGAACATTTTGGTGTATCACACTTATATCCTATCAGTTTTTTGTGGAGTTGCTCCATGAATATGTGATTCACCAATGGTGGTCAGTAAACAAAATCTGAATTTCTGGAATTCATAGACTAGTCGCCGCATTTCTAATTATGGACGCAAATAGGCCTTATTCATACGAACATTTTGGTGTATCACACTTATATCCTATCAGTTTTTTGTGGAGTTGCTCCATGAAAATGTGATTCACTAATGGTGGTCAGTAAACAAAATCTGAATTTCTGGAATACCTAGACTAGCCGCCGCATTTCTAATTATGGACACAAATAGGCCTTATTCATACGAACATTTTGCTGTATCACACTTATATCCTATCAGTTTTTTGTGGAGTTGCTCCTATCAGTTTTTTGTTTTTTTGTGGAGTTGCTCCATGAAAATGTGATTCACCAATGGTGGTCAGTAAACAAAATCTGAATTTCTGGAATACCTAGACTAGTCGCCGCATTTCTAATCATGGACACAAATAGGCCTTATTTATACGAACATTTTGGTGTATCACACTTATATCCTATCAGTTTTTTGTGGAGTTGCTCCATGAAAATGTGATTCACCAATGGTGGTCAGTAAACAAAATCTGAATTTCTGGAATACCTAGACTAGTCGCCGCATTTCTAATCATGGACACAAATAGGCCTTATTTATACGAACATTTTGGTGTATCACACTTATATCCTATCAGTTTTTTGTGGAGTTGCTCCATGAAAATGTGATTCACTAATGGTGGTCAGTAAACAAAATCTGAATTTCTGGAATACCTAGACTAGCCGCCGCATTTCTAATTATGGACACAAATAGGCCTTATTCATACGAACATTTTGCTGTATCACACTTATATCCTATCAGTTTTTTGTGGAGTTGCTCCTATCAGTTTTTTGTTTTTTTGTGGAGTTGCTCCATGAAAATGTGATTCACCAATGGTGGTCAGTAAACAAAATCTGAATTTCTGGAATACCTAGACTAGTCGCCGCATTTCTAATTATGGACACAAATAGGCCTTATTCATACGAACATTTTGGTGTATCACACTTATATCCTATCAGTTTTTTGTGGAGTTGCTCCATGAAAATGTGATTCACTAATGGTGGTCAGTAAACAAAATCTGAATTTCTGGAATACCTAGACTAGCCGCCGCATTTCTAATTATGGACACAAATAGGCCTTATTCATACGAACATTTTGCTGTATCACACTTATATCCTATCAGTTTTTTGTGGAGTTGCTCCTATCAGTTTTTTGTTTTTTTGTGGAGTTGCTCCATGAAAATGTGATTCACCAATGGTGGTCAGTAAACAAAATCTGAATTTCTGGAATACCTAGACTAGTCGCCGCATTTCTAATTATGGACACAAATAGGCCTTATTCATACGAACATTTTGGTGTATCACACTTATATCCTATCAGTTTTTTGTGGAGTTGCTCCATGAAAATGTGATTCATCACCGGTGGTCAGTAAACAAAATCTGAATTTCTGGAATACCTAGAGTAGTCGCCGCATTTCTAAATACGGACACTAATAGATTTTATCCATACGAACATTTTGGTGCATCACACTTATATCCTATCAGTTTTTTGTGGAGTTGCTCCATGAAAATGTGATTCACCAATGGTGGTCAGTAAACAAAATCTGAATTTCTGGAATACCTAGACTAGTCGCCGCATTTCTAATTATAGACGCAAATAGGCCTTATTCATACGAACATTTTGGTGTACCACACTTATATCCTATCAGTTTTTTGTGGAGTTGCTCCATGAAAATGTAATTCATCACCGGTGGTCAGTAAACAAAATCTGAATTTCTGGAATACCTAGACTAGTCGCCGCATTTCTAATTATGGACGCAAATAGGCCTTATTCATACGAACATTTTGGTGTATGACACTTATATCCTATCAGTTTTTTGTGGAGTTGCTCCATGAAAATGTGATTCACCAATGGTGGTCAGTAAACAAAATCTGAATTTCTGGAATTCCTAGACTAGTCGCCGCATTTCTAATTATGGACACAAATAGGCCTTATTCATACGAACATTTTGGTGTATCACACTTATATCCTATCAGTTTTTTGTGGAGTTGCTCCATGAAAATGTGATTCACCAATGGTGGTCAGTAAACAAAATCTGAATTTCTGGAATACCTAGACTAGTTGCCGCATTTCTAATTATGGACGCAAATATGCCTTATTCATACGAACATTTTGGTGTATCACACTTATATCCTATCAGTTTTTTGTGGAGTTGCTCTATGAAAATGTGATTCACCAATGGTGGTCAGTAAACAAAATCTGAATTTCTGAAATACCTAGACTAGTCGCCGCATTTCTAATTATGGACACAAATAGGCCTTATTCATACGAACATTTTGGTGTATCACACTTATATCCTATCAGTTTTTTGTGGAGTTGCTCCATGAAAATGTGATTCACCAATGGTGGTCAGTAAACAAAATCTGAATTTCTGGAATACCTAGACTAGTCGCCGCATTTCTAATTATGGACACAAATAGGCCTTATTCATACGAACATTTTGGTGTATCACACTTATATCCTATCAGTTTTTTGTGGAGTTGCTCCATGAAAATGTGATTCATCACCGGTGGTCAGTAAACAAAATCTGAATTTCTGGAATACCTATACTAGTCGCCGCATTTCTAATTATGGACACAAATAGGCCTTATTCATACGAACATTTTGGTGTATCACACTTATATCCTATCAGTTTTTTGTGGAGTTGCTCCATGAAAATGTGATTCATCACCGGTGGTCAGTAAACAAAATCTGAATTTCTGGAATACCTAGAGTAGTCGCTGCATTTCTAAATACGGACACTAATAGATTTTATCCATACGAACATTTTGGTGTATCACACTTATATCCTATCAGTTTTTTGTGGAGTTGCTCCATGAAAATGTGATTCACCAATGGTGGTCAGTAAACAAAATCTGAATTTCTGGAATACCTAGACTAGTCGCCGCATTTCTAATTATGGACACAAATAGGCCTTATTTATACGAACATTTTGGTGTATCACACTTATATCCTATCAGTTTTTTGTGGAGTTGCTCCATGAAAATGTGATTCATCACCGGTGGTCAGTAAACAAAATCTGAATTTCTGGAATACCTAGACTAGTCGCCGCATTTCTAATTATGGACACAAATAGGCCTTATTCATACGAACATTTTGGTGTATCACACTTATATCCTATCAGTTTTTTGTGGAGTTGCTCCATGAAAATGTGATTCATCACCGGTGGTCAGTAAACAAAATCTGAATTTCTGGAATACCTAGACTAGTCGCCGCATTTCTAATTATGGACACAAATAGGCCTTATTCATACGAACATTTTGGTGTATCACACTTATATCGTATCAGTTTTTTGTGGAGTTACTCCATGAAAATGTGATTCATCACCGGTGGTCAGTAAACAAAATCTGAATTTCTGGAATACCTAGAGTAGTCGCCGCATTTCTAAATACGGACACTAATAGATTTTATCCATATGAACATTTTGGTGTATCACACTTATATCCTATCAGTTTTTTGTGGAGTTGCTCCATGAAAATGTGATTCATCACCGGTGGTCAGTAAACAAAATCTGAATTTCTGGAATACCTAGACTAGTCGCCGCATTTCTAATTATGGACACAAATAGGCCTTATTCATACGAACATTTTGGTGTATCACACTTATATCCTATCAGTTTTTTGTGGAGTTGCTCCATGAAAATGTGATTCATCACCGGTGGTCAGTAAACAAAATCTGAATTTCTGGAATACCTAGACTAGTCGCCGCATTTCTAATTATGGACACAAATAGGCCTTATTCATACGAACATTTTGGTGTATCACACTTATATCGTATCAGTTTTTTGTGGAGTTACTCCATGAAAATGTGATTCATCACCGGTGGTCAGTAAACAAAATCTGAATTTCTGGAATACCTAGAGTAGTCGCCGCATTTCTAAATACGGACACTAATAGATTTTATCCATATGAACATTTTGGTGTATCACACTTATATCCTATCAGTTTTTTGTTGAGTTGCTCCATGAAAATGTGATTCATCACCGGTGGTCAGTAAACAAAATCTGAATTTCTGGAATACCTAGACTAGTCGCCGCATTTCTAATTATGGACACAAATAGGCCTTATTCATACGAACATTTTGGTGTATCACACTTATATCCTATCAGTTTTTTGTGGAGTTGCTCCATGAAAATGTGATTCACTAATGGTGGTCAGTAAACAAAATCTGAATTTCTGGAATACCTAGACTAGCCGCCGCATTTCTAATTATGGACACAAATAGGCCTTATTCATACGAACATTTTGGTGTATCACACTTATATCCTATCAGTTTTTCGTGGAGTTGCTCCATGAAAATGTGATTCATCACCGGTGGTCAGTAAACAAAATCTGAATTTCTGGAATACCTAGAGTAGTCGCCGCATTTCTAAATACGGACACTAATAGATTTTATCCATACGAACATTTTGGTGCATCACACTTATATCCTATCAGTTTTTTGTGGAGTTGCTCCATGAAAATGTGATTCACCAATGGTGGTCAGTAAACAAAATCTGAATTTCTGGAATACCTAGACTAGTCGCCGCATTTCTAACATTTTGGTGTATCACACTTATATCCTATCAGTTTTTTGTGGAGTTGCTCCATGAAAATGTGATTCACCAATGGTGGTCAGTAAACAAAATCTGAATTTCTGGAATACCTAGACTAGTCGCCGCATTTCTAATTATGGACACAAATAGGCCTTATTCATACGAACATTTTGGTGTATCACACTTATATCCTATCAGTTTTTTGTGGAGTTGCTCCATGAAAATGTGATTCATCACCGGTGGTCAGTAAACAAAATCTGAATTTCTGGAATACCTATACTAGTCGCCGCATTTCTAATTATGGACACAAATAGGCCTTATTCATACGAACATTTTGGTGTATCACACTTATATCCTATCAGTTTTTTGTGGAGTTGCTCCATGAAAATGTGATTCATCACCGGTGGTCAGTAAACAAAATCTGAATTTCTGGAATACCTATACTAGTCGCCGCATTTCTAATTATGGACACAAATAGGCCTTATTCATACGAACATTTTGGTGTATCACACTTATATCCTATCAGTTTTTTGTGGAGTTGCTCCATGAAAATGTGATTCATCACCGGTGGTCAGTAAACAAAATCTGAATTTCTGGAATACCTAGACTAGTCGCCGCATTTCTAATTATGGACACAAATAGGCCTTATTCATACGAACATTTTGGTGTATCACACTTATATCCTATCAGTTTTTTGTGGAGTTGCTCCATGAAAATGTGATTCATCACCGGTGGTCAGTAAACAAAATCTGAATTTCTGGAATACCTAGACTAGTCGCCGCATTTCTAATTATGGACACAAATAGGCCTTATTCATACGAACATTTTGGTGTATCACACTTATATCGTATCAGTTTTTTGTGGAGTTACTCCATGAAAATGTGATTCATCACCGGTGGTCAGTAAACAAAATCTGAATTTCTGGAATACCTAGAGTAGTCGCCGCATTTCTAAATACGGACACTAATAGATTTTATCCATATGAACATTTTGGTGTATCACACTTATATCCTATCAGTTTTTTGTGGAGTTGCTCCATGAAAATGTGATTCATCACCGGTGGTCAGTAAACAAAATCTGAATTTCTGGAATACCTAGACTAGTCGCCGCATTTCTAATTATGGACACAAATAGGCCTTATTCATACGAACATTTTGGTGTATCACACTTATATCCTATCAGTTTTTTGTGGAGTTGCTCCATGAAAATGTGATTCATCACCGGTGGTCAGTAAACAAAATCTGAATTTCTGGAATACCTAGACTAGTCGCCGCATTTCTAATTATGGACACAAATAGGCCTTATTCATACGAACATTTTGGTGTATCACACTTATATCGTATCAGTTTTTTGTGGAGTTACTCCATGAAAATGTGATTCATCACCGGTGGTCAGTAAACAAAATCTGAATTTCTGGAATACCTAGAGTAGTCGCCGCATTTCTAAATACGGACACTAATAGATTTTATCCATATGAACATTTTGGTGTATCACACTTATATCCTATCAGTTTTTTGTTGAGTTGCTCCATGAAAATGTGATTCATCACCGGTGGTCAGTAAACAAAATCTGAATTTCTGGAATACCTAGACTAGTCGCCGCATTTCTAATTATGGACACAAATAGGCCTTATTCATACGAACATTTTGGTGTATCACACTTATATCCTATCAGTTTTTTGTGGAGTTGCTCCATGAAAATGTGATTCACTAATGGTGGTCAGTAAACAAAATCTGAATTTCTGGAATACCTAGACTAGCCGCCGCATTTCTAATTATGGACACAAATAGGCCTTATTCATACGAACATTTTGGTGTATCACACTTATATCCTATCAGTTTTTCGTGGAGTTGCTCCATGAAAATGTGATTCATCACCGGTGGTCAGTAAACAAAATCTGAATTTCTGGAATACCTAGAGTAGTCGCCGCATTTCTAAATACGGACACTAATAGATTTTATCCATACGAACATTTTGGTGCATCACACTTATATCCTATCAGTTTTTTGTGGAGTTGCTCCATGAAAATGTGATTCACCAATGGTGGTCAGTAAACAAAATCTGAATTTCTGGAATACCTAGACTAGTCGCCGCATTTCTAACATTTTGGTGTATCACACTTATATCCTATCAGTTTTTTGTGGAGTTGCTCCATGAAAATGTGATTCACCAATGGTGGTCAGTAAACAAAATCTGAATTTCTGGAATACCTAGACTAGTCGCCGCATTTCTAATTATGGACACAAATAGGCCTTATTCATACGAACATTTTGGTGTATCACACTTATATCCTATCAGTTTTTTGTGGAGTTGCTCCATGAAAATGTGATTCATCACCGGTGGTCAGTAAACAAAATCTGAATTTCTGGAATACCTATACTAGTCGCCGCATTTCTAATTATGGACACAAATAGGCCTTATTCATACGAACATTTTGGTGTATCACACTTATATCCTATCAGTTTTTTGTGGAGTTGCTCCATGAAAATGTGATTCATCACCGGTGGTCAGTAAACAAAATCTGAATTTCTGGAATACCTATACTAGTCGCCGCATTTCTAATTATGGACACAAATAGGCCTTATTCATACGAACATTTTGGTGTATCACACTTATATCCTATCAGTTTTTTGTGGAGTTGCTCCATGAAAATGTGATTCATCACCGGTGGTCAGTAAACAAAATCTGAATTTCTGGAATACCTAGACTAGTCGCCGCATTTCTAATTATGGACACAAATAGGCCTTATTCATACGAACATTTTGGTGTATCACACTTATATCCTATCAGTTTTTTGTGGAGTTGCTCCATGAAAATGTGATTCATCACCGGTGGTCAGTAAACAAAATCTGAATTTCTGGAATACCTAGAGTAGTCGCCGCATTTCTAATTATGGACACAAATAGGCCTTATTCATACGAACATTTTGGTGTATCACACTTATATCCTATCAGTTTTTTGTGGAGTTGCTCCATGAAAATGTGATTCATCACCGGTGGTCAGTAAACAAAATCTGAATTTCTGGAATACCTAGACTAGTCGCCGCATTTCTAATTACGGACACAAATAGGCCTTATTCATACGAACATTTTGGTGTATCACACTTATATCCTATCAGTTTTTTGTGGAGTTGCTCCATGAAAATGTGATTCATCACCGGTGGTCAGTAAACAAAATCTGAATTTCTGGAATACCTAGAGTAGTCGGCGCATTTCTAATTATGGACACAAATAGGCCTTATTCATACGAACATTTTGGTGTATCACACTTATATCCTATCAGTTTTTTGTGGAGTTGCTCCATGAAAATGTGATTCATCACCGGTGGTCAGTAAACAAAATCTGAATTTCTGGAATACCTAGAGTAGTCGCCGCATTTCTAATTATGGACACAAATAGGCCTTATTCATACGAACATTTTGGTGTATCACAGTTATATCCTATCAGTTTTTTGTGGAGTTGCTCCATGAAAATGTGATTCACCAATGGTGGTCAGTAAACAAAATCTGAATTTGTGGAATACCTAGACTAGTCGCCGCATTTCTAATTATGGACACAAATAGGCCTTATTCATACGAACATTTTGGTGTATCACACTTATATCCTATCAGTTTTTTGTGGAGTTGCTCCATGAAAATGTGATTCATCACAGGTGGTCAGTAAACAAAATCTGAATTTCTGGAATACCTAGAGTAGTCGCCGCATTTCTAATTATGGACACAAATAGGCCTTATTCATACGAACATTTTGTTGTATCACACTTATATCCTATCGGTTTTTTGTGGAGTTGCTCCATGAAAATGTGATTTACCAATGGTGGTCAGTAAACAAAATCTGAATTTCTGGAATACCTAGACTAGTCGCCGCATTTCTAATTATGGACACAAATAGGCCTTATTCATACGAACATTTTGGTGTATCACACTTATATCCTATCAGTTTTTTGTGGAGTTGCTCCATGAAAATGTGATTCATCACAGGTGGTCAGTAAACAAAATCTGAATTTCTGGAATACCTAGACTAGTCGCCGCATTTCTAATTATGGACACAAATAGGCCTTATTCATAAGAACATTTTGGTGTATCACACTTATATCCTATCAGTTTTTTGTGGAGTTGCTCCATGAAAATGTGATTCATCACCGGTGGTCAGTAAACAAAATCTGAATTTCTGGAATACCTAGAGTAGTCGCCGCATTTCTAATTATGGACACAAATAGGCCTTATTCATACGAACATTTTGGTGTATCACAGTTATATCCTATCAGTTTTTTGTGGAGTTGCTCCATGAAAATGTGATTCACCAATGGTGGTCAGTAAACAAAATCTGAATTTGTGGAATACCTAGACTAGTCGCCGCATTTCTAATTATGGACACAAATAGGCCTTATTCATACGAACATTTTGTTGTATCACACTTATATCCTATCAGTTTTTTGTGGAGTTGCTCCATGAAAATGTGATTCACCAATGGTGGTCAGTAAACAAAATCTGAATTTGTGGAATACCTAGACTAGTCGCCGCATTTCTAATTATGGACACAAATAGGCCTTATTCATACGAACATTTTGGTGTATCACACTTATATCCTATCAGTTTTTTGTGGAGTTGCTCCATGAAAATGTGATTCATCAATGGTGGTCAGTAAACAAAATCTGAATTTGTGGAATACCTAGACTAGTCGCCGCATTTCTAATTATGGACACAAATAGGCCTTATTCATACGAACATTTTGTTGTATCACACTTATATCCTATCAGTTTTTTGTGGAGTTGCTCCATGAAAATGTGATTCATCACCGGTGGTCAGTAAACAAAATCTGAATTTCTGGAATACCTAGACTAGTCGCCGCATTTCTAATTATGGACACAAATAGGCCTTATTCATACGGACATTTTGGTGTATCACACTTATATCCTATCAGTCTTTTGTGGAGTTGCTCCATGAAAATGTGATTCATCACCGGTGGTCAGTAAACAAAATCTGAATTTCTGGAATACCTAGACTAGTCGCCGCATTTCTAATTATGGACACAAATAGGCCTTATTCATACGAACATTTTGTTGTATCACACTTATATCCTATCAGTTTTTTGTGGAGTTGCTCCATGAAAATGTGATTCATCACCGGTGGTCAGTAAACAAAATCTGAATTTCTGGAATACCTAGAGTAGTCGCCGCATTTCTAATTATGGACACAAATAGGCCTTATTCATACGAACATTTTGGTGTATCACAGTTATATCCTATCAGTTTTTTGTGGAGTTGCTCCATGAAAATGTGATTCACCAATGGTGGTCAGTAAACAAAATCTGAATTTGTGGAATACCTAGACTAGTCGCCGCATTTCTAATTATGGACACAAATAGGCCTTATTCATACGAACATTTTGTTGTATCACACTTATATCCTATCAGTTTTTTGTGGAGTTGCTCCATGAAAATGTGATTCATCACCGGTGGTCAGTAAACAAAATCTGAATTTCTGGAATACCTAGAGTAGTCGCCGCATTTCTAATTATGGACACAAATAGGCCTTATTCATACGAACATTTTGGTGTATCACACTTATATCCTATCAGTTTTTTGTGGAGTTGCTCCATGAAAATGTGATTCACCAATGGTGGTCAGTAAACAAAATCTGAATTTCTGGAATACCTAGACTAGTCGCCGCATTTCTAATTATGGACACAAATAGGCCTTATTCATACGAACATTTTGGTGTATCACACTTATATCCTATCAGTTTTTTGTGGAGTTGCTCCATGAAAATGTGATTCACCAATGGTGGTCAGTAAACAAAATCTGAATTTCTGGAATACCTAGACTAGTCGCCGCATTTCTAATTATGGACGCAAATAGGCCTTATTCATACGGACATTTTGGTGTATCACACTTATATCCTATCAGTTTTTTGTGGAGTTGCTCCATGAAAATGTGATTCATCACCGGTGGTCAGTAAACAAAATCTGAATTTCTGGAATACCTAGAGTAGTCGCCGCATTTCTAATTATGGACACAAATAGGCCTTATTCATACGAACATTTTGGTGTATCACACTTATATCCTATCAGTTTTTTGTGGAGTTGCTCCATGAAAATGTGATTCACCAATGGTGGTCAGTAAACAAAATCTGAATTTCTGGAATACCTAGACTAGTCGCCGCATTTCTAATTATGGACACAAATAGGCCTTATTCATACGAACATTTTGGTGTATCACACTTATATCCTATCAGTTTTTTGTGGAGTTGCTCCATGAAAATGTGATTCACCAATGGTGGTCAGTAAACAAAATCTGAATTTCTGGAATACCTAGACTAGTCGCCGCATTTCTAATTACGGACACAAATAGGCGTTATTCATACGGACATTTTGGTGTATCACACTTATATCCTATCAGTTTTTTGTGGAGTTGCTCCATGAAAATGTGATTCATCACCGGTGGTCAGTAAACAAAATCTGAATTTGTGGAATACCTAGACTAGTCGCCGCATTTCTAATTATGGACTCAAATAGGCCTTATTCATACGAACATTTTGTTGTATCACACTTATATCCTATCAGTTTTTTGTGGAGTTGCTCCATGAAAATGTGATTCATCACCGGTGGTCAGTAAACAAAATCTGAATTTCTGGAATACCTAGAGTAGTCGCCGCATTTCTAATTATGGACACAAATAGGCCTTATTCATACGAACATTTTGGTGTATCACACTTATATCCTATCAGTTTTTTGTGGAGTTGCTCCATGAAAATGTGATTCACCAATGGTGGTCAGTAAACAAAATCTGAATTTCTGGAACACCTAGACTAGTCGCCGCATTTCTAATTATGGACACAAATAGGCCTTATTCATACGAACATTTTGGTGTATCACACTTATATCCTATCAGTTTTTTGTGGAGTTGCTCCATGAAAATGTGATTCACCAATGGTGGTCAGTAAACAAAATCTGAATTTCTGGAATACCTAGACTAGTCGCCGCATTTCTAATTATGAACACAAATAGGCCTTATTCATACGAACATTTTGGTGTATCACACTTATATCCTATCAGTTTTTTGTGGAGTTGCTCCATGAAAATGTGATTCACCAATGGTGGTCAGTAAACAAAATCTGAATTTCTGGAATACCTAGACTAGTCGCCGCATTTCTAATTACGGACACAAATAGGCCTTATTCATACGGACATTTTGGTGTATCACACTTATATCCTATCAGTTTTTTGTGGAGTTGCTCCATGAAAATGTGATTCATCACCGGTGGTCAGTAAACAAAATCTGAATTTCTGGAATACCTAGACTAGTCGCCGCATTTCTAATTATGGACACAAATAGGCCTTATTCATACGAACATTTTGGTGTATCACACTTATATCCTATCAGTTTTTTGTGGAGTTGCTCCATGAAAATGTGATTCACCAATGGTGGTCAGTAAACAAAATCTGAATTTCTGGAATACCTAGACTAGTCGCCGCATTTCTAATTACGGACACAAATAGGCCTTATTCATGCGGACATTTTGGTGTATCACACTTATATCCTATCAGTTTTTTGTGGAGTTGCTCCATGAAAATGTGATTCATCACCGGTGGTCAGTAAACAAAATCTGAATTTCTGGAATACCTAGACTAGTCGCCGCATTTCTAATTATGGACACAAATAGGCCTTATTCATACGAACATTTTGGTGTATCACACTTATATCCTATCAGTTTTTTGTGGAGTTGCTCCATGAAAATGTGATTCATCACCGGTGGTCAGTAAACAAAATCTGAATTTCTGGAATACCTAGACTAGTCGCCGCATTTCTAATTATGGACACAAATAGGCCTTATTCATACGAACATTTTGGTGTATCACACTTATATCCTATCAGTTTTTTGTGGAGTTGCTCCATGAAAATGTGATTCATCACCGGTGGTCAGTAAACAAAATCTGAATTTCTGGAATACCTAGAGTAGTCGCCGCATTTCTAATTATGGACACAAATAGGCCTTATTCATACGAACATTTTGGTGTATCACAGTTATATCCTATCAGTTTTTTGTGGAGTTGCTCCATGAAAATGTGATTCACCAATGGTGGTCAGTAAACAAAATCTGAATTTGTGGAATACCTAGACTAGTCGCCGCATTTCTAATTATGGACACAAATAGGCCTTATTCATACGAACATTTTGTTGTATCACACTTATATCCTATCAGTTTTTTGTGGAGTTGCTCCATGAAAATGTGATTCACCAATGGTGGTCAGTAAACAAAATCTGAATTTCTGGAATACCTAGACTGGTCGCCGCATTTCTAATTATGGACACAAATAGGCCTTATTCATACGAACATTTTGGTGTATCACACTTATATCCTATCAGTTTTTTGTGGAGTTGCTCCATGAAAATGTGATTCATCACCGGTGGTCAGTAAACAAAATCTGAATTTCTGGAATACCTAGAGTAGTCGCCGCATTTCTAATTATGGACACAAATAGGCCTTATTCATACGAACATTTTGGTGTATCACACTTATATCCTATCAGTTTTTTGTGGAGTTGCTCCATGAAAATGTGATTCACCAATGGTGGTCAGTAAACATAATCTGAATTTGTGGAATACCTAGACTAGTCGCCGCATTTCTAATTATGGACGCAAATAGGCCTTATTCATACGAATATTTTGGTGTATCACACTTATATCCTATCAGTTTTTTGTGGAGTTGCTCCATGAAAATGTGATTCACCAATGGTGGTCAGTAAACATAATCTGAATTTGTGGAATACCTAGACTAGTCGCCGCATTTCTAATTATGGACGCAAATAGGCCTTATTCATACGAACATTTTGGTGTATCACACTTATATCCTATCAGTTTTTTGTGGAGTTGCTCCATGAAAATGTGATTCACCAATGGTGGTCAGTAAACAAAATCTGAATTTCTGGAATACCTAGACTAGTCGCCGCATTTCTAATTATGGACACAAATAGGCCTTATTCATACGAACATTTTGGTGTATCACACTTATATCCTATCAGTTTTTTGTGGAGTTGCTCCATGAAAATGTGATTCACCAATGGTGGTCAGTAAACAAAATCTGAATTTCTGGAATACCTAGACTAGTCGCCGCATTTCTAATTACGGACACAAATAGGCGTTATTCATACGGACATTTTGGTGTATCACACTTATATCCTATCAGTTTTTTGTGGAGTTGCTCCATGAAAATGTGATTCATCACCGGTGGTCAGTAAACAAAATCTGAATTTGTGGAATACCTAGACTAGTCGCCGCATTTCTAATTATGGACTCAAATAGGCCTTATTCATACGAACATTTTGTTGTATCACACTTATATCCTATCAGTTTTTTGTGGAGTTGCTCCATGAAAATGTGATTCACCAATGGTGGTCAGTAAACAAAATCTGAATTTCTGGAATACCTAGACTAGTCGCCGCATTTCTAATTATGGACGCAAATAGGCCTTATTCATACGGACATTTTGGTGTATCACACTTATATCCTATCAGTTTTTTGTGGAGTTGCTCCATGAAAATGTGATTCATCACCGGTGGTCAGTAAACAAAATCTGAATTTCTGGAATACCTAGACTAGTCGCCGCATTTCTAATTATGGACACAAATAGGCCTTATTCATACGAACATTTTGGTGTATCACACTTATATCCTATCAGTTTTTTGTGGAGTTGCTCCATGAAAATGTGATTCACCAATGGTGGTCAGTAAACAAAATCTGAATTTCTGGAATACCTAGACTAGTCGCCGCATTTCTAATTACGGACACAAATAGGCCTTATTCATGCGGACATTTTGGTGTATCACACTTATATCCTATCAGTTTTTTGTGGAGTTGCTCCATGAAAATGTGATTCATCACCGGTGGTCAGTAAACAAAATCTGAATTTCTGGAATACCTAGATTAGTCGCCGCATTTCTAAATACGGACGCTAATAGATTTTATCCATACGAACATTTTGGTGTATCACACTTATATCCTATCAGTTTTTTGTGGAGTTGCTCTATGAAAATGTGATTCATCACCGGTGGTCAGTAAACAAAATCTGAATTTCTGGAATACCTAGAGTAGTCGCCGCATTTCTAATTATGGACACAAATAGGCCTTATTCATACGAACATTTTGGTGTATCACACTTATATCCTATCAGTTTTTTGTGGAGTTGCTCCATGAAAATGTGATTCACCAATGGTGGTCAGTAAACATAATCTGAATTTGTGGAATACCTAGACTAGTCGCCGCATTTCTAATTATGGACGCAAATAGGCCTTATTCATACGAACATTTTGGTGTATCACACTTATATCCTATCAGTTTTTTGTGGAGTTGCTCCATGAAAATGTGATTCACCAATGGTGGTCAGTAAACAAAATCTGAATTTCTGGAATACCTAGAGTAGTCGCCGCATTTCTAAATACGGACACTAATAGATTTTATCCATGCGAACATTTTGGTGTATCACACTTATATCCTATCAGTTTTTTGTGGAGTTGCTCCATGAAAATGGGATTCACCAATGGTGGTCAGTAAACAAAATCTGAATTTCTGGAATACCTAGACTAGTCGCCGCATTTCTAATTATGGACACAAATAGGCCTTATTCATACGAACATTTTGGTGTATCACACTTATATCCTATCAGTTTTTTGTGGAGTTGCTCCATGAAAATGTGATTCATCACCGGTGGTCAGTAAACAAAATCTGAATTTCTGGAATACCTAGACTAGTCGCCGCATTTCTAATTATGGACACAAATAGGCCTTATTCATACGAACATTTTGGTGTATCACACTTATATCCTATCAGTTTTTTGTGGAGTTGCTCCATGAAAATGTGATTCACCAATGGTGGTCAGTAAACAAAATCTGAATTTCTGGAATACCTAGACTAGTCGCCGCATTTCTAATTATGGACACAAATAGGCCTTATTCATACGAACATTTTGGTGTATCACACTTATATCATATCAGTTTTTTGTGGAGTTGCTCCATGAAAATGTGATTCATCACCGGTGGTCAGTAAACAAAATCTGAATTTCTGGAATACCTAGAGTAGTCGCCGTATTTCTAAATACGGACACTAATAGATTTTATCCATACGAACATTTTGTTGTATCACACTTATATCCTATCAGTTTTTTGTGGAGTTGCTCCATGAAAATGGGATTCACCAATGGTGGTCAGTAAACAAAATCTGAATTTCTGGAATACCTAGACTAGTCGCCGCATTTCTAATTATGGACACAAATAGGCCTTATTCATACGAACATTTTGGTGTATCACACTTATATCCTATCAGTTTTTTGTGGAGTTGCTCCATGAAAATGTGATTCATCACCGGTGGTCAGTAAACAAAATCTGAATTTCTGGAATACCTAGACTAGTCGCCGCATTTCTAATTATAAACACAAATAGGCCTTATTCATACGAACATTTTGGTGTATCACACTTATATCCTATCAGTTTTTTGTGGAGTTGCTCCATGAAAATGTGATTCACCAATGGTGGTCAGTAAACAAAATCTGAATTTCTGGAATACCTAGACTAGTCGCCGCATTTCTAATTATGGACACAAATAGGCCTTATTCATACGAACATTTTGGTGTATCACACTTATATCCTATCAGTTTTTTGTGGAGTTGCTCCATGAAAATGTGATTCACCAATGGTGGTCAGTAAACAAAATCTGAATTTCTGGAATACCTAGACTAGTCGCCGCATTTCTAATTATGGACACAAATAGGCCTTATTCATACGAACATTTTGGTGTATCACACTTATATCCTATCAGTTTTTTGTGGAGTTGCTCCATGAAAATGTGATTCATCACCGGTGGTCAGTAAACAAAATCTGAATTTCTGGAATACCTAGACTAGCCGCCGCATTTCTAATTATGGACACAAATAGGCCTTATTCATACGAACATTTTGGTGTATCACACTTATATCCTATCAGTTTTTTGTGGAGTTGCTCCATGAAAATGTGATTCACCAATGGTGGTCAGTAAACAAAATCTGAATTTCTGGAATACCTAGAGTAGTCGCCGCATTTCTAATTATGGACACAAATAGGCCTTATTCATACGAACATTTTGGTGTATCACACTTATATCCTATCAGTTTTTTGTGGAGTTGCTCCATGAAAATGTGATTCACCAATGGTGGTCAGTAAACATAATCTGAATTTGTGGAATACCTAGAGTAGTCGCCGCATTTCTAATTATGAACACAAATAGGCCTTATTCATACGAATATTTTGGTGTATCACACTTATATCCTATCAGTTTTTTGTGGAGTTGCTCCATGAAAATGTGATTCATCACCGGTGGTCAGTAAACAAAATCTGAATTTCTGGAATACCTAGACTAGTCGCCGCATTTCTAATTATGGACACAAATAGGGCTTATTCATACGAACATTTTGGTGTATCACACTTATATCCTATCAGTTTTTTGTGGAGTTGCTCCATGAAAATGTGATTCATCACCGGTGGTCAGTAAACAAAATCTGAATTTCTGGAATACCTAGAGTAGTCGCCGCATTTCTAAATACGGACACTTATAGATTTTATCCATACGAACATTTTGGTGTATCACACTTATATCCTATCAGTTTTTTGTGGAGTTGCTCCATGAAAATGTGATTCACCAATGGTGGTCAGTAAACAAAATCTGAATTTCTGGAATACCTAGACTAGCCGCCGCATTTCTAATTATGGACACAAATAGGCCTTATCCATACGAACATTTTGGTGTATCACAGTTATATCCTATCAGTTTTTTTGTGGAGTTGCTCCATGAAAATGTGATTCACCAATGGTGGTCAGTAAACAAAATCTGAATTTCTGGAATACCTAGAGTAGTCGCCGCATTTCTAAATACGGACACTAATAGATTTTATCCATGCGAACATTTTGGTGTATCACACTTATATCCTATCAGTTTTTTGTGGAGTTGCTCCATGAAAATGGGATTCACCAATGGTGGTCAGTAAACAAAATCTGAATTTCTGGAATACCTAGACTAGTCGCCGCATTTCTAATTATGGACACAAATAGGCCTTATTCATACGAACATTTTGGTGTATCACACTTATATCCTATCAGTTTTTTGTGGAGTTGCTCCATGAAAATGTGATTCATCACCGGTGGTCAGTAAACAAAATCTGAATTTCTGGAATACCTAGACTAGTCGCCGCATTTCTAATTATGGACACAAATAGGCCTTATTCATACGAACATTTTGGTGTATCACACTTATATCCTATCAGTTTTTTGTGGAGTTGCTCCATGAAAATGTGATTCACCAATGGTGGTCAGTAAACAAAATCTGAATTTCTGGAATACCTAGACTAGTCGCCGCATTTCTAATTATGGACACAAATAGGCCTTATTCATACGAACATTTTGGTGTATCACACTTATATCATATCAGTTTTTTGTGGAGTTGCTCCATGAAAATGTGATTCATCACCGGTGGTCAGTAAACAAAATCTGAATTTCTGGAATACCTAGACTAGTCGCCGCATTTCTAATTATGGACACAAATAGGCCTTATTCATACGAACATTTTGGTGTATCACACTTATATCCTATCAGTTTTTTGTGGAGTTGCTCCATGAAAATGTGATTCACCAATGGTGGTCAGTAAACATAATCTGAATTTGTGGAATACCTAGACTAGTCGCCGCATTTCTAATTATGGACGCAAATAGGCCTTATTCATACGAACATTTTGGTGTATCACACTTATATCCTATCAGTTTTTTGTGGAGTTGCTCCATGAAAATGTGATTCACCAATGGTGGTCAGTAAACAAAATCTGAATTTCTGGAATACCTAGACTAGTCGCCGCATTTCTAATTATGGACACAAATAGGCCTTATTCATACGAACATTTTGGTGTATCACACTTATATCCTATCAGTTTTTTGTGGAGTTGCTCCATGAAAATGTGATTCACCAATGGTGGTCAGTAAACATAATCTGAATTTGTGGAATACCTAGACTAGTCGCCGCATTTCTAATTATGGACGCAAATAGGCCTTATTCATACGAACATTTTGGTGTATCACACTTATATCCTATCAGTTTTTTGTGGAGTTGCTCCATGAAAATGTGATTCACCAATGGTGGTCAGTAAACAAAATCTGAATTTCTGGAATACCTAGACTAGTCGCCGCATTTCTAATTATGGACACAAATAGGCCTTATTCATACGAACATTTTGGTGTATCACACTTATATCCTATCAGTTTTTTGTGGAGTTGCTCCATGAAAATGTGATTCATCACCGGTGGTCAGTAAACAAAATCTGAATTTCTGGAATACCTAGACTAGTCGCCGCATTTCTAATTATGGACACAAATAGGCCTTATTCATACGAACATTTTGGTGTATCACACTTATATCCTATCAGTTTTTTGTGGAGTTGCTCCATGAAAATGTGATTCATCACCGGTGGTCAGTAAACAAAATCTGAATTTCTGGAATACCTAGACTAGTCGCCGCATTTCTAATTATGGACACAAATAGGGCTTATTCATACGAACATTTTGGTGTATCACACTTATATCCTATCAGTTTTTTGTGGAGTTGCTCCATGAAAATGTGATTCATCACCGGTGGTCAGTAAACAAAATCTGAATTTCTGGAATACCTAGAGTAGTCGCCGCATCTCTAATTATGGACACAAATAGGCCTTATTCATACGAACATTTTGGTGTATCACACTTATATCCTATCAGTTTTTTGTGGAGTTGCTCCATGAAAATGTGATTCACCAATGGTGGTCAGTAAACATAATCTGAATTTGTGGAATACCTAGACTAGTCGCCGCATTTCTAATTATGGACGCAAATAGGCCTTATTCATACGAACATTTTGGTGTATCACACTTATATCCTATCAGATTTTTGTGGAGTTGCTCCATGAAAATGTGATTCACCAATGGTGGTCAGTAAACATAATCTGAATTTGTGGAATACCTAGACTAGTCGCCGCATTTCTAATTATGGACGCAAATAGGCCTTATTCATACGAACATTTTGGTGTATCACACTTATATCCTATCAGTTTTTTGTGGAGTTGCTCCATGAAAATGTGATTCACCAATGGTGGTCAGTAAACAAAATCTGAATTTCTGGAATACCTAGACTAGTCGCCGCATTTCTAATTATGGACACAAATAGGCCTTATTCATACGAACATTTTGGTGTATCACACTTATATCCTATCAGTTTTTTGTGGAGTTGCTC
Source organism: Leucophora obtusa (assembly GCA_949987735.1). Taxonomy (NCBI): domain Eukaryota; kingdom Metazoa; phylum Arthropoda; class Insecta; order Diptera; family Anthomyiidae; genus Leucophora; species Leucophora obtusa. The sequence continues at coordinate 152,391,801 of OX465298.1, forward strand.
CATGAAAATGTGATTCACCAATGGTGGTCAGTAAACAAAATCTGAATTTCTGGAATACCTAGACTAGTCGCCGCATTTCTAATTACGGACACAAATAGGCGTTATTCATACGGACATTTTGGTGTATCACACTTATATCCTATCAGTTTTTTGTGGAGTTGCTCCATGAAAATGTGATTCATCACCGGTGGTCAGTAAACAAAATCTGAATTTGTGGAATACCTAGACTAGTCGCCGCATTTCTAATTATGGACTCAAATAGGCCTTATTCATACGAACATTTTGTTGTATCACACTTATATCCTATCAGTTTTTTGTGGAGTTGCTCCATGAAAATGTGATTCACCAATGGTGGTCAGTAAACAAAATCTGAATTTCTGGAATACCTAGACTAGTCGCCGCATTTCTAATTATGGACGCAAATAGGCCTTATTCATACGGACATTTTGGTGTATCACACTTATATCCTATCAGTTTTTTGTGGAGTTGCTCCATGAAAATGTGATTCATCACCGGTGGTCAGTAAACAAAATCTGAATTTCTGGAATACCTAGACTAGTCGCCGCATTTCTAATTATGGACACAAATAGGCCTTATTCATACGAACATTTTGGTGTATCACACTTATATCCTATCAGTTTTTTGTGGAGTTGCTCCATGAAAATGTGATTCACCAATGGTGGTCAGTAAACAAAATCTGAATTTCTGGAATACCTAGACTAGTCGCCGCATTTCTAATTACGGACACAAATAGGCCTTATTCATGCGGACATTTTGGTGTATCACACTTATATCCTATCAGTTTTTTGTGGAGTTGCTCCATGAAAATGTGATTCATCACCGGTGGTCAGTAAACAAAATCTGAATTTCTGGAATACCTAGACTAGTCGCCGCATTTCTAATTATGGACACAAATAGGCCTTATTCATACGAACATTTTGGTGTATCACACTTATATCCTATCAGTTTTTTGTGGAGTTGCTCCATGAAAATGTGATTCATCACCGGTGGTCAGTAAACAAAATCTGAATTTCTGGAATACCTAGATTAGTCGCCGCATTTCTAAATACGGACGCTAATAGATTTTATCCATACGAACATTTTGGTGTATCACACTTATATCCTATCAGTTTTTTGTGGAGTTGCTCTATGAAAATGTGATTCATCACCGGTGGTCAGTAAACAAAATCTGAATTTCTGGAATACCTAGAGTAGTCGCCGCATTTCTAATTATGGACACAAATAGGCCTTATTCATACGAACATTTTGGTGTATCACACTTATATCCTATCAGTTTTTTGTGGAGTTGCTCCATGAAAATGTGATTCACCAATGGTGGTCAGTAAACATAATCTGAATTTGTGGAATACCTAGACTAGTCGCCGCATTTCTAATTATGGACGCAAATAGGCCTTATTCATACGAACATTTTTGTGTATCACACTTATATCCTATCAGTTTTTTGTGGAGTTGCTCCATGAAAATGTGATTCACCAATGGTGGTCAGTAAACAAAATCTGAATTTCTGGAATACCTAGAGTAGTCGCCGCATTTCTAAATACGGACACTAATAGATTTTATCCATGCGAACATTTTGGTGTATCACACTTATATCCTATCAGTTTTTTGTGGAGTTGCTCCATGAAAATGGGATTCACCAATGGTGGTCAGTAAACAAAATCTGAATTTCTGGAATACCTAGACTAGTCGCCGCATTTCTAATTATGGACACAAATAGGCCTTATTCATACGAACATTTTGGTGTATCACACTTATATCCTATCAGTTTTTTGTGGAGTTGCTCCATGAAAATGTGATTCATCACCGGTGGTCAGTAAACAAAATCTGAATTTCTGGAATACCTAGACTAGTCGCCGCATTTCTAATTATGGACACAAATAGGCCTTATTCATACGAACATTTTGGTGTATCACACTTATATCCTATCAGTTTTTTGTGGAGTTGCTCCATGAAAATGTGATTCACCAATGGTGGTCAGTAAACAAAATCTGAATTTCTGGAATACCTAGACTAGTCGCCGCATTTCTAATTATGGACACAAATAGGCCTTATTCATACGAACATTTTGGTGTATCACACTTATATCATATCAGTTTTTTGTGGAGTTGCTCCATGAAAATGTGATTCATCACCGGTGGTCAGTAAACAAAATCTGAATTTCTGGAATACCTAGAGTAGTCGCCGTATTTCTAAATACGGACACTAATAGATTTTATCCATACGAACATTTTGTTGTATCACACTTATATCCTATCAGTTTTTTGTGGAGTTGCTCCATGAAAATGGGATTCACCAATGGTGGTCAGTAAACAAAATCTGAATTTCTGGAATACCTAGACTAGTCGCCGCATTTCTAATTATGGACACAAATAGGCCTTATTCATACGAACATTTTGGTGTATCACACTTATATCCTATCAGTTTTTTGTGGAGTTGCTCCATGAAAATGTGATTCATCACCGGTGGTCAGTAAACAAAATCTGAATTTCTGGAATACCTAGACTAGTCGCCGCATTTCTAATTATAAACACAAATAGGCCTTATTCATACGAACATTTTGGTGTATCACACTTATATCCTATCAGTTTTTTGTGGAGTTGCTCCATGAAAATGTGATTCACCAATGGTGGTCAGTAAACAAAATCTGAATTTCTGGAATACCTAGACTAGTCGCCGCATTTCTAATTATGGACACAAATAGGCCTTATTCATACGAACATTTTGGTGTATCACACTTATATCCTATCAGTTTTTTGTGGAGTTGCTCCATGAAAATGTGATTCACCAATGGTGGTCAGTAAACAAAATCTGAATTTCTGGAATACCTAGACTAGTCGCCGCATTTCTAATTATGGACACAAATAGGCCTTATTCATACGAACATTTTGGTGTATCACACTTATATCCTATCAGTTTTTTGTGGAGTTGCTCCATGAAAATGTGATTCATCACCGGTGGTCAGTAAACAAAATCTGAATTTCTGGAATACCTAGACTAGCCGCCGCATTTCTAATTATGGACACAAATAGGCCTTATTCATACGAACATTTTGGTGTATCACACTTATATCCTATCAGTTTTTTGTGGAGTTGCTCCATGAAAATGTGATTCACCAATGGTGGTCAGTAAACAAAATCTGAATTTCTGGAATACCTAGAGTAGTCGCCGCATTTCTAATTATGGACACAAATAGGCCTTATTCATACGAACATTTTGGTGTATCACACTTATATCCTATCAGTTTTTTGTGGAGTTGCTCCATGAAAATGTGATTCACCAATGGTGGTCAGTAAACATAATCTGAATTTGTGGAATACCTAGAGTAGTCGCCGCATTTCTAATTATGAACACAAATAGGCCTTATTCATACGAATATTTTGGTGTATCACACTTATATCCTATCAGTTTTTTGTGGAGTTGCTCCATGAAAATGTGATTCATCACCGGTGGTCAGTAAACAAAATCTGAATTTCTGGAATACCTAGACTAGTCGCCGCATTTCTAATTATGGACACAAATAGGGCTTATTCATACGAACATTTTGGTGTATCACACTTATATCCTATCAGTTTTTTGTGGAGTTGCTCCATGAAAATGTGATTCATCACCGGTGGTCAGTAAACAAAATCTGAATTTCTGGAATACCTAGAGTAGTCGCCGCATTTCTAAATACGGACACTTATAGATTTTATCCATACGAACATTTTGGTGTATCACACTTATATCCTATCAGTTTTTTGTGGAGTTGCTCCATGAAAATGTGATTCACCAATGGTGGTCAGTAAACAAAATCTGAATTTCTGGAATACCTAGACTAGCCGCCGCATTTCTAATTATGGACACAAATAGGCCTTATCCATACGAACATTTTGGTGTATCACAGTTATATCCTATCAGTTTTTTTGTGGAGTTGCTCCATGAAAATGTGATTCACCAATGGTGGTCAGTAAACAAAATCTGAATTTCTGGAATACCTAGAGTAGTCGCCGCATTTCTAAATACGGACACTAATAGATTTTATCCATGCGAACATTTTGGTGTATCACACTTATATCCTATCAGTTTTTTGTGGAGTTGCTCCATGAAAATGGGATTCACCAATGGTGGTCAGTAAACAAAATCTGAATTTCTGGAATACCTAGACTAGTCGCCGCATTTCTAATTATGGACACAAATAGGCCTTATTCATACGAACATTTTGGTGTATCACACTTATATCCTATCAGTTTTTTGTGGAGTTGCTCCATGAAAATGTGATTCATCACCGGTGGTCAGTAAACAAAATCTGAATTTCTGGAATACCTAGACTAGTCGCCGCATTTCTAATTATGGACACAAATAGGCCTTATTCATACGAACATTTTGGTGTATCACACTTATATCCTATCAGTTTTTTGTGGAGTTGCTCCATGAAAATGTGATTCACCAATGGTGGTCAGTAAACAAAATCTGAATTTCTGGAATACCTAGACTAGTCGCCGCATTTCTAATTATGGACACAAATAGGCCTTATTTATACGAACATTTTGGTGTATCACACTTATATCATATCAGTTTTTTGTGGAGTTGCTCCATGAAAATGTGATTCATCACCGGTGGTCAGTAAACAAAATCTGAATTTCTGGAATACCTAGACTAGTCGCCGCATTTCTAATTATGGACACAAATAGGCCTTATTCATACGAACATTTTGGTGTATCACACTTATATCCTATCAGTTTTTTGTGGAGTTGCTCCATGAAAATGTGATTCACCAATGGTGGTCAGTAAACATAATCTGAATTTGTGGAATACCTAGACTAGTCGCCGCATTTCTAATTATGGACGCAAATAGGCCTTATTCATACGAACATTTTGGTGTATCACACTTATATCCTATCAGTTTTTTGTGGAGTTGCTCCATGAAAATGTGATTCACCAATGGTGGTCAGTAAACAAAATCTGAATTTCTGGAATACCTAGACTAGTCGCCGCATTTCTAATTATGGACACAAATAGGCCTTATTCATACGAACATTTTGGTGTATCACACTTATATCCTATCAGTTTTTTGTGGAGTTGCTCCATGAAAATGTGATTCACCAATGGTGGTCAGTAAACATAATCTGAATTTGTGGAATACCTAGACTAGTCGCCGCATTTCTAATTATGGACGCAAATAGGCCTTATTCATACGAACATTTTGGTGTATCACACTTATATCCTATCAGTTTTTTGTGGAGTTGCTCCATGAAAATGTGATTCACCAATGGTGGTCAGTAAACAAAATCTGAATTTCTGGAATACCTAGACTAGTCGCCGCATTTCTAATTATGGACACAAATAGGCCTTATTCATACGAACATTTTGGTGTATCACACTTATATCCTATCAGTTTTTTGTGGAGTTGCTCCATGAAAATGTGATTCATCACCGGTGGTCAGTAAACAAAATCTGAATTTCTGGAATACCTAGACTAGTCGCCGCATTTCTAATTATGGACACAAATAGGCCTTATCCATACGAACATTTTGTTGTATCACACTTATATCCTATCAGTTTTTTGTGGAGTTGCTCCATGAAAATGTGATTCACCAATGGTGGTCAGTAAACAAAATCTGAATTTCTGGAATACCTAGACTAGTCGCCGCATTTCTAATTATGGACACAAATAGGGCTTATTCATACGAACATTTTGGTGTATCACACTTATATCCTATCAGTTTTTTGTGGAGTTGCTCCATGAAAATGTGATTCATCACCGGTGGTCAGTAAACAAAATCTGAATTTCTGGAATACCTAGAGTAGTCGCCGCATCTCTAATTATGGACACAAATAGGCCTTATTCATACGAACATTTTGGTGTATCACACTTATATCCTATCAGTTTTTTGTGGAGTTGCTCCATGAAAATGTGATTCATCACCGGTGGTCAGTAAACAAAATCTGAATTTCTGGAATACCTAGACTAGTCGCCGCATTTCTAATTATGGACACAAATAGGCCTTATTCATACGAACATTTTGGTGTATCACACTTATATCCTATCAGTTTTTTGTGGAGTTGCTCCATGAAAATGTGATTCACCAATGGTGGTCAGTAAACAAAATCTGAATTTCTGGAATACCTAGACTAGTCGCCGCATTTCTAATTATGGACACAAATAGGCCTTATTTATACGAACATTTTGGTGTATCACACTTATATCATATCAGTTTTTTGTGGAGTTGCTCCATGAAAATGTGATTCATCACCGGTGGTCAGTAAACAAAATCTGAATTTCTGGAATACCTAGACTAGTCGCCGCATTTCTAATTATGGACACAAATAGGCCTTATTCATACGAACATTTTGGTGTATCACACTTATATCCTATCAGTTTTTTGTGGAGTTGCTCCATGAAAATGTGATTCACCAATGGTGGTCAGTAAACATAATCTGAATTTGTGGAATACCTAGACTAGTCGCCGCATTTCTAATTATGGACGCAAATAGGCCTTATTCATACGAACATTTTGGTGTATCACACTTATATCCTATCAGTTTTTTGTGGAGTTGCTCCATGAAAATGTGATTCACCAATGGTGGTCAGTAAACAAAATCTGAATTTCTGGAATACCTAGACTAGTCGCCGCATTTCTAATTATGGACACAAATAGGCCTTATTCATACGAACATTTTGGTGTATCACACTTATATCCTATCAGTTTTTTGTGGAGTTGCTCCATGAAAATGTGATTCACCAATGGTGGTCAGTAAACATAATCTGAATTTGTGGAATACCTAGACTAGTCGCCGCATTTCTAATTATGGACGCAAATAGGCCTTATTCATACGAACATTTTGGTGTATCACACTTATATCCTATCAGTTTTTTGTGGAGTTGCTCCATGAAAATGTGATTCACCAATGGTGGTCAGTAAACAAAATCTGAATTTCTGGAATACCTAGACTAGTCGCCGCATTTCTAATTATGGACACAAATAGGCCTTATTCATACGAACATTTTGGTGTATCACACTTATATCCTATCAGTTTTTTGTGGAGTTGCTCCATGAAAATGTGATTCATCACCGGTGGTCAGTAAACAAAATCTGAATTTCTGGAATACCTAGACTAGTCGCCGCATTTCTAATTATGGACACAAATAGGCCTTATCCATACGAACATTTTGTTGTATCACACTTATATCCTATCAGTTTTTTGTGGAGTTGCTCCATGAAAATGTGATTCACCAATGGTGGTCAGTAAACAAAATCTGAATTTCTGGAATACCTAGACTAGTCGCCGCATTTCTAATTATGGACACAAATAGGCCTTATTCATACGAACATTTTGGTGTATCACACTTATATCCTATCAGTTTTTTGTGGAGTTGCTCCATGAAAATGTGATTCATCACCGGTGGTCAGTAAACAAAATCTGAATTTCTGGAATACCTAGACTAGTCGCCGCATTTCTAATTATGGACACAAATAGGCCTTATTCATACGAACATTTTGGTGTATCACACTTATATCCTATCAGTTTTTTGTGGAGTTGCTCCATGAAAATGTGATTCACCAATGGTGGTCAGTAAACAAAATCTGAATTTCTGGAATACCTAGACTAGTCGCCGCATTTCTAATTATGGACACAAATAGGCCTTATTTATACGAACATTTTGGTGTATCACACTTATATCATATCAGTTTTTTGTGGAGTTGCTCCATGAAAATGTGATTCATCACCGGTGGTCAGTAAACAAAATCTGAATTTCTGGAATACCTAGACTAGTCGCCGCATTTCTAATTATGGACACAAATAGGCCTTATTCATACGAACATTTTGGTGTATCACACTTATATCCTATCAGTTTTTTGTGGAGTTGCTCCATGAAAATGTGATTCACCAATGGTGGTCAGTAAACATAATCTGAATTTGTGGAATACCTAGACTAGTCGCCGCATTTCTAATTATGGACGCAAATAGGCCTTATTCATACGAACATTTTGGTGTATCACACTTATATCCTATCAGTTTTTTGTGGAGTTGCTCCATGAAAATGTGATTCACCAATGGTGGTCAGTAAACAAAATCTGAATTTCTGGAATACCTAGACTAGTCGCCGCATTTCTAATTATGGACACAAATAGGCCTTATTCATACGAACATTTTGGTGTATCACACTTATATCCTATCAGTTTTTTGTGGAGTTGCTCCATGAAAATGTGATTCACCAATGGTGGTCAGTAAACATAATCTGAATTTGTGGAATACCTAGACTAGTCGCCGCATTTCTAATTATGGACGCAAATAGGCCTTATTCATACGAACATTTTGGTGTATCACACTTATATCCTATCAGTTTTTTGTGGAGTTGCTCCATGAAAATGTGATTCACCAATGGTGGTCAGTAAACAAAATCTGAATTTCTGGAATACCTAGACTAGTCGCCGCATTTCTAATTATGGACACAAATAGGCCTTATTCATACGAACATTTTGGTGTATCACACTTATATCCTATCAGTTTTTTGTGGAGTTGCTCCATGAAAATGTGATTCATCACCGGTGGTCAGTAAACAAAATCTGAATTTCTGGAATACCTAGACTAGTCGCCGCATTTCTAATTATGGACACAAATAGGCCTTATCCATACGAACATTTTGTTGTATCACACTTATATCCTATCAGTTTTTTGTGGAGTTGCTCCATGAAAATGTGATTCACCAATGGTGGTCAGTAAACAAAATCTGAATTTCTGGAATACCTAGACTAGTCGCCGCATTTCTAATTATGGACACAAATAGGGCTTATTCATACGAACATTTTGGTGTATCACACTTATATCCTATCAGTTTTTTGTGGAGTTGCTCCATGAAAATGTGATTCATCACCGGTGGTCAGTAAACAAAATCTGAATTTCTGGAATACCTAGAGTAGTCGCCGCATCTCTAATTATGGACACAAATAGGCCTTATTCATACGAACATTTTGGTGTATCACACTTATATCCTATCAGTTTTTTGTGGAGTTGCTCCATGAAAATGTGATTCACCAATGGTGGTCAGTAAACATAATCTGAATTTGTGGAATACCTAGAGTAGTCGCCGCATTTCTAATTATGAACACAAATAGGCCTTATTCATACGAATATTTTGGTGTATCACACTTATATCCTATCAGTTTTTTGTGGAGTTGCTCCATGAAAATGTGATTCATCACCGGTGGTCAGTAAACAAAATCTGAATTTCTGGAATACCTAGACTAGTCGCCGCATTTCTAATTATGGACACAAATAGGGCTTATTCATACGAACATTTTGGTGTATCACACTTATATCCTATCAGTTTTTTGTGGAGTTGCTCCATGAAAATGTGATTCATCACCGGTGGTCAGTAAACAAAATCTGAATTTCTGGAATACCTAGATTAGTCGCCGCATTTCTAAATACGGACGCTAATAGATTTTATCCATACGAACATTTTGGTGTATCACACTTATATCCTATCAGTTTTTTGTGGAGTTGCTCCATGAAAATGTGATTCACCAATGGTGGTCAGTAAACAAAATCTGAATTTCTGGAATACCTAGAGTAGTCGCCGCATCTCTAATTATGGACACAAATAGGCCTTATTCATACGAACATTTTGGTGTATCACACTTATATCCTATCAGTTTTTTGTGGAGTTGCTCCATGAAAATGTGATTCACCAATGGTGGTCAGTAAACATAATCTGAATTTGTGGAATACCTAGAGTAGTCGCCGCATTTCTAATTATGAACACAAATAGGCCTTATTCATACGAATATTTTGGTGTATCACACTTATATCCTATCAGTTTTTTGTGGAGTTGCTCCATGAAAATGTGATTCATCACCGGTGGTCAGTAAACAAAATCTGAATTTCTGGAATACCTAGACTAGTCGCCGCATTTCTAATTATGGACACAAATAGGGCTTATTCATACGAACATTTTGGTGTATCACACTTATATCCTATCAGTTTTTTGTGGAGTTGCTCCATGAAAATGTGATTCATCACCGGTGGTCAGTAAACAAAATCTGAATTTCTGGAATACCTAGATTAGTCGCCGCATTTCTAAATACGGACGCTAATAGATTTTATCCATACGAACATTTTGGTGTATCACACTTATATCCTATCAGTTTTTTGTGGAGTTGCTCTATGAAAATGTGATTCATCACCGGTGGTCAGTAAACAAAATCTGAATTTCTGGAATACCTAGAGTAGTCGCCGCATTTCTAATTATGGACACAAATAGGCCTTATTCATACGAACATTTTGGTGTATCACACTTATATCCTATCAGTTTTTTGTGGAGTTGCTCCATGAAAATGTGATTCACCAATGGTGGTCAGTAAACATAATCTGAATTTGTGGAATACCTAGACTAGTCGCCGCATTTCTAATTATGGACGCAAATAGGCCTTATTCATACGAACATTTTGGTGTATCACACTTATATCCTATCAGTTTTTTGTGGAGTTGCTCCATGAAAATGTGATTCATCACCGGTGGTCAGTAAACAAAATCTGAATTTCTGGAATACCTAGATTAGTCGCCGCATTTCTAAATACGGACGCTAATAGATTTTATCCATACGAACATTTTGGTGTATCACACTTATATCCTATCAGTTTTTTGTGGAGTTGCTCCATGAAAATGTGATTCACCAATGGTGGTCAGTAAACAAAATCTGAATTTCTGGAATACCTAGAGTAGTCGCCGCATCTCTAATTATGGACACAAATAGGCCTTATTCATACGAACATTTTGGTGTATCACACTTATATCCTATCAGTTTTTTGTGGAGTTGCTCCATGAAAATGTGATTCACCAATGGTGGTCAGTAAACAAAATCTGAATTTCTGGAATACCTAGAGTAGTCGCCGCATCTCTAATTATGGACACAAATAGGCCTTATTCATACGAACATTTTGGTGTATCACACTTATATCCTATCAGTTTTTTGTGGAGTTGCTCCATGAAAATGTGATTCACCAATGGTGGTCAGTAAACATAATCTGAATTTGTGGAATACCTAGAGTAGTCGCCGCATTTCTAATTATGAACACAAATAGGCCTTATTCATACGAATATTTTGGTGTATCACACTTATATCCTATCAGTTTTTTGTGGAGTTGCTCCATGAAAATGTGATTCATCACCGGTGGTCAGTAAACAAAATCTGAATTTCTGGAATACCTAGACTAGTCGCCGCATTTCTAATTATGGACACAAATAGGGCTTATTCATACGAACATTTTGGTGTATCACACTTATATCCTATCAGTTTTTTGTGGAGTTGCTCCATGAAAATGTGATTCATCACCGGTGGTCAGTAAACAAAATCTGAATTTCTGGAATACCTAGATTAGTCGCCGCATTTCTAAATACGGACGCTAATAGATTTTATCCATACGAACATTTTGGTGTATCACACTTATATCCTATCAGTTTTTTGTGGAGTTGCTCTATGAAAATGTGATTCATCACCGGTGGTCAGTAAACAAAATCTGAATTTCTGGAATACCTAGAGTAGTCGCCGCATTTCTAATTATGGACACAAATAGGCCTTATTCATACGAACATTTTGGTGTATCACACTTATATCCTATCAGTTTTTTGTGGAGTTGCTCCATGAAAATGTGATTCACCAATGGTGGTCAGTAAACATAATCTGAATTTGTGGAATACCTAGACTAGTCGCCGCATTTCTAATTATGGACGCAAATAGGCCTTATTCATACGAACATTTTGGTGTATCACACTTATATCCTATCAGTTTTTTGTGGAGTTGCTCCATGAAAATGTGATTCACCAATGGTGGTCAGTAAACAAAATCTGAATTTCTGGAATACCTAGAGTAGTCGCCGCATTTCTAAATACGGACACTAATAGATTTTATCCATGCGAACATTTTGGTGTATCACACTTATATCCTATCAGTTTTTTGTGGAGTTGCTCCATGAAAATGGGATTCACCAATGGTGGTCAGTAAACAAAATCTGAATTTCTGGAATACCTAGACTAGTCGCCGCATTTCTAATTATGGACACAAATAGGCCTTATTCATACGAACATTTTGGTGTATCACACTTATATCCTATCAGTTTTTTGTGGAGTTGCTCCATGAAAATGTGATTCATCACCGGTGGTCAGTAAACAAAATCTGAATTTCTGGAATACCTAGACTAGTCGCCGCATTTCTAATTATGGACACAAATAGGCCTTATTCATACGAACATTTTGGTGTATCACACTTATATCCTATCAGTTTTTTGTGGAGTTGCTCCATGAAAATGTGATTCACCAATGGTTGTCAGTAAACAAAATCTGAATTTCTGGAATACCTAGACTAGTCGCCGCATTTCTAATTATGGACACAAATAGGCCTTATTCATACGAACATTTTGGTGTATCACACTTATATCCTATCAGTTTTTTGTGGAGTTGCTCCATGAAAATGTGATTCACCAATGGTGGTCAGTAAACAAAATCTGAATTTCTGGAATACCTAGACTAGTCGCCGCATTTCTAATTATGGACACAAATAGGCCTTATTCATACGAACATTTTGGTGTATCACACTTATATCCTATCAGTTTTTTGTGGAGTTGCTCCATGAAAATGTGATTCATCACCGGTGGTCAGTAAACAAAATCTGAATTTCTGGAATACCTAGACTAGCCGCCGCATTTCTAATTATGGACACAAATAGGCCTTATTCATACGAACATTTTGGTGTATCACACTTATATCCTATCAGTTTTTTGTGGAGTTGCTCCATGAAAATGTGATTCACCAATGGTGGTCAGTAAACAAAATCTGAATTTCTGGAATACCTAGAGTAGTCGCCGCATTTCTAATTATGGACACAAATAGGCCTTATTCATACGAACATTTTGGTGTATCACACTTATATCCTGTCAGTTTTTTGTGGAGTTGCTCCATGAAAATGTGATTCACCAATGGTGGTCAGTAAACATAATCTGAATTTGTGGAATACCTAGAGTAGTCGCCGCATTTCTAATTATGAACACAAATAGGCCTTATTCATACGAATATTTTGGTGTATCACACTTATATCCTATCAGTTTTTTGTGGAGTTGCTCCATGAAAATGTGATTCATCACCGGTGGTCAGTAAACAAAATCTGAATTTCTGGAATACCTAGACTAGTCGCCGCATTTCTAATTATGGACACAAATAGGGCTTATTCATACGAACATTTTGGTGTATCACACTTATATCCTATCAGTTTTTTGTGGAGTTGCTCCATGAAAATGTGATTCATCACCGGTGGTCAGTAAACAAAATCTGAATTTCTGGAATACCTAGAGTAGTCGCCGCATTTCTAAATACGGACACTTATAGATTTTATCCATACGAACATTTTGGTGTATCACACTTATATCCTATCAGTTTTTTGTGGAGTTGCTCCATGAAAATGTGATTCACCAATGGTGGTCAGTAAACAAAATCTGCATTTCTGGAATACCTAGACTAGCCGCCGCATTTCTAATTATGGACACAAATAGGCCTTATCCATACGAACATTTTGGTGTATCACAGTTATATCCTATCAGTTTTTTTGTGGAGTTGCTCCATGAAAATGTGATTCACCAATGGTGGTCAGTAAACAAAATCTGAATTTCTGGAATACCTAGAGTAGTCGCCGCATTTCTAAATACGGACACTAATAGATTTTATCCATGCGAACATTTTGGTGTATCACACTTATATCCTATCAGTTTTTTGTGGAGTTGCTCCATGAAAATGGGATTCACCAATGGTGGTCAGTAAACAAAATCTGAATTTCTGGAATACCTAGACTAGTCGCCGCATTTCTAATTATGGACACAAATAGGCCTTATTCATACGAACATTTTGGTGTATCACACTTATATCCTATCAGTTTTTTGTGGAGTTGCTCCATGAAAATGTGATTCATCACCGGTGGTCAGTAAACAAAATCTGAATTTCTGGAATACCTAGACTAGTCGCCGCATTTCTAATTATGGACACAAATAGGCCTTATTCATACGAACATTTTGGTGTATCACACTTATATCCTATCAGTTTTTTGTGGAGTTGCTCCATGAAAATGTGATTCACCAATGGTGGTCAGTAAACAAAATCTGAATTTCTGGAATACCTAGACTAGTCGCGCCTTTCTAATTATGGACACAAATAGGCCTTATTCATACGAACATTTTGGTGTATCACACTTATATCATATCAGTTTTTTGTGGAGTTGCTCCATGAAAATGTGATTCATCACCGGTGGTCAGTAAACAAAATCTGAATTTCTGGAATACCTAGAGTAGTCGCCGTATTTCTAAATACGGACACTAATAGATTTTATCCATACGAACATTTTGTTGTATCACACTTATATCCTATCAGTTTTTTGTGGAGTTGCTCCATGAAAATGTGATTCACCAATGGTGGTCAGTAAACAAAATCTGAATTTCTGGAATACCTAGACTAGTCGCCGCATTTCTAATTATGGACACAAATAGGCCTTATTTATACGAACATTTTGGTGTATCACACTTATATCCTATCAGTTTTTTGTGGAGTTGCTCCATGAAAATGTGATTCACCAATGGTGGTCAGTAAACAAAATCTGAATTTCTGGAATACCTAGACTAGTCGCCGCATTTCTAATTATGGACACAAATAGGCCTTATTCATACGAACATTTTGGTGTATCACACTTATATCCTATCAGTTTTTTGTGGAGTTGCTCCATGAAAATGTGATTCATCACCGGTGGTCAGTAAACAAAATCTGAATTTCTGGAATACCTAGACTAGCCGCCGCATTTCTAATTATGGACACAAATAGGCCTTATTCATACGAACATTTTGGTGTATCACACTTATATCCTATCAGTTTTTTGTGGAGTTGCTCCATGAAAATGTGATTCACCAATGGTGGTCAGTAAACATAATCTGAATTTGTGGAATACCTAGAGTAGTCGCCGCATTTCTAATTATGAACACAAATAGGCCTTATTCATACGAATATTTTGGTGTATCACACTTATATCCTATCAGTTTTTTGTGGAGTTGCTCCATGAAAATGTGATTCATCACCGGTGGTCAGTAAACAAAATCTGAATTTCTGGAATACCTAGACTAGTCGCCGCATTTCTAATTATGGACACAAATAGGGCTTATTCATACGAACATTTTGGTGTATCACACTTATATCCTATCAGTTTTTTGTGGAGTTGCTCCATGAAAATGTGATTCATCACCGGTGGTCAGTAAACAAAATCTGAATTTCTGGAATACCTGGATTAGTCGCCGCATTTCTAAATACGGACGCTAATAGATTTTATCCATACGAACATTTTGGTGTATCACACTTATATCCTATCAGTTTTTTGTGGAGTTGCTCCATGAAAATGTGATTCATCACCGGTGGTCAGTAAACAAAATCTGAATTTCTGGAATACCTAGACTAGTCGCCGCATTTCTAATTATGGACACAAATAGGCCTTATTCATACGAACATTTTGGTGTATCACACTTATATCCTATCAGTTTTTTGTGGAGTTGCTCCATGAAAATGTGATTCACCAATGGTGGTCAGTAAACAAAATCTGAATTTCTGGAATACCTAGACTAGTCGCCGCATTTCTAATTATGGACACAAATAGGCCTTATTCATACGAACATTTTGGTGTATCACACTTATATCCTATCAGTTTTTTGTGGAGTTGCTCCATGAAAATGTGATTCACCAATGGTGGTCAGTAACCAAAATCTGAATTTCTGGAATACCTAGACTAGTCGCCGCATTTCTAATTATGGACACAAATAGGCCTTCTTCATACGAACATTTTGGTGTATCACACTTATATCCTATCAGTTTTTTGTGGAGTTGCTCCATGAAAATGTGATTCACCAATGGTGGTCAGTAAACATAATCTGAATTTGTGGAATACCTAGACTAGCCGCCGCATTTCTAATTATGGACGCAAATAGGCCTTATTCATACGAACATTTTGGTGTATCACACTTATATCCTATCAGTTTTTTGTGGAGTTGCTCCATGAAAATGTGATTCACCAATGGTGGTCAGTAAACAAAATCTGAATTTCTGGAATACCTAGACTAGTCGCCGCATTTCTAATTATGGACACAAATAGGCCTTATTCATACGAACATTTTGGTGTATCACACTTATATCCTATCAGTTTTTTGTGGAGTTGCTCCATGAAAATGTGATTCATCACCGGTGGTCAGTAAACAAAATCTGAATTTCTGGAATACCTAGACTAGCCGCCGCATTTCTAATTATGGACACAAATAGGCCTTATTCATACGAACATTTTGGTGTATCACACTTATATCCTATCAGTTTTTTGTGGAGTTGCTCCATGAAAATGTGATTCATCACCGGTGGTCAGTAAACAAAATCTGAATTTCTGGAATACCTAGACTAGTCGCCGCATTTCTAATTATGGACACAAATAGGGCTTATTCATACGAACATTTTGGTGTATCACACTTATATCCTATCAGTTTTTTGTGGAGTTGCTCCATGAAAATGTGATTCATCACCGGTGGTCAGTAAACAAAATCTGAATTTCTGGAATACCTAGATTAGTCGCCGCATTTCTAAATACGGACGCTAATAGATTTTATCCATACGAACATTTTGGTGTATCACACTTATATCCTATCAGTTTTTTGTGGAGTTGCTCTATGAAAATGTGATTCATCACCGGTGGTCAGTAAACAAAATCTGAATTTCTGGAATACCTAGAGCAGTCGCCGCATTTCTAATTATGGACACAAATAGGCCTTATTCATACGAACATTTTGGTGTATCACACTTATATCCTATCAGTTTTTTGTGGAGTTGCTCCATGAAAATGTGATTCATCACCGGTGGTCAGTAAACAAAATCTGAATTTCTGGAATACCTAGATTAGTCGCCGCATTTCTAAATACGGACGCTAATAGATTTTATCCATACGAACATTTTGGTGTATCACACTTATATCCTATCAGTTTTTTGTGGATTTGCTCTATGAAAATGTGATTCATCACCGGTGGTCAGTAAACAAAATCTGAATTTCTGGAATACCTAGACTAGTCGCCGCATTTCTAATTATGGACACAAATAGGCCTTATTCATACGAACATTTTGGTGTATCACACTTATATCCTATCAGTTTTTTGTGGAGTTGCTCCATGAAAATGTGATTCATCACCGGTGGTCAGTAAACAAAATCTGAATTTCTGGAATACCTAGACTAGCCGCCGCATTTCTAATTATGGACACAAATAGGCCTTATTCATACGAACATTTTGGTGTATCACACTTATATCCTATCAGTTTTTTGTGGAGTTGCTCCATGAAAATGTGATTCACCAATGGTGGTCAGTAAACATAATCTGAATTAGTGGAATACCTAGACTAGTCGCCGCATTTCTAATTATGGACGCAAATAGGCCTTATTCATACGAACATTTTGGTGTATCACACTTATATCCTATCAGTTTTTTGTGGAGTTGCTCCATGAAAATGTGATTCACCAATGGTGGTCAGTAAACATAATCTGAATTTGTGGAATACCTAGACTAGTCGCCGCATTTCTAATTATGGACGCAAATAGGCCTTATTCATACGAACATTTTGGTGTATCACACTTATATCCTATCAGTTTTTTGTGGAGTTGCTCCATGAAAATGTGATTCACCAATGGTGGTCAGTAAACAAAATCTGAATTTCTGGAATACCTAGACTAGTCGCCGCATTTCTAATTATGGACACAAATAGGCCTTATTCATACGAACATTTTGGTGTATCACACTTATATCCTATCAGTTTTTTGTGGAGTTGCTCCATGAAAATGTGATTCATCACCGGTGGTCAGTAAACAAAATCTGAATTTCTGGAATACCTAGACTAGCCGCCGCATTTCTAATTATGGACGCAAATAGGCCTTATTCATACGAACATTTTGGTGTATCACACTTATATCCTATCAGTTTTTTGTGGAGTTGCTCCATGAAAATGTGATTCATCACCGGTGGTCAGTAAACAAAATCTGAATTTCTGGAATACCTAGATTAGTCGCCGCATTTCTAAATACGGACGCTAATAGATTTTATCCATACGAACATTTTGGTGTATCACGCTTATATCCTATCAGTTTTTTTTTGGAGTTGCTCCATGAAAATGTGATTCATCACCGGTGGTCAGTAAACAAAATCTGAATTTCTGGAATACCTAGACTAGTCGCCGCATTTCTAATTATGGACACAAATAGGGCTTATTCATACGAACATTTTGGTGTATCACACTTATATCCTATCAGTTTTTTGTGGAGTTGCTCCATGAAAATGTGATTCATCACCGGTGGTCAGTAAACAAAATCTGAATTTCTGGAATACCTAGACTAGTCGCCGCATTTCTAATTATGGACACAAATAGGCCTTATTCATACGAACATTTTGGTGTATCACACTTATATCCTATCAGTTTTTTGTGGAGTTGCTCCATGAAAATGTGATTCATCACCGGTGGTCAGTAAACAAAATCTGAATTTCTGGAATACCTAGACTAGTCGCCTCATTTCTAATTATGGACACAAATAGGCCTTATTCATACGAACATTTTGGTGTATCACACTTATATCCTATCAGTTTTTTGTGGAGTTGCTCCATGAAAATGTGATTCATCACCGGTGGTCAGTAAACAAAATCTGAATTTCTGGAATACCTAGACTAGCCGCCGCATTTCTAATTATGGACACAAATAGGCCTTATTCATACGAACATTTTGGTGTATCACACTTATATCCTATCAGTTTTTTGTGGAGTTGCTCCATGAAAATGTGATTCACCAATGGTGGTCAGTAAACATAATCTGAATTTGTGGAATACCTAGAGTAGTCGCCGCATTTCTAATTATGAACACAAATAGGCCTTATTCATACGAATATTTTGGTGTATCACACTTATATCCTATCAGTTTTTTGTGGAGTTGCTCCATGAAAATGTGATTCATCACCGGTGGTCAGTAAACAAAATCTGAATTTCTGGAATACCTAGACTAGTCGCCGCATTTCTAATTATGGACACAAATAGGGCTTATTCTTACGAACATTTTGGTGTATCACACTTATATCCTATCAGTTTTTTGTGGAGTTGCTCCATGAAAATGTGATTCATCACCGGTGGTCAGTAAACAAAATCTGAATTTCTGGAATACCTAGATTAGTCGCCGCATTTCTAAATACGGACGCTAATAGATTTTATCCATACGAACATTTTGGTGTATCACACTTATATCCTATCAGTTTTTTGTGGAGTTGCTCTATGAAAATGTGATTCATCACCGGTGGTCAGTAAACAAAATCTGAATTTCTGGAATACCTAGAGTAGTCGCCGCATTTCTAATTATGGACACAAATAGGCCTTATTCATACGAACATTTTGGTGTATCACACTTATATCCTATCAGTTTTTTGTGGAGTTGCTCCATGAAAATGTGATTCACCAATGGTGGTCAGTAAACATAATCTGAATTTGTGGAATACCTAGACTAGTTGCCGCATTTCTAATTATGGACGCAAATAGGCCTTATTCATACGAACATTTTGGTGTATCACACTTATATCCTATCAGTTTTTTGTGGAGTTGCTCCATGAAAATGTGATTCACCAATGGTGGTCAGTAAACAAAATCTGAATTTCTGGAATACCTAGAGTAGTCGCCGCATTTCTAAATACGGACACTAATAGATTTTATCCATGCGAACATTTTGGTGTATCACACTTATATCCTATCAGTTTTTTGTGGAGTTGCTCCATGAAAATGGGATTCACCAATGGTGGTCAGTAAACAAAATCTGAATTTCTGGAATACCTAGACTAGTCGCCGCATTTCTAATTATGGACACAAATAGGCCTTATTCATACGAACATTTTGGTGTATCACACTTATATCCTATCAGTTTTTTGTGGAGTTGCTCCATGAAAATGTGATTCATCACCGGTGGTCAGTAAACAAAATCTGAATTTCTGGAATACCTAGACTAGTCGCCGCATTTCTAATTATGGACGCAAATAGGCCTTATTCATACGAACATTTTGGTGTATCACACTTATATCCTATCAGTTTTTTGTGGAGTTGCTCCATGAAAATGTGATTCATCACCGGTGGTCAGTAAACAAAATCTGAATTTCTGGAATACCTAGACTAGCCGCCGCATTTCTAATTATGGACACAAATAGGCCTTATTCATACGAACATTTTGGTGTATCACACTTATATCCTATCAGTTTTTTGTGGAGTTGCTCCATGAAAATGTGATTCACCAATGGTGGTCAGTAAACATAATCTGAATTTGTGGAATACCTAGACTAGTCGCCGCATTTCTAATTATGGACGCAAATAGGCCTTATTCATACGAACATTTTGGTGTATCACACTTATATCCTATCAGTTTTTTGTGGAGTTGCTCCATGAAAATGTGATTCACCAATGGTGGTCAGTAACCAAAATCTGAATTTCTGGAATACCTAGACTAGTCGCCGCATTTCTAATTATGGACACAAATAGGCCTTCTTCATACGAACATTTTGGTGTATCACACTTATATCCTATCAGTTTTTTGTGGAGTTGCTCCATGAAAATGTGATTCACCAATGGTGGTCAGTAAACATAATCTGAATTTGTGGAATACCTAGACTAGCCGCCGCATTTCTAATTATGGACGCAAATAGGCCTTATTCATACGAACATTTTGGTGTATCACACTTATATCCTATCAGTTTTTTGTGGAGTTGCTCCATGAAAATGTGATTCACCAATGGTGGTCAGTAAACAAAATCTGAATTTCTGGAATACCTAGACTAGTCGCCGCATTTCTAATTATGGACACAAATAGGCCTTATTCATACGAACATTTTGGTGTATCACACTTATATCCTATCAGTTTTTTGTGGAGTTGCTCCATGAAAATGTGATTCATCACCGGTGGTCAGTAAACAAAATCTGAATTTCTGGAATACCTAGACTAGCCGCCGCATTTCTAATTATGGACACAAATAGGCCTTATTCATACGAACATTTTGGTGTATCACACTTATATCCTATCAGTTTTTTGTGGAGTTGCTCCATGAAAATGTGATTCATCACCGGTGGTCAGTAAACAAAATCTGAATTTCTGGAATACCTAGACTAGTCGCCGCATTTCTAATTATGGACACAAATAGGGCTTATTCATACGAACATTTTGGTGTATCACACTTATATCCTATCAGTTTTTTGTGGAGTTGCTCCATGAAAATGTGATTCATCACCGGTGGTCAGTAAACAAAATCTGAATTTCTGGAATACCTAGATTAGTCGCCGCATTTCTAAATACGGACGCTAATAGATTTTATCCATACGAACATTTTGGTGTATCACACTTATATCCTATCAGTTTTTTGTGGAGTTGCTCTATGAAAATGTGATTCATCACCGGTGGTCAGTAAACAAAATCTGAATTTCTGGAATACCTAGAGCAGTCGCCGCATTTCTAATTATGGACACAAATAGGCCTTATTCATACGAACATTTTGGTGTATCACACTTATATCCTATCAGTTTTTTGTGGAGTTGCTCCATGAAAATGTGATTCATCACCGGTGGTCAGTAAACAAAATCTGAATTTCTGGAATACCTAGATTAGTCGCCGCATTTCTAAATACGGACGCTAATAGATTTTATCCATACGAACATTTTGGTGTATCACACTTATATCCTATCAGTTTTTTGTGGATTTGCTCTATGAAAATGTGATTCATCACCGGTGGTCAGTAAACAAAATCTGAATTTCTGGAATACCTAGACTAGTCGCCGCATTTCTAATTATGGACACAAATAGGCCTTATTCATACGAACATTTTGGTGTATCACACTTATATCCTATCAGTTTTTTGTGGAGTTGCTCCATGAAAATGTGATTCATCACCGGTGGTCAGTAAACAAAATCTGAATTTCTGGAATACCTAGACTAGCCGCCGCATTTCTAATTATGGACACAAATAGGCCTTATTCATACGAACATTTTGGTGTATCACACTTATATCCTATCAGTTTTTTGTGGAGTTGCTCCATGAAAATGTGATTCACCAATGGTGGTCAGTAAACATAATCTGAATTAGTGGAATACCTAGACTAGTCGCCGCATTTCTAATTATGGACGCAAATAGGCCTTATTCATACGAACATTTTGGTGTATCACACTTATATCCTATCAGTTTTTTGTGGAGTTGCTCCATGAAAATGTGATTCACCAATGGTGGTCAGTAAACATAATCTGAATTTGTGGAATACCTAGACTAGTCGCCGCATTTCTAATTATGGACGCAAATAGGCCTTATTCATACGAACATTTTGGTGTATCACACTTATATCCTATCAGTTTTTTGTGGAGTTGCTCCATGAAAATGTGATTCACCAATGGTGGTCAGTAAACAAAATCTGAATTTCTGGAATACCTAGACTAGTCGCCGCATTTCTAATTATGGACACAAATAGGCCTTATTCATACGAACATTTTGGTGTATCACACTTATATCCTATCAGTTTTTTGTGGAGTTGCTCCATGAAAATGTGATTCATCACCGGTGGTCAGTAAACAAAATCTGAATTTCTGGAATACCTAGACTAGCCGCCGCATTTCTAATTATGGACGCAAATAGGCCTTATTCATACGAACATTTTGGTGTATCACACTTATATCCTATCAGTTTTTTGTGGAGTTGCTCCATGAAAATGTGATTCATCACCGGTGGTCAGTAAACAAAATCTGAATTTCTGGTATACCTAGATTAGTCGCCGCATTTCTAAATACGGACGCTAATAGATTTTATCCATACGAACATTTTGGTGTATCACGCTTATATCCTATCAGTTTTTTGTGGAGTTGCTCCATGAAAATGTGATTCATCACCGGTGGTCAGTAAACAAAATCTGAATTTCTGGAATACCTAGACTAGTCGCCGCATTTCTAATTATGGACACAAATAGGGCTTATTCATACGAACATTTTGGTGTATCACACTTATATCCTATCAGTTTTTTGTGGAGTTGCTCCATGAAAATGTGATTCATCACCGGTGGTCAGTAAACAAAATCTGAATTTCTGGAATACCTAGACTAGTCGCCGCATTTCTAATTATGGACACAAATAGGCCTTATTCATACGAACATTTTGGTGTATCACACTTATATCCTATCAGTTTTTTGTGGAGTTGCTCCATGAAAATGTGATTCATCACCGGTGGTCAGTAAACAAAATCTGAATTTCTGGAATACCTAGACTAGTCGCCTCATTTCTAATTATGGACACAAATAGGCCTTATTCATACGAACATTTTGGTGTATCACACTTATATCCTATCAGTTTTTTGTGGAGTTGCTCCATGAAAATGTGATTCATCACCGGTGGTCAGTAAACAAAATCTGAATTTCTGGAATACCTAGACTAGCCGCCGCATTTCTAATTATGGACACAAATAGGCCTTATTCATACGAACATTTTGGTGTATCACACTTATATCCTATCAGTTTTTTGTGGAGTTGCTCCATGAAAATGTGATTCACCAATGGTGGTCAGTAAACATAATCTGAATTTGTGGAATACCTAGAGTAGTCGCCGCATTTCTAATTATGAACACAAATAGGCCTTATTCATACGAATATTTTGGTGTATCACACTTATATCCTATCAGTTTTTTGTGGAGTTGCTCCATGAAAATGTGATTCATCACCGGTGGTCAGTAAACAAAATCTGAATTTCTGGAATACCTAGACTAGTCGCCGCATTTCTAATTATGGACACAAATAGGGCTTATTCTTACGAACATTTTGGTGTATCACACTTATATCCTATCAGTTTTTTGTGGAGTTGCTCCATGAAAATGTGATTCATCACCGGTGGTCAGTAAACAAAATCTGAATTTCTGGAATACCTAGATTAGTCGCCGCATTTCTAAATACGGACGCTAATAGATTTTATCCATACGAACATTTTGGTGTATCACACTTATATCCTATCAGTTTTTTGTGGAGTTGCTCTATGAAAATGTGATTCATCACCGGTGGTCAGTAAACAAAATCTGAATTTCTGGAATACCTAGAGTAGTCGCCGCATTTCTAATTATGGACACAAATAGGCCTTATTCATACGAACATTTTGGTGTATCACACTTATATCCTATCAGTTTTTTGTGGAGTTGCTCCATGAAAATGTGATTCACCAATGGTGGTCAGTAAACATAATCTGAATTTGTGGAATACCTAGACTAGTTGCCGCATTTCTAATTATGGACGCAAATAGGCCTTATTCATACGAACATTTTGGTGTATCACACTTATATCCTATCAGTTTTTTGTGGAGTTGCTCCATGAAAATGTGATTCACCAATGGTGGTCAGTAAACAAAATCTGAATTTCTGGAATACCTAGAGTAGTCGCCGCATTTCTAAATACGGACACTAATAGATTTTATCCATGCGAACATTTTGGTGTATCACACTTATATCCTATCAGTTTTTTGTGGAGTTGCTCCATGAAAATGGGATTCACCAATGGTGGTCAGTAAACAAAATCTGAATTTCTGGAATACCTAGACTAGTCGCCGCATTTCTAATTATGGACACAAATAGGCCTTATTCATACGAACATTTTGGTGTATCACACTTATATCCTATCAGTTTTTTGTGGAGTTGCTCCATGAAAATGTGATTCATCACCGGTGGACAGTAAACAAAATCTGAATTTCTGGAATACCTAGACTAGTCGCCGCATTTCTAATTATGGACACAAATAGGCCTTATTCATACGAACATTTTGGTGTATCACACTTATATCCTATCAGTTTTTTGTGGAGTTGCTCCATGAAAATGTGATTCACCAATGGTGGTCAGTAAACAAAATCTGAATTTCTGGAATACCTAGACTAGTCGCCGCATTTCTAATTATGGACACAAATAGGCCTTATTCATACGAACATTTTGGTGTATCACACTTATATCATATCAGTTTTTTGTGGAGTTGCTCCATGAAAATGTGATTCATCACCGGTGGTCAGTAAACAAAATCTGAATTTCTGGAATACCTAGAGTAGTCGCCGTATTTCTAAATACGGACACTAATAGATTTTATCCATACGAACATTTTGTTGTATCACACTTATATCCTATCAGTTTTTTGTGGAGTTGCTCCATGAAAATGTGATTCACCAATGGTGGTCAGTAAACAAAATCTGAATTTCTGGAATACCTAGAGTAGTCGCCGCATTTCTAATTATGGACACAAATAGGCCTTATTCATACGAACATTTTGGTGTATCACACTTATATCCTATCAGTTTTTTGTGGAGTTGCTCCATGAAAATGTGATTCACCAATGGTGGTCAGTAAACATAATCTGAATTTGTGGAATACCTAGAGTAGTCGCCGCATTTCTAATTATGAACACAAATAGGCCTTATTCATACGAATATTTTGGTGCATCACACTTATATCCTATCAGTTTTTTGTGGAGTTGCTCCATGAAAATGTGATTCATCACCGGTGGTCAGTAAACAAAATCTGAATTTCTGGAATACCTAGACTAGTCGCCGCATTTCTAATTATGGACACAAATAGGGCTTATTCTTACGAACATTTTGGTGTATCACACTTATATCCTATCAGTTTTTTGTGGAGTTGCTCCATGAAAATGTGATTCATCACCGGTGGTCAGTAAACAAAATCTGAATTTCTGGAATACCTAGATTAGTCGCCGCATTTCTAAATACGGACGCTAATAGATTTTATCCATACGAACATTTTGGTGTATCACACTTATATCCTATCAGTTTTTTGTGGAGTTGCTCTATGAAAATGTGATTCATCACCGGTGGTCAGTAAACAAAATCTGAATTTCTGGAATACCTAGAGTAGTCGCCGCATTTCTAATTATGGACACAAATAGGCCTTATTCATACGAACATTTTGGTGTATCACACTTATATCCTATCAGTTTTTTGTGGAGTTGCTCCATGAAAATGTGATTCACCAATGGTGGTCAGTAAACATAATCTGAATTTGTGGAATACCTAGACTAGTTGCCGCATTTCTAATTATGGACGCAAATATGCCTTATTCATACGAACATTTTGGTGTATCACACTTATATCCTATCAGTTTTTTGTGGAGTTGCTCCATGAAAATGTGATTCACCAATGGTGGTCAGTAAACAAAATCTGAATTTCTGGAATACCTAGAGTAGTCGCTGCATTTCTAAATACGGACACTAATAGATTTTATCCATGCGAACATTTTGGTGTATCACACTTATATCCTATCAGTTTTTTGTGGAGTTGCTCCATGAAAATGGGATTCACCAATGGTGGTCAGTAAACAAAATCTGAATTTCTGGAATACCTAGAGTAGTCGCCGCATTTCTAAATACGGACACTAATAGATTTTATCCATGCGAACATTTTGGTGTATCACACTTATATCCTATCAGTTTTTTGTGGAGTTGCTCCATGAAAATGGGATTCACCAATGGTGGTCAGTAAACAAAATCTGAATTTCTGGAATACCTAGACTAGTCGCCGCATTTCTAATTATGGACACAAATAGGCCTTATTCATACGAACATTTTGGTGTATCACACTTATATCCTATCAGTTTTTTGTGGAGTTGCTCCATGAAAATGTGATTCATCACCGGTGGTCAGTAAACAAAATCTGAATTTCTGGAATACCTAGACTAGTCGCCGCATTTCTAATTATGGACACAAATAGGCCTTATTCATACGAACATTTTGGTGTATCACACTTATATCCTATCAGTTTTTTGTGGAGTTGCTCCATGAAAATGTGATTCACCAATGGTGGTCAGTAAACAAAATCTGAATTTCTGGAATACCTAGACTAGTCGCCGCATTTCTAATTATGGACACAAATAGGCCTTATTCATACGAACATTTTGGTGTATCACACTTATATCATATCAGTTTTTTGTGGAGTTGCTCCATGAAAATGTGATTCATCACCGGTGGTCAGTAAACAAAATCTGAATTTCTGGAATACCTAGAGTAGTCGCCGTATTTCTAAATACGGACACTAATAGATTTTATCCATACGAACATTTTGTTGTATCACACTTATATCCTATCAGTTTTTTGTGGAGTTGCTCCATGAAAATGGGATTCACCAATGGTGGTCAGTAAACAAAATCTGAATTTCTGGAATACCTAGACTAGTCGCCGCATTTCTAATTATGGACACAAATAGGGCTTATTCATACGAACATTTTGGTGTATCACACTTATATCCTATCAGTTTTTTGTGGAGTTGCTCCATGAAAATGTGATTCATCACCGGTGGTCAGTAAACAAAATCTGAATTTCTGGAATACCTAGACTAGTCGCCGCATTTCTAATTATGGACACAAATAGGCCTTATTCATACGAACATTTTGGTGTATCACACTTATATCCTATCAGTTTTTTGTGGAGTTGCTCCATGAAAATGTGATTCACCAATGGTGGTCAGTAAACAAAATCTGAATTTCTGGAATACCTAGACTAGTCGCCGCATTTCTAATTATGGACACAAATAGGCCTTATTCATACGAACATTTTGGTGTATCACACTTATATCATATCAGTTTTTTGTGGAGTTGCTCCATGAAAATGTGATTCATCACCGGTGGTCAGTAAACAAAATCTGAATTTCTGGAATACCTAGAGTAGTCGCCGTATTTCTAAATACGGACACTAATAGATTTTATCCATACGAACATTTTGTTGTATCACACTTATATCCTATCAGTTTTTTGTGGAGTTGCTCGATGAAAATGTGATTCACCAATGGTGGTCAGTAAACAAAATCTGAATTTCTGGAATACCTAGACTAGTCGCCGCATTTCTAATTATGGACACAAATAGGCCTTATTCATACGAACATTTTGGTGTATCACACTTATATCCTATCAGTTTTTTGTGGAGTTGCTCCATGAAAATGTGATTCACCAATGGTGGTCAGTAAACAAAATCTGAATTTCTGGAATACCTAGACTAGTCGCCGCATTTCTAATTATGGACACAAATAGGCCTTATTCATACGAACATTTTGGTGTATCACACTTATATACTATCAGTTTTTTGTGGAGTTGCTCCATGAAAATGTGATTCATCACCGGTGGTCAGTAAACAAAATCTGAATTTCTGGAATACCTAGACTAGCCGCCGCATTTCTAATTATGGACACAAATAGGCCTTATTCATACGAACATTTTGGTGTATCACACTTATATCCTATCAGTTTTTTGTGGAATTGCTCCATGAAAATGTGATTCACCAATGGTGGTCAGTAAACAAAATCTGAATTTCTGGAATACCTAGAGTAGTCGCCGCATTTCTAATTATGGACACAAATAGGACTTATTCATACGAACATTTTGGTGTATCACACTTATATCCTATCAGTTTTTTGTGGAGTTGCTCCATGAAAATGTGATTCACCAATGGTGGTCAGTAAACATAATCTGAATTTGTGGAATACCTAGAGTAGTCGCCGCATTTCTAATTATGAACACAAATAGGCCTTATTCATACGAATATTTTGGTGTATCACACTTATATCCTATCAGTTTTTTGTGGAGTTGCTCCATGAAAATGTGATTCATCACCGGTGGTCAGTAAACAAAATCTGAATTTCTGGAATACCTAGACTAGTCGCCGCATTTCTAATTATGGACACAAATAGGGCTTATTCATACGAACATTTTGGTGTATCACACTTATATCCTATCAGTTTTTTGTGGAGTTGCTCCATGAAAATGTGATTCATCACCGGTGGTCAGTAAACAAAATCTGAATTTCTGGAATACCTAGAGTAGTCGCCGCATTTCTAAATACGGACACTTATAGATTTTATCCATACGAACATTTTGGTGTATCACACTTATATCCTATCAGTTTTTTGTGGAGTTGCTCCATGAAAATGTGATTCACCAATGGTGGTCAGTAAACAAAATCTGAATTTCTGGAATACCTAGACTAGCCGCCGCATTTCTAATTATGGACACAAATAGGCCTTATCCATACGAACATTTTGGTGTATCACAGTTATATCCTATCAGTTTTTTTTGTGGAGTTGCTCCATGAAAATGTGATTCACCAATGGTGGTCAGTAAACAAAATCTGAATTTCTGGAATACCTAGAGTAGTCGCCGCATTTCTAAATACGGACACTAATAGATTTTATCCATGCGAACATTTTGGTGTATCACACTTATATCCTATCAGTTTTTTGTGGAGTTGCTCCATGAAAATGGGATTCACCAATGGTGGTCAGTAAACAAAATCTGAATTTCTGGAATACCTAGACTAGCCGCCGCATTTCTAATTATGGACACAAATAGGCCTTATTCATACGAACATTTTGGTGTATCACACTTATATCCTATCAGTTTTTTGTGGAGTTGCTCCATGAAAATGTGATTCATCACCGGTGGTCAGTAAACAAAATCTGAATTTCTGGAATACCTAGACTAGTCGCCGCATTTCTAATTATGGACACAAATAGGCCTTATTCATACGAACATTTTGGTGTATCACACTTATATCCTATCAGTTTTTTGTGGAGTTGCTCCATGAAAATGTGATTCACCAATGGTGGTCAGTAAACAAAATCTGAATTTCTGGAATACCTAGACTAGTCGCCGCATTTCTAATTATGGACACAAATAGGCCTTATTCATACGAACATTTTGGTGTATCACACTTATATCCTATCAGTTTTTTGTGGAGTTGCTCCATGAAAATGTGATTCACCAATGGTGGTCAGTAAACAAAATCTGAATTTCTGGAATACCTAGACTAGTCGCCGCATTTCTAATTATGGACACAAATAGGCCTTATTCATACGAACATTTTGGTGTATCACACTTATATCCTATCAGTTTTTTGTGGAGTTGCTCCATGAAAATGTGATTCATCACCGGTGGTCAGTAAACAAAATCTGAATTTCTGGAATACCTAGACTAGCCGCCGCATTTCTAATTATGGACACAAATAGGCCTTATTCATACGAACATTTTGGTGTATCACACTTATATCCTATCAGTTTTTTGTGGAGTTGCTCCATGAAAATGTGATTCACCAATGGTGGTCAGTAAACAAAATCTGAATTTCTGGAATACCTAGAGTAGTCGCCGCATTTCTAATTATGAACACAAATAGGCCTTATTCATACGAATATTTTGGTGTATCACACTTATATCCTATCAGTTTTTTGTGGAGTTGCTCCATGAAAATGTGATTCATCACCGGTGGTCAGTAAACAAAATCTGAATTTCTGGAATACCTAGACTAGTCGCCGCATTTCTAATTATGGACACAAATAGGGCTTATTCATACGAACATTTTGGTGTATCACACTTATATCCTATCAGTTTTTTGTGGAGTTGCTCCATGAAAATGTGATTCATCACCGGTGGTCAGTAAACAAAATCTGAATTTCTGGAATACCTAGATTAGTCGCCGCATTTCTAATTATGGACACAAATAGGCCTTATTCATACGAACATTTTGGTGTATCACACTTATATCCTATCAGTTTTTTGTGGAGTTGCTCCATGAAAATGTGATTCACCAATGGTGGTCAGTAAACAAAATCTGAATTTCTGGAATACCTAGAGTAGTCGCCGCATTTCTAATTATGGACACAAATAGGCCTTATTCATACGAACATTTTGGTGTATCACACTTATATCCTATCAGTTTTTTGTGGAGTTGCTCCATGAAAATGTGATTCACCAATGGTGGTCAGTAAACATAATCTGAATTTGTGGAATACCTAGACTAGTCGCCGCATTTCTAATTATGGACGCAAATAGGCCTTATTCATACGAACATTTTGGTGTATCACACTTATATCCTATCAGTTTTTTGTGGAGTTGCTCCATGAAAATGTGATTCACCAATGGTGGTCAGTAAACAAAATCTGAATTTCTGGAATACCTAGACTAGTCGCCGCATTTCTAATTATGGACACAAATAGGGCTTATTCATACGAACATTTTGGTGTATCACACTTATATCCTATCAGTTTTTTGTGGAGTTGCTCCATGAAAATGTGATTCATCACCGGTGGTCAGTAAACAAAATCTGAATTTCTGGAATACCTAGACTAGCCGCCGCATTTCTAATTATGGACACAAATAGGCCTTATTCATACGAACATTTTGGTGTATCACACTTATATCCTATCAGTTTTTTGTGGAGTTGCTCCATGAAAATGTGATTCACCAATGGTGGTCAGTAAACATAATCTGAATTTGTGGAATACCTAGACTAGTCGCCGCATTTCTAATTATGGACGCAAATAGGCCTTATTCATACGAACATTTTGGTGTATCACACTTATATCCTATCAGTTTTTTGTGGAGTTGCTCCATGAAAATGTGATTCACCAATGGTGGTCAGTAAACAAAATCTGAATTTCTGGAATACCTAGACTAGTCGCCGCATTTCTAATTATGGACACAAATAGGCCTTATTCATACGAACATTTTGGTGTATCACACTTATATCCTATCAGTTTTTTGTGGAGTTGCTCCATGAAAATGTGATTCACCAATGGTGGTCAGTAAACATAATCTGAATTTGTGGAATACCTAGACTAGTCGCCGCATTTCTAATTATGGACGCAAATAGGCCTTATTCATACGAACATTTTGGTGTATCACACTTATATCCTATCAGTTTTTTGTGGAGTTGCTCCATGAAAATGTGATTCACCAATGGTGGTCAGTAAACAAAATCTGAATTTCTGGAATACCTAGACTAGTCGCCGCATTTCTAATTATGGACACAAATAGGCCTTATTCATACGAACATTTTGGTGTATCACACTTATATCCTATCAGTTTTTTGTGGAGTTGCTCCATGAAAATGTGATTCATCACCGGTGGTCAGTAAACAAAATCTGAATTTCTGGAATACCTAGACTAGCCGCCGCATTTCTAATTATGGACACAAATAGGCCTTATTCATACGAACATTTTGGTGTATCACACTTATATCCTATCAGTTTTTTGTGGAGTTGCTCCATGAAAATGTGATTCACCAATGGTGGTCAGTAAACAAAATCTGAATTTCTGGAATACCTAGAGTAGTCGCCGCATTTCTAATTATGGACGCAAATAGGCCTTATTCATACGAACATTTTGGTGTATCACACTTATATCCTATCAGTTTTTTGTGGAGTTGCTCCATGAAAATGTGATTCACCAATGGTGGTCAGTAAACATAATCTGAATTTGTGGAATACCTAGAGTAGTCGCCGCATTTCTAATTATGAACGCAAATAGGCCTTATTCATACGAATATTTTGGTGTATCACACTTATATCCTATCAGTTTTTTGTGGAGTTGCTCCATGAAAATGTGATTCATCACCGGTGGTCAGTAAACAAAATCTGAATTTCTGGAATACCTAGACTAGTCGCCGCATTTCTAATTATGGACACAAATAGGGCTTATTCATACGAACATTTTGGTGTATCACACTTATATCCTATCAGTTTTTTGTGGAGTTGCTCCATGAAAATGTGATTCATCACCGGTGGTCAGTAAACAAAATCTGAATTTCTGGAATACCTAGATTAGTCGCCGCATTTCTAAATACGGACGCTAATAGATTTTATCCATACGAACATTTTGGTGTATCACACTTATATCCTATCAGTTTTTTGTGGAGTTGCTCCATGAAAATGGGATTCACCAATGGTGGTCAGTAAACAAAATCTGAATTTCTGGAATACCTAGACTAGTCGCCGCATTTCTAATTATGGACGCAAATAGGCCTTTTTCATACGAACATTTTGGTGTATCACACTTATATCCTATCAGTTTTTTGTGGAGTTGCTCCATGAAAATGTGATTCACCAATGGTGGTCAGTAAACATAATCTGAATTTGTGGAATACCTAGACTAGTCGCCGCATTTCTAATTATGAACACAAATAGGCCTTATTCATACGAATATTTTGGTGTATCACACTTATATCCTATCAGTTTTTTGTGGAGTTGCTCCATGAAAATGTGATTCATCACCGGTGGTCAGTAAACAAAATCTGAATTTCTGGAATACCTAGAGTAGTCGCCGAATTTCTAAATACGGACACTAATAGATTTTATCCATACGAACATTTTGGTGTATCACACTTATATCCTATCAGTTTTTTGTGGAGTTGCTCCATGAAAATGGGATTCACCAATGGTGGTCAGTAAACAAAATCTGAATTTCTGGAATACCTAGACCAGTCGCCGCATTTCTAATTATGGACGCAAATAGGCCTTATTCATACGAACATTTTGGTGTATCACACTTATATCCTATCAGTTTTTTGTGGAGTTGCTCCATGAAAATGTGATTCATCACCGGTGGTCAGTAAACAAAATCTGAATTTCTGGAATACCTAGACTAGCCGCCGCATTTCTAATTATGGACACAAATAGGCCTTATTCATACGAACATTTTGGTGTATCACACTTATATCCTATCAGTTTTTTGTGGAGTTGCTCCATGAAAATGTGATTCACCAATGGTGGTCAGTAAACATAATCTGAATTAGTGGAATACCTAGACTAGTCGCCGCATTTCTAATTATGGACGCAAATAGGCCTTATTCATACGAACATTTTGGTGTATCACACTTATATCCTATCAGTTTTTTGTGGAGTTGCTCCATGAAAATGTGATTCATCACCGGTGGTCAGTAAACAAAATCTGAATTTCTGGAATACCTAGACTAGCCGCCGCATTTCTAATTATGGACACAAATAGGCCTTATTCATACGAACATTTTGGTGTATCACACTTATATCCTATCAGTTTTTTGTGGAGTTGCTCCATGAAAATGTGATTCATCACCGGTGGTCAGTAAACAAAATCTGAATTTCTGGAATACCTAGAGTAGTCGCCGAATTTCTAAATACGGACACTAATAGATTTTATCCATACGAACATTTTGGTGTATCACACTTATATCCTATCAGTTTTTTGTGGAGTTGCTCCATGAAAATGGGATTCACCAATGGTGGTCAGTAAACAAAATCTGAATTTCTGGAATACCTAGACCAGTCGCCGCATTTCTAATTATGGACGCAAATAGGCCTTATTCATACGAACATTTTGGTGTATCACACTTATATCCTATCAGTTTTTTGTGGAGTTGCTCCATGAAAATGTGATTCATCACCGGTGGTCAGTAAACAAAATCTGAATTTCTGGAATACCTAGACTAGCCGCCGCATTTCTAATTATGGACACAAATAGGCCTTATTCATACGAACATTTTGGTGTATCACACTTATATCCTATCAGTTTTTTGTGGAGTTGCTCCATGAAAATGTGATTCACCAATGGTGGTCAGTAAACATAATCTGAATTAGTGGAATACCTAGACTAGTCGCCGCATTTCTAATTATGGACGCAAATAGGCCTTATTCATACGAACATTTTGGTGTATCACACTTATATCCTATCAGTTTTTTGTGGAGTTGCTCCATGAAAATGTGATTCATCACCGGTGGTCAGTAAACAAAATCTGAATTTCTGGAATACCTAGACTAGCCGCCGCATTTCTAATTATGGACACAAATAGGCCTTATTCATACGAACATTTTGGTGTATCACACTTATATCCTATCAGTTTTTTGTGGAGTTGCTCCATGAAAATGTGATTCATCACCGGTGGTCAGTAAACAAAATCTGAATTTCTGGAATACCTAGACTAGCCGCCGCATTTCTAATTATGGACACAAATAGGCCTTATTCATACGAACATTTTGGTGTATCACACTTATATCCTATCAGTTTTTTGTGGAGTTGCTCCATGAAAATGTGATTCATCACCGGTGGTCAGTAAACAAAATCTGAATTTCTGGAATACCTAGAGTAGTCGCCGCATTTCTAAATACGGACACTAATAGATTTTATCCATACGAATATTTTGGTGTATCACACTTATATCCTATCAGTTTTTTGTGGAGTTGCTCCATGAATATGGGATTCACCAATGGTGGTCAGTAAACAAAATCTGAATTTCTGGAATACCTAGACTACTCGCCGCATTTCTAATTATGGACACAAATAGGCCTTATTCATACGAACATTTTGGTGTATCACACTTATATCCTATCAGTTTTTTGTGGAGTTGCTCCATGAAAATGTGATTCATCACCGGTGGTCAGTAAACAAAATCTGAATTTCTGGAATACCTAGACTAGTCGCCGCATTTCTAATTATGGACACAAATAGGCCTTATTCATACGAACATTTTGGTGTATCACACTTATATCCTATCAGTTTTTTGTGGAGTTGCTCCATGAAAATGTGATTCACCAATGGTGGTCAGTAAACAAAATCTGAATTTCTGGAATACCTAGACTAGTCGCCGCATTTCTAATTATGGACACAAATAGGCCTTATTCATACGAACATTTTGGTGTATCACACTTATATCATATCAGTTTTTTGTGGAGTTGCTCCATGAAAATGTGATTCATCACCGGTGGTCAGTAAACAAAATCTGAATTTCTGGAATACCTAGAGTAGTCGCCGTATTTCTAAATACGGACACTAATAGATTTTATCCATACGAACATTTTGTTGTATCACACTTATATCCTATCAGTTTTTTGTGGAGTTGCTCCATGAAAATGTGATTCACCAATGGTGGTCAGTAAACAAAATCTGAATTTCTGGAATACCTAGACTAGTCGCCGCATTTCTAATTATGGACACAAATAGGCCTTATTCATACGAACATTTTGGTGTATCACACTTATATCCTATCAGTTTTTTGTGGAGTTGCTCCATGAAAATGTGATTCACCAATGGTGGTCAGTAAACAAAATCTGAATTTCTGGAATACCTAGACTAGTCGCCGCATTTCTAATTATGGACACAAATAGGCCTTATTCATACGAACATTTTGGTGTATCACACTTATATCCAATCAGTTTTTTGTGGAGTTGCTCCATGAAAATGTGATTCACCAATGGTGGTCAGTAAACAAAATCTGAATTTCTGGAATACCTAGAGTAGTCGCCGTATTTCTAAATACGGACGCTAATAGATTTTATCCATACGAACATTTTGTTGTATCACACTTATATCCTATCAGTTTTTTGTGGAGTTGCTCCATGAAAATGTGATTCACCAATGGTGGTCAGTAAACAAAATCTGAATTTCTGGAATACCTAGACTAGTCGCCGCATTTCTAATTATGGACGCAAATAGGCCTTATTCATACGAACATTTTGGTGTATCACACTTATATCCTATCAGTTTTTTGTGGAGTTGCTCCATGAAAATGTGATTCATCACCGGTGGTCAGTAAACAAAATCTGAATTTCTGGAATACCTAGACTAGCCGCCGCATTTCTAATTATGGACACAAATAGGCCTTATTCATACGAACATTTTGGTGTATCACACTTATATCCTATCAGTTTTTTGTGGAGTTGCTCCATGAAAATGTGATTCACCAATGGTGGTCAGTAAACATAATCTGAATTAGTGGAATACCTAGACTAGTCGCCGCATTTCTAATTATGGACGCAAATAGGCCTTATTCATACGAACATTTTGGTGTATCACACTTATATCCTATCAGTTTTTTGTGGAGTTGCTCCATGAAAATGTGATTCATCACCGGTGGTCAGTAAACAAAATCTGAATTTCTGGAATACCTAGACTAGCCGCCGCATTTCTAATTATGGACACAAATAGGCCTTATTCATACGAACATTTTGGTGTATCACACTTATATCCTATCAGTTTTTTGTGGAGTTGCTCCATGAAAATGTGATTCATCACCGGTGGTCAGTAAACAAAATCTGAATTTCTGGAATACCTAGACTAGCCGCCGCATTTCTAATTATGGACACAAATAGGCCTTATTCATACGAACATTTTGGTGTATCACACTTATATCCTATCAGTTTTTTGTGGAGTTGCTCCATGAAAATGTGATTCATCACCGGTGGTCAGTAAACAAAATCTGAATTTCTGGAATACCTAGAGTAGTCGCCGCATTTCTAAATACGGACACTAATAGATTTTATCCATACGAATATTTTGGTGTATCACACTTATAACCTATCAGTTTTTTGTGGAGTTGCTCCATGAATATGGGATTCACCAATGGTGGTCAGTAAACAAAATCTGAATTTCTGGAATACCTAGACTACTCGCCGCATTTCTAATTATGGACACAAATAGGCCTTATTCATACGAACATTTTGGTGTATCACACTTATATCCTATCAGTTTTTTGTGGAGTTGCTCCATGAAAATGTGATTCATCACCGGTGGTCAGTAAACAAAATCTGAATTTCTGGAATACCTAGACTAGTCGCCGCATTTCTAATTATGGACACAAATAGGCCTTATTCATACGAACATTTTGGTGTATCACACTTATATCCTATCAGTTTTTTGTGGAGTTGCTCCATGAAAATGTGATTCACCAATGGTGGTCAGTAAACAAAATCTGAATTTCTGGAATACCTAGACTAGTCGCCGCATTTCTAATTATGGACACAAATAGGCCTTATTCATACGAACATTTTGGTGTATCACACTTATATCATATCAGTTTTTTGTGGAGTTGCTCCATGAAAATGTGATTCATCACCGGTGGTCAGTAAACAAAATCTGAATTTCTGGAATACCTAGAGTAGTCGCCGTATTTCTAAATACGGACACTAATAGATTTTATCCATACGAACATTTTGTTGTATCACACTTATATCCTATCAGTTTTTTGTGGAGTTGCTCCATGAAAATGTGATTCACCAATGGTGGTCAGTAAACAAAATCTGAATTTCTGGAATACCTAGACTAGTCGCCGCATTTCTAATTATGGACACAAATAGGCCTTATTCATACGAACATTTTGGTGTATCACACTTATATCCTATCAGTTTTTTGTGGAGTTGCTCCATGAAAATGTGATTCACCAATGGTGGTCAGTAAACAAAATCTGAATTTCTGGAATACCTAGACTAGTCGCCGCATTTCTAATTATGGACACAAATAGGCCTTATTCATACGAACATTTTGGTGTATCACACTTATATCCAATCAGTTTTTTGTGGAGTTGCTCCATGAAAATGTGATTCACCAATGGTGGTCAGTAAACAAAATCTGAATTTCTGGAATACCTAGAGTAGTCGCCGTATTTCTAAATACGGACGCTAATAGATTTTATCCATACGAACATTTTGTTGTATCACACTTATATCCTATCAGTTTTTTGTGGAGTTGCTCCATGAAAATGTGATTCACCAATGGTGGTCAGTAAACAAAATCTGAATTTCTGGAATACCTAGACTAGTCGCCGCATTTCTAATTATGGACACAAATAGGCCTTATTCATACGAACATTTTGGTGTATCACACTTATATCCTATCAGTTTTTTGTGGAGTTGCTCCATGAAAATGTGATTCACCAATGGTGGTCAGTAAACAAAATCTGAATTTCTGGAATACCTAGACTAGTCGCCGCATTTCTAATTATGGACACAAATAGGCCTTATTCATACGAACATTTTGGTGTATCACACTTATATCCTATCAGTTTTTTGTGGAGTTGCTCCATGAAAATGTGATTCATCACCGGTGGTCAGTAAACAAAATCTGAATTTCTGGAATACCTAGAGTAGTCGCCGCATTTCTAAATACGGACACTTATAGATTTTATCCATACGAACATTTTGGTGTATCACACTTATATCCTATCAGTTTTTTGTGGAGTTGCTCCATGAAAATGTGATTCACCAATGGTGGTCAGTAAACAAAATCTGAATTTCTGGAATACCTAGACTAGCCGCCGCATTTCTAATTATGGACACAAATAGGCCTTATCCATACGAACATTTTGGTGTATCACAGTTATATCCTATCAGTTTTTTTGTGGAGTTGCTCCAATAAAATGTGATTCACCAATGGTGGTCAGTAAACAAAATCTGAATTTCTGGAATACCTAGACTAGTCGCCGCATTTCTAATTATGGACACAAATAGGCCTTATTCATACGAACATTTTGGTGTATCACACTTATATCCTATCAGTTTTTTGTAGAGTTGCTCCATGAAAATGTGATTCACCAATGGTGGTCAGTAAACAAAATCTGAATTTCTGGAATACCTAGACTAGTCGCCGCATTTCTAATTATGGACACAAATAGGCCTTATTCATACGAACATTTTGGTGTATCACACTTATATCCTATCAGTTTTTTGTGGAGTTGCTCCATGAAAATGTGATTCATCACCGGTGGTCAGTAAACAAAATCTGAATTTCTGGAATACCTAGACTAGTCGCCGTATTTCTAATTATGGACACAAATAGGCCTTATTCATACGAACATTTTGGTGTATCACACTTATATCCTATCAGTTTTTTGTGGAGTTGCTCCATGAAAATGTGATTCACCAATGGTGGTCAGTAAACAAAATCTGAATTTCTGGAATACCTAGACTACTCGCCGCATTTCTAATTATGGACACAAATAGGCCTTATTCATACGAACATTTTGGTGTATCACACTTATATCCTATCAGTTTTTTGTGGAGTTGCTCCATGAAAATGTGATTCACCAATGGTGGTCAGTAAACAAAATCTGAATTTCTGGAATACCTAGACTAGTCGCCGCATTTCTAATTATGGACACAAATAGGCCTTATTCATACGAACATTTTGGTGTATCACACTTATATCCTATCAGTTTTTTGTGGAGTTGCTCCATGAAAATGTGATTCACCAATGGTGGTCAGTAAACAAAATCTGAATTTCTGGAATACCTAGACTAGTCGCCGCATTTCTAATTATGGACACAAATAGGCCTTATTCATACGAACATTTTGGTGTATCACACTTATATCCTATCAGTTTTTTGTGGAGTTGCTCCATGAAAATGTGATTCATCACCGGTGGTCAGTAAACAAAATCTGAATTTCTGGAATACCTAGAGTAGTCGGCGCATTTCTAAATACGGACACTAATAGATTTTATCCATACGAATATTTTGGTGTATCACACTTATATCCTATCAGTTTTTTGTGGAGTTGCTCCATGAAAATGTGATTCACCAATGGTGGTCAGTAAACAAAATCTGAATTTCTGGAATACCTAGACTAGTCGCCGCATTTCTAATTATGAACACAAATAGGCCTTATTCATACGAACATTTTGGTGTATCACACTTATATCATATCAGTTTTTTGTGGAGTTGCTCCATGAAAATGTGATTCATTACCGGTGGTCAGTAAACAAAATCTGAATTTCTGGAATACCTAGAGTAGTCGCCGTATTTCTAAATACGGACACTAATAGATTTTATCCATACGAACATTTTGGTGTATCACACTTATATCCTATCAGTTTTTTGTGGAGTTGCTCCATGAAAATGTGATTCACCAATGGTGGTCAGTAAACAAAATCTGAATTTCTGGAATACCTAGACTAGTCGCCGCATTTCTAATTATGGACACAAATAGGCCTTATTCATACGAACATTTTGGTGTATCACACTTATATCCGATCAGTTTTTTGTGGAGTTGCTCCATGAAAATGTGATTCACCAATGGTGGTCAGTAAACAAAATCTGAATTTCTGGAATACCTAGACTAGTCGCCGCATTTCTAATTATGGACACAAATAGGCCTTATTCATACGAACATTTTGGTGTATCACACTTATATCCTATCAGTTTTTTGTGGAGTTGCTCCTTGAAAATGTGATTCATCACCGGTGGTCAGTAAACAAAATCTGAATTTCTGGAATACCTAGAGTAGTCGCCGCATTTCTAAATACGGACACTTATAGATTTTATCCATACGAACATTTTGGTGTATCACACTTATATCCTATCAGTTGTTTGTGGAGTTGCTCCATGAAAATGTGATTCATCACCGGTGGTCAGTAAACAAAATCTGAATTTCTGGAATACCTAGACTAGTCGCCGCATTTCTAATTATGGACACAAATAGGCCTTATTCATACGAACATTTTGGTGTATCACACTTATATCCGATCAGTTTTTTGTGGAGTTGCTCCATGAAAATGTGATTCACCAATGGTGGTCAGTAAACAAAATCTGAATTTCTGGAATACCTAGACTAGTCGCCGCATTTCTAATTATGGACACAAATAGGCCTTATTCATACGAACATTTTGGTGTATCACACTTATATCCTATCAGTTTTTTGTGGAGTTGCTCCTTGAAAATGTGATTCATCACCGGTGGTCAGTAAACAAAATCTGAATTTCTGGAATACCTAGAGTAGTCGCCGCATTTCTAAATACGGACACTTATAGATTTTATCCATACGAACATTTTGGTGTATCACACTTATATCCTATCAGTTTTTTGTGGAGTTGCTCCATGAAAATGTGATTCATCACCGGTGGTCAGTAAACAAAATCTGAATTTCTGGAATACCTAGACTAGTCGCCGCATTTCTAATTATGGACACAAATAGGCCTTATTCATACGAACATTTTGGTGTATCACACTTATATCCTATCAGTTTTTTGTGGAGTTGCTCCATGAAAATGTGATTCACCAATGGTGGTCAGTAAACAAAATCTGAATTTGTGGAATACCTAGACTAGTCGCCGCATTTCTAATTATGGACACAAATAGGCCTTATTCATACGAACATTTTGTTGTATCACAGTTATATCCTATCAGTTTTTTGTGGAGTTGCTCCATGAAAATGTGATTCACCAATGGTGGTCAGTAAACAAAATCTGAATTTCTGGAATACCTAGACTAGTCGCCGCATTTCTAATTATGGACACAAATAGGCCTTATTCATACGAACATTTTGGTGTATCACACTTATATCCTATCAGTTTTTTGTGGAGTTGCTCCATGAAAATGTGATTCATCACCGGTGGTCAGTAAACAAAATCTGAATTTCTGGAATACCTAGAGTAGTCGCCGCATTTCTAATTATGGACACAAATAGGCCTTATTCATGCGAACATTTTGGTGTATCACACTTATATCCTATCAGTTTTTTGTGGAGTTGCTCCATGAAAATGTGATTCATCACCGGTGGTCAGTAAACAAAATCTGAATTTCTGGAATACCTAGACTAGTCGCCGCATTTCTAATTATGGACACAAATAGGCCTTATTCATACGAATATTTTGGTGTATCACACTTATATCCTATCAGTTTTTTGTGGAGTTGCTCCATGAAAATGTGATTCACCAATGGTGGTCAGTAAACAAAATCTGAATTTCTGGAATACCTAGACTAGTCGCCGCATTTCTAATTATGGACACAAATAGGCCTTATTCATACGAACATTTTGGTGTATCACACTTATATCCTATCAGTTTTTTGTGGAGTTGCTCCATGAAAATGTGATTCATCACCGGTGGTCAGTAAACAAAATCTGAATTTCTAGAATACCTAGAGTAGTCGCCGCATTTCTAATTATGGACACAAATAGGCCTTATTCATACGAACATTTTGTTGTATCACACTTATATCCTATCAGTTTTTTGTGGAGTTGCTCCATGAAAATGTGATTCATCACCGGTGGTCAGTAAACAAAATCTGAATTTCTGGAATACCTAGACTAGTCGCCGCATTTCTAATTATGGACACAAATAGGCCTTATTCATACGAACATTTTGGTGTATCACACTTATATCCTATCAGTTTTTTGTGGAGTTGCTCCATGAAAATGTGATTCACCAATGGTGGTCAGTAAACAAAATCTGAATTTCTGGAATACCTAGACTAGTCGCCGCATTTCTAATTATGGACACAAATAGGCCTTATTCATACGAACATTTTGGTGTATCACACTTATATCCTATCAGTTTTTTGTGGAGTTGCTCCATGAAAATGTGATTCACCAATGGTGGTCAGTAAACA
The DNA here is from genome assembly GCA_949987735.1 of Leucophora obtusa. Taxonomy (NCBI): domain Eukaryota; kingdom Metazoa; phylum Arthropoda; class Insecta; order Diptera; family Anthomyiidae; genus Leucophora; species Leucophora obtusa. Next base: position 152,434,811 of record OX465298.1, read on the forward strand.
AAATCTGAATTTCTGGAATACCTAGACTAGTCGCCGCATTTCTAATTATGGACACAAATAGGCCTTATTCATACGAACATTTTGGTGTATCACACTTATATCCTATCAGTTTTTTGTGGAGTTGCTCCATGAAAATGTGATTCATCACCGGTGGTCAGTAAACAAAATCTGAATTTCTGGAATACCTAGACTAGTCGCCGCATTTCTAATTATGGACACAAATAGGCCTTATTCATACGGACATTTTGGTGTATCACACTTATATCCTATCAGTTTTTTGTGGAGTTGCTCCATGAAAATGTGATTCATCAATGGTGGTCAGTAAACAAAATCTGAATTTCTGGAATACCTAGACTAGCCGCCGCATTTCTAATTATGGACACAAATAGGCCTTATTCATACGAACATTTTGTTGTATCACACTTATATCCTATCAGTTTTTTGTGGAGTTGCTCCATGAAAATGTGATTCACCAATGGTGGTCAGTAAACAAAATCTGAATTTCTGGAATACCTAGAGTAGTCGCCGCATTTTTAATTATGGACACAAATAGGCCTTATTCATACGAACATTTTGGTGTATCACACTTATATCCTATCAGTTTTTTGTGGAGTTGCTCCATGAAAATGTGATTCACCAATGGTGGTCTGTAAACAAAATCTGAATTTCTGGAATACCTAGACTAGCCGCCGCATTTCTAATTATGGACGCAAATAGGCCTTATTCATACGAACATTTTGGTGTATCACACTTATATCCTATCAGTTTTTTGTGGAGTTGCTCCATGAAAATGTGATTCACCAATGGTGGTCTGTAAACAAAATCTGAATTTCTGGAATACCTAGACTAGCCGCCGCATTTCTAATTATGGACGCAAATAGGCCTTATTCATACGAACATTTTGGTGTATCGCACTTATATCCTATCAGTTTTTTGTGGAGTTGCTCCATGAAAATGTGATTCATCACCGGTGGTCAGTAAACAAAATCTGAATTTCTGGAATACCTAGAGTAGTCGCCGCATTTCTAATTATGGACACAAATAGGCCTTATTCATACGAACATTTTGGTGTATCACACTTATATCCTATCAGTTTTTTGTGGAGTTGCTCCATGAAAATGTGATTCACCAATGGTGGTCAGTAAACAAAATCTGAATTTGTGGAATACCTAGCCTAGCCGCCGCATTTCTAATTATGGACACAAATAGGCCTTATTCATACGAACATTTTGTTGTATCACACTTATATCCTATCAGTTTTTTGTGGAGTTGCTCCATGAAAATGTGATTCACCAATGGTGGTCAGTAAACAAAATCTGAATTTCTGGAATACCTAGACTAGTCGCCGCATTTTTAATTATGGACACAAATAGGCCTTATTCATACGAACATTTTGGTGTATCACACTTATATCCTATCAGTTTTTTGTGGAGTTGCTCCATGAAAATGTGATTCATCACCGGTGGTCAGTAAACAAAATCTGAATTTCTGGAATACCTAGACTAGTCGCCGCATTTCTAATTATGGACACAAATAGGCCTTATTTATACGAACATTTTGGTGTATCACACTTATATCCTATCAGTTTTTTGTGGAGTTGCTCCATGAAAATGTGAATCACCAATGGTGGTCAGTAAACAAAATCTGAATTTCTGGAATACCTAGACTAGTCGCCGCATTTCTAATTATGGACACAAATAGGCCTTATTCATACGAACATTTTAGTGTATCACACTTATATCCTATCAGTTTTTTGTGGAGTTGCTTCATGAAAATGTGATTCATCACCGGTGGTCAGTAAACAAAATCTTAATTTCTGGAATACCTAGAGTAGTCGCCGCATTTCTAAATACGGACACTTATAGATATTATCCATACGAACATTTTGGTGTATCACACTTATATCCTATCAGTTTTTTGTGGAGTTGCTCCATGAAAATGTGATTCATCACCGGTGGTCAGTAAACAAAATCTGAATTTCTGGAATACCAAGACTAGTCGCCGCATTTCTAATTATAGACACAAATAGGCCTTATTCATACGAACATTTTGGTGTATCACACTTATATCCTATCAGTTTTTTGTGGAGTTGCTCCATGAAAATGTGATTCACCAATGGTGGTCAGTAAACAAAATCTGAATTTCTGGAATACCTAGACTAGTCGCCGCATTTCTAATTATGGACGCAAATAGGCCTTATTCATACGAACATTTTGGTGTATAACACTTATATCCTATCAGTTTTTTGTGGAGTTGCTCCATGAAAATGTGATTCACCAATGGTGGTCAGTAAACAAAATCTGAATTTCTGGAATACCTAGACTAGTCGCCGCATTTCTAATTATGGACACAAATAGGCCTTATTCATACGGACATTTTGGTGTATCACACTTATATCCTATCAGTTTTTTGTGGAGTTGCTCCATGAAAATGTGATTCATCACCGGTGGTCAGTAAACAAAATCTGAATTTCTGGAATACCAAGACTAGTCGCCGCATTTCTAATTATAGACACAAATAGGCCTTATTCATACGAACATTTTGGTGTATCACACTTATATCCTATCAGTTTTTTGTGGAGTTGCTCCATGAAAATGTGATTCACCAATGGTGGTCAGTAAACAAAATCTGAATTTCTGGAATAGCTAGACTAGTCGCCGCATTTCTAATTATGGACACAAATAGGCCTTATTCATACGAACATTTTGGTGTATCGCACTTATATCCTATCAGTTTTTTGTGGAGTTGCTCCATGAAAATGTGATTCATCACCGGTGGTCAGTAAACAAAATCTGAATTTCTGGAATACCTAGAGTAGTCGCCGCATTTCTAATTATGGACACAAATAGGCCTTATTCATACGAACATTTTGGTGTATCACACTTATATCCTATCAGTTTTTTGTGGAGTTGCTCCATGAAAATGTGATTCACCAATGGTGGTCAGTAAACAAAATCTGAATTTCTGGAATAGCTAGACTAGTCGCCGCATTTCTAATTATGGACACAAATAGGCCTTATTCATACGGACATTTTGGTGTATCACACTTATATCCTATCAGTTTTTTGTGGAGTTGCTCCATGAAAATGTGATTCATCACCGGTGGTCAGTAAACAAAATCTGAATTTCTGGAATACCTAGACTAGTCGCCGCATTTCTAATTATGGACACAAATAGGCCTTATTCATACGAACATTTTGGTGTATCACACTTATATCCTATCAGTTTTTTGTGGAGTTGCTCCATGAAAATGTGATTCATCACCGGTGGTCAGTAAACAAAATCTGAATTTCTGGAATACCTAGACTAGTCGCCGCATTTCTAATTATGGACACAAATAGGCCTTATTCATACGGACATTTTGGTGTATCACACTTATATCCTATCAGTTTTTTGTGGAGTTGCTCCATGAAAATGTGATTCATCAATGGTGGTCAGTAAACAAAATCTGAATTTCTGGAATACCTAGACTAGCCGCCGCATTTCTAATTATGGACACAAATAGGCCTTATTCATACGAACATTTTGTTGTATCACACTTATATCCTATCAGTTTTTTGTGGAGTTGCTCCATGAAAATGTGATTCACCAATGGTGGTCAGTAAACAAAATCTGAATTTCTGGAATACCTAGAGTAGTCGCCGCATTTTTAATTATGGACACAAATAGGCCTTATTCATACGAACATTTTGGTGTATCACACTTATATCCTATCAGTTTTTTGTGGAGTTGCTCCATGAAAATGTGATTCACCAATGGTGGTCTGTAAACAAAATCTGAATTTCTGGAATACCTAGACTAGCCGCCGCATTTCTAATTATGGACGCAAATAGGCCTTATTCATACGAACATTTTGGTGTATCGCACTTATATCCTATCAGTTTTTTGTGGAGTTGCTCCATGAAAATGTGATTCATCACCGGTGGTCAGTAAACAAAATCTGAATTTCTGGAATACCTAGAGTAGTCGCCGCATTTCTAATTATGGACGCAAATAGGCCTTATTCATACGAACATTTTGGTGTATCACACTTATATCCTATCAGTTTTTTGTGGAGTTGCTCCATGAAAATGTGATTCACCAATGGTGGTCAGTAAACAAAATCTGAATTTGTGGAATACCTAGCCTAGCCGCCGCATTTCTAATTATGGACACAAATAGGCCTTATTCATACGAACATTTTGTTGTATCACACTTATATCCTATCAGTTTTTTGTGGAGTTGCTCCATGAAAATGTGATTCACCAATGGTGGTCAGTAAACAAAATCTGAATTTCTGGAATACCTAGACTAGTCGCCGCATTTTTAATTATGGACACAAATAGGCCTTATTCATACGAACATTTTGGTGTATCACACTTATATCCTATCAGTTTTTTGTGGAGTTGCTCCATGAAAATGTGATTCATCACCGGTGGTCAGTAAACAAAATCTGAATTTCTGGAATACCTAGACTAGTCGCCGCATTTCTAATTATGGACACAAATAGGCCTTATTTATACGAACATTTTGGTGTATCACACTTATATCCTATCAGTTTTTTGTGGAGTTGCTCCATGAAAATGTGAATCACCAATGGTGGTCAGTAAACAAAATCTGAATTTCTGGAATACCTAGACTAGTCGCCGCATTTCTAATTATGGACACAAATAGGCCTTATTCATACGAACATTTTAGTGTATCACACTTATATCCTATCAGTTTTTTGTGGAGTTGCTTCATGAAAATGTGATTCATCACCGGTGGTCAGTAAACAAAATCTTAATTTCTGGAATACCTAGAGTAGTCGCCGCATTTCTAAATACGGACACTTATAGATTTTATCCATACGAACATTTTGGTGTATCACACTTATATCCTATCAGTTTTTTGTGGAGTTGCTCCATGAAAATGTGATTCATCACCGGTGGTCAGTAAACAAAATCTGAATTTCTGGAATACCAAGACTAGTCGCCGCATTTCTAATTATAGACACAAATAGGCCTTATTCATACGAACATTTTGGTGTATCACACTTATATCCTATCAGTTTTTTGTGGAGTTGCTCCATGAAAATGTGATTCACCAATGGTGGTCAGTAAACAAAATCTGAATTTCTGGAATACCTAGACTAGTCGCCGCATTTCTAATTATGGACGCAAATAGGCCTTATTCATACGAACATTTTGGTGTATAACACTTATATCCTATCAGTTTTTTGTGGAGTTGCTCCATGAAAATGTGATTCACCAATGGTGGTCAGTAAACAAAATCTGAATTTCTGGAATACCTAGACTAGTCGCCGCATTTCTAATTATGGACACAAATAGGCCTTATTCATACGGACATTTTGGTGTATCACACTTATATCCTATCAGTTTTTTGTGGAGTTGCTCCATGAAAATGTGATTCATCACCGGTGGTCAGTAAACAAAATCTGAATTTCTGGAATACCAAGACTAGTCGCCGCATTTCTAATTATAGACACAAATAGGCCTTATTCATACGAACATTTTGGTGTATCACACTTATATCCTATCAGTTTTTTGTGGAGTTGCTCCATGAAAATGTGATTCACCAATGGTGGTCAGTAAACAAAATCTGAATTTCTGGAATAGCTAGACTAGTCGCCGCATTTCTAATTATGGACACAAATAGGCCTTATTCATACGGACATTTTGGTGTATCACACTTATATCCTATCAGTTTTTTGTGGAGTTGCTCCATGAAAATGTGATTCATCACCGGTGGTCAGTAAACAAAATCTGAATTTCTGGAATACCTAGACTAGTCGCCGCATTTCTAATTATGGACACAAATAGGCCTTATTCATGCGGACATTTTGGTGTATCACACTTATATCCTATCAGTTTTTTGTGGAGTTGCTCCATGAAAATGTGATTCATCAATGGTGGTCAGTAAACAAAATCTGAATTTCTGGAATACCTAGACTAGTCGCCGCATTTCTAATTATGGACGCAAATAGGCCTTATTCATACGAACATTTTGTTGTATCACACTTATATCCTATCAGTTTTTTGTGGAGTTGCTCCATGAAAATGTGATTCACCAATGGTGGTCAGTAAACAAAATCTGAATTTCTGGAATACCTAGACTAGTCGCCGCATTTCTAATTATGGACACAAATAGGCCTTATTCATACGAATATTTTGGTGTATCACACTTATATCCTATCAGTTTTTTGTGGAGTTGCTCCATGAAAATGTGATTCACCAATGGTGGTCAGTAAACAAAATCTGAATTTCTGGAATACCTAGACTAGTCGCCGCATTTCTAATTATGGACACAAATAGGCCTTATTCATACGAACATTTTGGTGTATCACACTTATATCCTATCAGTTTTTTGTGGAGTTGCTCCATGAAAATGTGATTCATCACCGGTGGTCAGTAAACAAAATCTGAATTTCTGGAATACCTAGAGTAGTCGCCGCATTTCTAATTATGGACACAAATAGGCCTCATTCATACGAACATTTTGGTGTATCACACTTATATCCTATCAGTTTTTTGTGGAGTTGCTCCATGAAAATGTGATTCATCACCGGTGGTCAGTAAACAAAATCTGAATTTCTGGAATACCTAGAGTAGTCGCCGCATTTCTAAGTACGGACACTTATAGATTTTATCCATACGAACATTTTGGTGTATCACACTTATATCCTATCAGTTTTTTGTGGAGTTGCTCCATGAAAATGTGATTCACCAATGGTGGTCAGTAAACAAAATCTGAATTCCTGGAATACCTAGAGTAGTCGCCGCATTTCTAAATACGGACACTAATAGATTTTATCCATGCGAACATTTTGGTGTATCACACTTATATCCTATCAGTTTTTTGTGGAGTTGCTCCATGAAAATGGGATTCACCAATGGTGGTCAGTAAACAAAATCTGAATTTCTGGAATACCTAGAGTAGTCGCCGCATTTCTAAATACGGACACTAATAGATTTTATCCATGCGAACATTTTGGTGTATCACACTTATATCCTATCAGTTTTTTGTGGAGTTGCTCCATGAAAATGGGATTCACCAATGGTGGTCAGTAAACAAAATCTGAATTTCTGGAATACCTAGAGTAGTCGCCGCATTTCTAAATACGGACGCTTATAGATTTTATCCATACGAACATTTTGGTGTATCACACTTATATCCTATCAGTTTTTTGTGGAGTTGCTCCATGAAAATGTGATTCACCAATGGTGGTCAGTAAACAAAATCTGAATTTCTGGAATACCTAGAGTAGTCGCCGCATTCTGAATTTCTGGAATACCTAGACTAGTCGCCGCATTTCTAATTATGGACACAAATAGGCCTTATTCATACGAAAATTTTGGTGTATCACACTTATATCCTATCAGTTTTTTGTGGAGTTGCTCCATGAAAATGTGATTCATCACCGGTGGTCAGTAAACAAAATCTGAATTTCTGGAATACCTAGACTAGCCGCCGCATTTCTAATTATGGACACAAATAGGCCTTACTCATACGAACATTTTGGTGTATCACACTTATATCCTATCAGTTTTTTGTGGAGTTGCTCCATGAAAATGTGATTCATCACCGGTGGTCAGTAAACAAAATCTGAATTTCTGGAATACCTAGAGTAGTCGCCGCATTTCTAAATACGGACGCTTATAGATTTTATCCATACGAACATTTTGGTGTATCACACTTATATCCTATCAGTTTTTTGTGGAGTTGCTCCATGAAAATGTGATTCACCAATGGTGGTCAGTAAACAAAATCTGAATTTCTGGAATACCTAGAGTAGTCGCCGCATTTCTAAATACGGACACTAATAGATTTTATCCATGCGAACATTTTGGTGTATCACACTTATATCCTATCAGTTTTTTGTGGAGTTGCTCCATGAAAATGGGATTCACCAATGGTGGTCAGTAAACAAAATCTGAATTTCTGGAATACCTAGACTAGTCGCCGCATTTCTAATTATGGACACAAATAGGCCTTATCCATACGAACATTTTGGTGTATCACAGTTATATCCTGTCAGTTTTTTGTGGAGTTGCTCCATGAAAATGTGATTCACCAATGGTGGTCAGTAAACAAAATCTGAATTTCTGGAATACCTAGAGTAGTCGCCGCATTTCTAAATACGGACGCTAATAGATTTTATCCATGCGAACATTTTGGTGTATCACACTTATATCCTATCAGTTTTTTGTGGAGTTGCTCCATGAAAATGTGATTCATCACCGGTGGTCAGTAAACAAAATCTGAATTTCTGGAATACCTAGAGTAGTCGCCGCATTTCTAAATACGGACACTTATAGATTTTATCCATACGAACATTTTGGTGTATCACACTTATATCCTATCAGTTTTTTGTGGAGTTGCTCCATGAAAGTGTGATTCATCACCGGTGGTCAGTAAACAAAATCTGAATTTCTGGAATACCTAGACTAGTCGCCGCATTTCTAATTATGGACACAAATAGGCCTTATTCATACGAACATTTTGGTGTATCACACTTATATCCTATCAGTTTTTTGTGCAGTACTCCATGAAAATGTGATTCATCACCGGTGGTCAGTAAACAAAATCTGAATTTCTGGAATACCTAGAGTAGTCGCCGCATTTCTAATTATGGACACAAATAGGCCTTATTCATACGAACATTTTAGTGTATCACACTTATATCCTATCTGTTTTTTGTGGAGTTGCTCCATGAAAATGTGATTCATCACCGGTGGTCAGTAAACAAAATCTGAATTTCTGGAATACCTAGAGTAGTCGCCGCATTTCTAATTATGGACACAAATAGGCCTTATCCATACGAACATTTTGGTGTATCACACTTATATCCTATCTGTTTTTTGTGGAGTTGCTCCATGAAAATGTGATTCATCACCGGTGGTCAGTAAACAAAATCTGAATTTCTGGAATACCTAGACTAGTCGCCGCATTTCTAATTATGGACGCAAATAGGCCTTATTCATACGAACATTTTGGTGTATCACTCTTATATCCTATCAGTTTTTTGTGGAGTTGCTCCATGAAAATGTGATTCACCAATGGTGGTCAGTAAACAAAATCTGAATTTCTGGAATACCTAGACTAGTCGCCGCATTTCTAATTATGGACACAAATAGGCCTTATTCATACGAACATTTTGGTGTATCACACTTATATCCTATCAGTTTTTTGTGGAGTTGCTCCATGAAAATGTGATTCATCATCGGTGGTCAGTAAACAAAATCTGAATTTCTGGAATACCTAGAGTAGTCGCCGCATTTCTAAATACGGACACTAATAGATTTTATCCATGGGAACATTTTGGTGTATCACACTTATATCCTATCAGTTTTTTGTGGAGTTGCTCCATGAAAATGGGATTCACCAATGGTGGTCAGTAAACAAAATCTGAATTTCTGGAATACCTAGACTAGTCGCCGCATTTCTAATTATGGACACAAATAGGCCTTATTCATACGAACATTTTGGTGTATCACACTTATATCCTATCAGTTTTTTGTGGAGTTGCTCCATGAAAATGTGATTCATCACCGGTGGTCAGTAAACAAAATCTGAATTTCTGGAATACCTAGACTAGCCGCCGCATTTCTAATTATGGACACAAATAGGCCTTACTCATACGAACATTTTGGTGTATCACACTTATATCCTATCAGTTTTTTGTGGAGTTGCTCCATGAAAATGTGATTCATCACCGGTGGTCAGTAAACAAAATCTGAATTTCTGGAATACCTAGAGTAGTCGCCGCATTTCTAAATACGGACGCTTATAGATTTTATCCATACGAACATTTTGGTGTATCACACTTATATCCTATCAGTTTTTTGTGGAGTTGCTCCATGAAAATGTGATTCACCAATGGTGGTCAGTAAACAAAATCTGAATTTCTGGAATACCTAGAGTAGTCGCCGCATTTCTAAATACGGACGCCAATAGATTTTATCCATGCGAACATTTTGGTGTATCACACTTATATCCTATCAGTTTTTTGTGGAGTTGCTCCATGAAAATGGGATTCACCAATGGTGGTCAGTAAACAAAATCTGAATTTCTGGAATACCTAGACTAGTCGCCGCATTTCTAATTATGGACACAAATAGGCCTTATTCATACGAACATTTTGGTGTATCACACTTATATCCTATCAGTTTTTTGTGGAGTTGCTCCATGAAAATGTGATTCATCACCGGTGGTCAGTAAACAAAATCTGAATTTCTGGAATACCTAGAGTAGTCGCCGTATTTCTAAATACGGACACTAATAGATTTTATCCATACGAACATTTTGGTGTATCACACTTATATCCTATCAGTTTTTTGTGGAGTTGCTCCATGAAAATGTGATTCACCAATGGTGGTCAGTAAACAAAATCCGAATTTCTGGAATACCTAGACTAGTCGCCGCATTTCTAATTATGGACACAAATAGGCCTTATCCATACGAACATTTTGGTGTATCACAGTTATATCCTATCAGTTTTTTGTGGAGTTGCTCCATGAAAATGTGATTCACCAATGGTGGTCAGTAAACAAAATCTGAATTTCTGGAATACCTAGAGTAGTCGCCGCATTTCTAAATACGGACACTAATAGATTTTATCCATGCGAACATTTTGGTGTATCACACTTATATCCTATCAGTTTTTTGTGGAGTTGCTCCATGAAAATGGGATTCACCAATGGTGGTCAGTAAACAAAATCTGAATTTCTGGAATACCTAGACTAGTCGCCGCATTTCTAATTATGGACACAAATAGGCCTTATCCATACGAACATTTTGGTGTATCACAGTTATATCCTATCAGTTTTTTGTGGAGTTGCTCCATGAAAATGTGATTCACCAATGGTGGTCAGTAAACAAAATCTGAATTTCTGGAATACCTAGAGTAGTCGCCGCATTTCTAAATACGGACACTAATAGATTTTATCCATGCGAACATTTTGGTGTATCACACTTATATCCTATCAGTTTTTTGTGGAGTTGCTCCATGAAAATGGGATTCACCAATGGTGGTCAGTAAACAAAATCTGAATTTCTGGAATACCTAGAGTAGTCGCCGCATTTCTAAGTACGGACACTTATAGATTTTATCCATACGAACATTTTGGTGTATCACACATATATCCTATCAGTTTTTTGTGGAGTTGCTCCATGAAAATGTGATTCACCAATGGTGGTCAGTAAACAAAATCTGAATTTCTGGAATACCTAGACTAGTCGCCGCATTTCTAATTATGGACACAAATAGGCCTTATCCATACGAACATTTTGGTGTATCACAGTTATATCCTATCAGTTTTTTGTGGAGTTGCTCCATGAAAATGTGATTCACCAATGGTGGTCAGTAAACAAAATCTGAATTTCTGGAATACCTAGAGTAGTCGCCGCATTTCTAAATACGGACACTAATAGATTTTATCCATGCGAACATTTTGGTGTATCACACTTATATCCTATCAGTTTTTTGTGGAGTTGCTCCATGAAAATGGGATTCACCAATGGTGGTCAGTAAACAAAATCTGAATTTCTGGAATACCTAGACTAGTCGCCGCATTTCTAATTATGGACACAAATAGGCCTTATTCATACGAACATTTTGGTGTATCACACTTATATCCTATCAGTTTTTTGTGGAGTTGCTCCATGAAAATGTGATTCATCACCGGTGGTCAGTAAACAAAATCTGAATTTCTGGAATACCTAGACTAGTCGCCGCATTTCTAATTATGGACACAAATAGGCCTTATTCATACGAATATTTTGGTGTATCACACTTATATCCTATCAGTTTTTTGTGGAGTTGCTCCATGAAAATGTGATTCACCAATGGTGGTCAGTAAACAAAATCTGAATTTCTTGAATACCTAGACTAGTCGCCGCATTTCTAATTATGGACACAAATAGGCCTTATTCATACGAACATTTTGGTGTATCACACTTATATCCTATCAGTTTTTTGTGGAGTTGCTCCATGAAAATGTGATTCATCACCGGTGGTCAGTAAACAAAATCTGAATTTCTGGAATACCTAGAGTAGTCGCCGCATTTCTAAATACGGACACTTATAGATTTTATCCATACGAACATTTTGGTGTATCACACTTATATCCTATCAGTTTTTTGTGGAGTTGCTCCATGAAAATGTGATTCATCACCGGTGGTCAGTAAACAAAATCTGAATTTCTGGAATACCTAGACTAGTCGCCGCATTTCTAATTATGGACACAAATAGGCCTTATTCATACGAACATTTTGGTGTATCACACTTATATCCTATCAGTTTTTTGTGGAGTTGCTCCATGAAAATGTGATTCATCACCGGTGGTCAGTAAACAAAATCTGAATTTCTGGAATACCTAGACTAGCCGCCGCATTTCTAATTATGGACACAAATAGGCCTTATTCATACGAATATTTTGGTGTATCACACTTATATCCTATCAGTTTTTTGTGGAGTTGCTCCATGAAAATGTGATTCACCAATGGTGGTCAGTAAACAAAATCTGAATTTCTTGAATACCTAGACTAGTCGCCGCATTTCTAATTATGGACACAAATAGGCCTTATTCATACGAACATTTTGGTGTATCACACTTATATCCTATCAGTTTTTTGTGGAGTTGCTCCATGAAAATGTGATTCATCACCGGTGGTCAGTAAACAAAATCTGAATTTCTGGAATACCTAGACCAGTCGCCGCATTTCTAATTATGGACACAAATAGGCCTTATTCATACGAATATTTTGGTGTATCACACTTATATCCTATCAGTTTTTTGTGGAGTTGCTCCATGAAAATGTGATTCACCAATGGTGGTCAGTAAACAAAATCTGAATTTCTTGAATACCTAGACTAGTCGCCGCATTTCTAATTATGGACACAAATAGGCCTTATTCATACGAACATTTTGGTGTATCACACTTATATCCTATCAGTTTTTTGTGGAGTTGCTCCATGAAAATGTGATTCATCACCGGTGGTCAGTAAACAAAATCTGAATTTCTGGAATACCTAGAGTAGTCGCCGCATTTCTAAATACGGACACTTATAGATTTTATCCATACGAACATTTTGGTGTATCACACTTATATCCTATCAGTTTTTTGTGGAGTTGCTCCATGAAAATGTGATTCATCACCGGTGGTCAGTAAACAAAATCTGAATTTCTGGAATACCTAGACTAGTCGCCGCATTTCTAATTATGGACACAAATAGGCCTTATTCATACGAACATTTTGGTGTATCACACTTATATCCTATCAGTTTTTTGTGGAGTTGCTCCATGAAAATGTGATTCATCACCGGTGGTCAGTAAACAAAATCTGAATTTCTGGAATACCTAGACTAGCCGCCGCATTTCTAATTATGGACACAAATAGGCCTTATTCATACGAATATTTTGGTGTATCACACTTATATCCTATCAGTTTTTTGTGGAGTTGCTCCATGAAAATGTGATTCATCACCGGTGGTCAGTAAACAAAATCTGAATTTCTGGAATACCTAGACTAGTCGCCGCATTTCTAATTATGGACGCAAATAGGCCTTATTCATACGAATATTTTGGTGTATCACACTTATATCCTATCAGTTTTTTGTGGAGTTGCTCCATGAAAATGTGATTCACCAATGGTGGTCAGTAAACAAAATCTGAATTTCTGGAATACCTAGACTAGTCGCCGCATTTCTAATTATGGACACAAATAGGCCTTATTCATACGAACATTTTGGTGTATCACACTTATATCCTATCAGTTTTTTGTGGAGTTGCTCCATGAAAATGTGATTCACCAATGGTGGTCAGTAAACAAAATCTGAATTTCTGGAATACCTAGACTAGTCGCCGCATTTCTGATTATGGACACAAATAGGCCTTATTCATACGAACATTTTGGTGTATCACACTTATATCCTATCAGTTTTTTGTGGAGTTGCTCCATGAAAATGTGATTCATCACCGGTGGTCAGTAAACAAAATCTGAATTTCTGGAATACCTAGACTAGTCGCCGCATTTCTAATTATGGACACAAATAGGCCTTATTCATACGAATATTTTGGTGTATCACTCTTATATCCTATCAGTTTTTTGTGGAGTTGCTCCATGAAAATGTGATTCACCAATGGTGGTCAGTAAACAAAATCTGAATTTCTTGAATACCTAGACTAGTCGCCGCATTTCTAATTATGGACACAAATAGGTCTTATTCATACGAACATTTTGGTGTATCACACTTATATCCTATCAGTTTTTTGTGGAGTTGCTCCATGAAAATGTGATTCATCACCGGTGGTCAGTAAACAAAATCTGAATTTCTGGAATACCTAGACTAGCCGCCGCATTTCTAATTATGGACACAAATAGGCCTTATTCATACGAACATTTTGGTGTATCACACTTATATCCTATCAGTTTTTTGTGGAGTTGCTCCATGAAAATGTGATTCATCACCGGTGGTCAGTAAACAAAATCTGAATTTCTGGAATACCTAGAGTAGTCGCCGCATTTCTAAATACGGACACTTATAGATTTTATCCATACGAACATTTTGGTGTATCACACTTATATCCTATCAGTTTTTTGTGGAGTTGCTCCATGAAAATGTGATCCATCACCGGTGGTCAGTAAACAAAATCTGAATTTCTGGAATACCTAGACTAGTGGCCGCATTTCTAATTATGGACACAAATAGGCCTTATTCATACGAACATTTTGGTGTATCACACTTATATCCTATCAGTTTTTTGTGGAGTTGCTCCATGAAAATGTGATTCATCACCGGTGGTCAGTAAACAAAATCTGAATTTCTGGAATACCTAGACTAGTCGCCGCATTTCTAATTATGGACGCAAATAGGCCTTATTCATACGAACATTTTGGTGTATCACACTTATATCCTATCAGTTTTTTGTGGAGTTGCTCCATGAAAATGTGATTCACCAATGGTGGTCAGTAAACAAAATCTGAATTTCTGGAATACCTAGACTAGTCGCCGCATTTCTAATTATGGACACAAATAGGCCTTATTCATACGAACATTTTGGTGTATCACACTTATATCCTATCAGTTTTTTGTGGAGTTGCTCCATGAAAATGTGATTCATCACCGGTGGTCAGTAAACAAAATCTGAATTTCTGGAATACCTAGAGTAGTTGCCGCATTTCTAATTATGGACACAAATAGGCCTTATTCATACGAACATTTTGGTGTATCACACTTATATCCTATCAGTTTTTTGTGGAGTTGCTCCATGAAAATGTGATTCATCACCGGTGGTCAGTAAACAAAATCTGAATTTCTGGAATACCTAGAGTAGTCGCCGCATTTCTAAGTACGGACACTAATAGATTTTATCCATACGAACATTTCGGTGTATCACACTTATATCCTATCAGTTTTTTGTGGAGTTGCTCCATGAAAATGTGATTCACCAATGGTGGTCAGTAAACAAAATCTGAATTTCTGGAATACCTAGACTAGTCGCCGCATTTCTAATTATGGACACAAATAGGCCTTATTCATACGAACATTTTGGTGTATCACACTTATATCCTATCAGTTTTTTGTGGAGTTGCTCCATGAAAATGTGATTCATCACCGGTGGTCAGTAAACAAAATCTGAATTTCTGGAATACCTAGAGTAGTCGCCGTATTTCTAAATACGGACACTAATAGATTTTATCCATACGAACATTTTGGTGTATCACACTTATATCCTATCAGTTTTTTGTGGAGTTGCTCCATGAAAATGTGATTCACCAATGGTGGTCAGTAAACAAAATCTGAATTTCAGGAATACCTAGACTAGTCGCCGCATTTCTAATTATGGACACAAATAGGCCTTATCCATACGAACATTTTGGTGTATCACAGTTATATCCTATCAGTTTTTTGTGGAGTTGCTCCATGAAAATGTGATTCACCAATGGTGGTCAGTAAACAAAATCTGAATTTCTGGAATACCTAGAGTAGTCGCCGCATTTCTAAATACGGACACTAATAGATTTTATCCATGCGAACATTTTGGTGTATCACACTTATATCCTATCAGTTTTTTGTGGAGTTGCTCCATGAAAATGGGATTCACCAATGGTGGTCAGTAAACAAAATCTGAATTTCTGGAATACCTAGACTAGTCGCCGCATTTCTAATTATGGACACAAATAGGCCTTATCCATACGAACATTTTGGTGTATCACAGTTATATCCTATCAGTTTTTTGTGGAGTTGCTCCATGAAAATGTGATTCACCAATGGTGGTCAGTAAACAAAATCTGAATTTCTGGAATACCTAGAGTAGTCGCCGCATTTCTAAATACGGACACTAATAGATTTTATCCATGCGAACATTTTGGTGTATCACACTTATATCCTATCAGTTTTTTGTGGAGTTGCTCCATGAAAATGGGATTCACCAATGGTGGTCAGTAAACAAAATCTGAATTTCTGGAATACCTAGAGTAGTCGCCGCATTTCTAAGTACGGACGCTTATAGATTTTATCCATACGAACATTTTGGTGTATCACACTTATATCCTATCAGTTTTTTGTGGAGTTGCTCCATGAAAATGTGATTCACCAATGGTGGTCAGTAAACAAAATCTGAATTTCTGGAATACCTAGACTAGTCGCCGCATTTCTAATTATGGACACAAATAGGCCTTATCCATACGAACATTTTGGTGTATCACAGTTATATCCTATCAGTTTTTTGTGGAGTTGCTCCATGAAAATGTGATTCACCAATGGTGGTCAGTAAACAAAATCTGAATTTCTGGAATACCTAGAGTAGTCGCCGCATTTCTAAATACGGACACTAATAGATTTTATCCATGCGAACATTTTGGTGTATCACACTTATATCCTATCAGTTTTTTGTGGAGTTGCTCCATGAAAATGGGATTCACCAATGGTGGTCAGTAAACAAAATCTGAATTTCTGGAATACCTAGACTAGTCGCCGCATTTCTAATTATGGACACAAATAGGCCTTATTCATACGAACATTTTGGTGTATCACACTTATATCCTATCAGTTTTTTGTGGAGTTGCTCCATGAAAATGTGATTCATCACCGGTGGTCAGTAAACAAAATCTGAATTTCTGGAATACCTAGACTAGTCGCCGCATTTCTAATTATGGACACAAATAGGCCTTATTCATACGAATATTTTGGTGTATCACACTTATATCCTATCAGTTTTTTGTGGAGTTGCTCCATGAAAATGTGATTCACCAATGGTGGTCAGTAAACAAAATCTGAATTTCTTGAATACCTAGACTAGTCGCCGCATTTCTAATTATGGACACAAATAGGCCTTATTCATACGAACATTTTGGTGTATCACACTTATATCCTATCAGTTTTTTGTGGAGTTGCTCCATGAAAATGTGATTCATCACCGGTGGTCAGTAAACAAAATCTGAATTTCTGGAATACCTAGAGTAGTCGCCGCATTTCTAAATACGGACACTTATAGATTTTATCCATACGAACATTTTGGTGTATCACACTTATATCCTATCAGTTTTTTGTGGAGTTGCTCCATGAAAATGTGATTCATCACCGGTGGTCAGTAAACAAAATCTGAATTTCTGGAATACCTAGAGTAGTCGCCGCATTTCTAAATACGGACACTTATAGATTTTATCCATACGAACATTTTGGTGTATCACACTTATATCCTATCAGTTTTTTGTGGAGTTGCTCCATGAAAATGTGATTCATCACCGGTGGTCAGTAAACAAAATCTGAATTTCTGGAATACCTAGACTAGTCGCCGCATTTCTAATTATGGACACAAATAGGCCTTATTCATACGAACATTTTGGTGTATCACACTTATATCCTATCAGTTTTTTGTGGAGTTGCTCCATGAAAATGTGATTCATCACCGGTGGTCAGTAAACAAAATCTGAATTTCTGGAATACCTAGACTAGTCGCCGCATTTCTGATTATGGACACAAATAGGCCTTATTCATACGAACATTTTGGTGTATCACACTTATATCCTATCAGTTTTTTGTGGAGTTGCTCCATGAAAATGTGATTCACCAATGGTGGTCAGTAAACAAAATCTGAATTTCTTGAATACCTAGACTAGTCGCCGCATTTCTAATTATGGACACAAATAGGCCTTATTCATACGAACATTTTGGTGTATCACACTTATATCCTATCAGTTTTTTGTGGAGTTGCTCCATGAAAATGTGATTCATCACCGGTGGTCAGTAAACAAAATCTGAATTTCTGGAATACCTAGAGTAGTCGCCGCATTTCTAAATACGGACACTAATAGATTTTATCCATGCGAACATTTTGGTGTATCACACTTATATCCTATCAGTTTTTTGTGGAGTTGCTCCATGAAAATGGGATTCACCAATGGTGGTCAGTAAACAAAATCTGAATTTCTGGAATACCTAGAGTAGTCGCCGCATTTCTAAGTACGGACGCTTATAGATTTTATCCATACGAACATTTTGGTGTATCACACTTATATCCTATCAGTTTTTTGTGGAGTTGCTCCATGAAAATGTGATTCACCAATGGTGGTCAGTAAACAAAATCTGAATTTCTGGAATACCTAGACTAGTCGCCGCATTTCTAATTATGGACACAAATAGGCCTTATCCATACGAACATTTTGGTGTATCACAGTTATATCCTATCAGTTTTTTGTGGAGTTGCTCCATGAAAATGTGATTCACCAATGGTGGTCAGTAAACAAAATCTGAATTTCTGGAATACCTAGAGTAGTCGCCGCATTTCTAAATACGGACACTAATAGATTTTATCCATGCGAACATTTTGGTGTATCACACTTATATCCTATCAGTTTTTTGTGGAGTTGCTCCATGAAAATGGGATTCACCAATGGTGGTCAGTAAACAAAATCTGAATTTCTGGAATACCTAGACTAGTCGCCGCATTTCTAATTATGGACACAAATAGGCCTTATTCATACGAACATTTTGGTGTATCACACTTATATCCTATCAGTTTTTTGTGGAGTTGCTCCATGAAAATGTGATTCATCACCGGTGGTCAGTAAACAAAATCTGAATTTCTGGAATACCTAGACTAGTCGCCGCATTTCTAATTATGGACACAAATAGGCCTTATTCATACGAATATTTTGGTGTATCACACTTATATCCTATCAGTTTTTTGTGGAGTTGCTCCATGAAAATGTGATTCACCAATGGTGGTCAGTAAACAAAATCTGAATTTCTTGAATACCTAGACTAGTCGCCGCATTTCTAATTATGGACACAAATAGGCCTTATTCATACGAACATTTTGGTGTATCACACTTATATCCTATCAGTTTTTTGTGGAGTTGCTCCATGAAAATGTGATTCATCACCGGTGGTCAGTAAACAAAATCTGAATTTCTGGAATACCTAGAGTAGTCGCCGCATTTCTAAATACGGACACTTATAGATTTTATCCATACGAACATTTTGGTGTATCACACTTATATCCTATCAGTTTTTTGTGGAGTTGCTCCATGAAAATGTGATTCATCACCGGTGGTCAGTAAACAAAATCTGAATTTCTGGAATACCTAGAGTAGTCGCCGCATTTCTAAATACGGACACTTATAGATTTTATCCATACGAACATTTTGGTGTATCACACTTATATCCTATCAGTTTTTTGTGGAGTTGCTCCATGAAAATGTGATTCATCACCGGTGGTCAGTAAACAAAATCTGAATTTCTGGAATACCTAGACTAGTCGCCGCATTTCTAATTATGGACACAAATAGGCCTTATTCATACGAACATTTTGGTGTATCACACTTATATCCTATCAGTTTTTTGTGGAGTTGCTCCATGAAAATGTGATTCATCACCGGTGGTCAGTAAACAAAATCTGAATTTCTGGAATACCTAGAGTAGTCGCCGCATTTCTAAATACGGACACTTATAGATTTTATCCATACGAACATTTTGGTGTATCACACTTATATCCTATCAGTTTTTTGTGGAGTTGCTCCATGAAAATGTGATTCATCACCGGTGGTCAGTAAACAAAATCTGAATTTCTGGAATACCTAGACTAGTCGCCGCATTTCTAATTATGGACACAAATAGGCCTTATTCATACGAACATTTTGGTGTATCACACTTATATCCTATCAGTTTTTTGTGGAGTTGCTCCATGAAAATGTGATTCATCACCGGTGGTCAGTAAACAAAATCTGAATTTCTGGAATACCTAGACTAGTCGCCGCATTTCTGATTATGGACACAAATAGGCCTTATTCATACGAACATTTTGGTGTATCACACTTATATCCTATCAGTTTTTTGTGGAGTTGCTCCATGAAAATGTGATTCATCACCGGTGGTCAGTAAACAAAATCTGAATTTCTGGAATACCTAGAGTAGTCGCCGCATTTCTAAATACGGACACTTATAGATTTTATCCATACGAACATTTTGGTGTATCACACTTATATCCTATCAGTTTTTTGTGGAGTTGCTCCATGAAAATGTGATTCATCACCGGTGGTCAGTAAACAAAATCTGAATTTCTGGAATACCTAGACTAGTCGCCGCATTTCTAATTATGGACACAAATAGGCCTTATTCATACGAACATTTTGGTGTATCACACTTATATCCTATCAGTTTTTTGTGGAGTTGCTCCATGAAAATGTGATTCATCACCGGTGGTCAGTAAACAAAATCTGAATTTCTGGAATACCTAGACTAGCCGCCGCATTTCTAATTATGGACACAAATAGGCCTTATTCATACGAATATTTTGGTGTATCACACTTATATCCTATCAGTTTTTTGTGGAGTTGCTCCATGAAAATGTGATTCATCACCGGTGGTCAGTAAACAAAATCTGAATTTCTGGAATACCTAGACTAGTCGCCGCATTTCTAATTATGGACGCAAATAGGCCTTATTCATACGAATATTTTGGTGTATCACACTTATATCCTATCAGTTTTTTGTGGAGTTGCTCCATGAAAATGTGATTCACCAATGGTGGTCAGTAAACAAAATCTGAATTTCTGGAATACCTAGACTAGTCGCCGCATTTCTAATTATGGACACAAATAGGCCTTATTCATACGAACATTTTGGTGTATCACACTTATATCCTATCAGTTTTTTGTGGAGTTGCTCCATGAAAATGTGATTCACCAATGGTGGTCAGTAAACAAAATCTGAATTTCTGGAATACCTAGACTAGTCGCCGCATTTCTGATTATGGACACAAATAGGCCTTATTCATACGAACATTTTGGTGTATCACACTTATATCCTATCAGTTTTTTGTGGAGTTGCTCCATGAAAATGTGATTCATCACCGGTGGTCAGTAAACAAAATCTGAATTTCTGGAATACCTAGACTAGTCGCCGCATTTCTAATTATGGACACAAATAGGCCTTATTCATACGAATATTTTGGTGTATCACTCTTATATCCTATCAGTTTTTTGTGGAGTTGCTCCATGAAAATGTGATTCACCAATGGTGGTCAGTAAACAAAATCTGAATTTCTTGAATACCTAGACTAGTCGCCGCATTTCTAATTATGGACACAAATAGGTCTTATTCATACGAACATTTTGGTGTATCACACTTATATCCTATCAGTTTTTTGTGGAGTTGCTCCATGAAAATGTGATTCATCACCGGTGGTCAGTAAACAAAATCTGAATTTCTGGAATACCTAGACTAGCCGCCGCATTTCTAATTATGGACACAAATAGGCCTTATTCATACGAACATTTTGGTGTATCACACTTATATCCTATCAGTTTTTTGTGGAGTTGCTCCATGAAAATGTGATTCATCACCGGTGGTCAGTAAACAAAATCTGAATTTCTGGAATACCTAGAGTAGTCGCCGCATTTCTAAATACGGACACTTATAGATTTTATCCATACGAACATTTTGGTGTATCACACTTATATCCTATCAGTTTTTTGTGGAGTTGCTCCATGAAAATGTGATTCATCACCGGTGGTCAGTAAACAAAATCTGAATTTCTGGAATACCTAGACTAGCCGCCGCATTTCTAATTATGGACACAAATAGGCCTTATTCATACGAACATTTTGGTGTATCACACTTATATCCTATCAGTTTTTTGTGGAGTTGCTCCATGAAAATGTGATTCATCACCGGTGGTCAGTAAACAAAATCTGAATTTCTGGAATACCTAGAGTAGTCGCCGCATTTCTAATTATGGACACAAATAGGCCTTATTCATACGAACATTTTGGTGTATCACACTTATATCCTATCAGTTTTTTGTGGAGTTGCTCCATGAAAATGTGATTCATCACCGGTGGTCAGTAAACAAAATCTGAATTTCTGGAATACCTAGACCAGTCGCCGCATTTCTAATTATGGACACAAATAGGCCTTATTCATACGAATATTTTGGTGTATCACACTTATATCCTATCAGTTTTTTGTGGAGTTGCTCCATGAAAATGTGATTCACCAATGGTGGTCAGTAAACAAAATCTGAATTTCTTGAATACCTAGACTAGTCGCCGCATTTCTAATTATGGACACAAATAGGCCTTATTCATACGAACATTTTGGTGTATCACACTTATATCCTATCAGTTTTTTGTGGAGTTGCTCCATGAAAATGTGATTCATCACCGGTGGTCAGTAAACAAAATCTGAATTTCTGGAATACCTAGAGTAGTCGCCGCATTTCTAAATACGGACACTTATAGATTTTATCCATACGAACATTTTGGTGTATCA
Source organism: Leucophora obtusa (assembly GCA_949987735.1). NCBI lineage: Eukaryota > Metazoa > Arthropoda > Insecta > Diptera > Anthomyiidae > Leucophora > Leucophora obtusa. Next base: position 152,457,570 of record OX465298.1, read on the forward strand.
CACTTATATCCTATCAGTTTTTTGTGGAGTTGCTCCATGAAAATGTGATTCATCACCGGTGGTCAGTAAACAAAATCTGAATTTCTGGAATACCTAGACTAGTCGCCGCATTTCTAATTATGGACACAAATAGGCCTTATTCATACGAACATTTTGGTGTATCACACTTATATCCTATCAGTTTTTTGTGGAGTTGCTCCATGAAAATGTGATTCATCACCGGTGGTCAGTAAACAAAATCTGAATTTCTGGAATACCTAGACTAGCCGCCGCATTTCTAATTATGGACACAAATAGGCCTTATTCATACGAATATTTTGGTGTATCACACTTATATCCTATCAGTTTTTTGTGGAGTTGCTCCATGAAAATGTGATTCATCACCGGTGGTCAGTAAACAAAATCTGAATTTCTGGAATACCTAGACTAGTCGCCGCATTTCTAATTATGGACGCAAATAGGCCTTATTCATACGAATATTTTGGTGTATCACACTTATATCCTATCAGTTTTTTGTGGAGTTGCTCCATGAAAATGTGATTCACCAATGGTGGTCAGTAAACAAAATCTGAATTTCTGGAATACCTAGACTAGTCGCCGCATTTCTAATTATGGACACAAATAGGCCTTATTCATACGAACATTTTGGTGTATCACACTTATATCCTATCAGTTTTTTGTGGAGTTGCTCCATGAAAATGTGATTCACCAATGGTGGTCAGTAAACAAAATCTGAATTTCTGGAATACCTAGACTAGTCGCCGCATTTCTGATTATGGACACAAATAGGCCTTATTCATACGAACATTTTGGTGTATCACACTTATATCCTATCAGTTTTTTGTGGAGTTGCTCCATGAAAATGTGATTCATCACCGGTGGTCAGTAAACAAAATCTGAATTTCTGGAATACCTAGACTAGTCGCCGCATTTCTAATTATGGACACAAATAGGCCTTATTCATACGAATATTTTGGTGTATCACTCTTATATCCTATCAGTTTTTTGTGGAGTTGCTCCATGAAAATGTGATTCACCAATGGTGGTCAGTAAACAAAATCTGAATTTCTTGAATACCTAGACTAGTCGCCGCATTTCTAATTATGGACACAAATAGGTCTTATTCATACGAACATTTTGGTGTATCACACTTATATCCTATCAGTTTTTTGTGGAGTTGCTCCATGAAAATGTGATTCATCACCGGTGGTCAGTAAACAAAATCTGAATTTCTGGAATACCTAGACTAGCCGCCGCATTTCTAATTATGGACACAAATAGGCCTTATTCATACGAACATTTTGGTGTATCACACTTATATCCTATCAGTTTTTTGTGGAGTTGCTCCATGAAAATGTGATTCATCACCGGTGGTCAGTAAACAAAATCTGAATTTCTGGAATACCTAGAGTAGTCGCCGCATTTCTAAATACGGACACTTATAGATTTTATCCATACGAACATTTTGGTGTATCACACTTATATCCTATCAGTTTTTTGTGGAGTTGCTCCATGAAAATGTGATCCATCACCGGTGGTCAGTAAACAAAATCTGAATTTCTGGAATACCTAGACTAGTGGCCGCATTTCTAATTATGGACACAAATAGGCCTTATTCATACGAACATTTTGGTGTATCACACTTATATCCTATCAGTTTTTTGTGGAGTTGCTCCATGAAAATGTGATTCATCACCGGTGGTCAGTAAACAAAATCTGAATTTCTGGAATACCTAGACTAGTCGCCGCATTTCTAATTATGGACGCAAATAGGCCTTATTCATACGAACATTTTGGTGTATCACACTTATATCCTATCAGTTTTTTGTGGAGTTGCTCCATGAAAATGTGATTCACCAATGGTGGTCAGTAAACAAAATCTGAATTTCTGGAATACCTAGACTAGTCGCCGCATTTCTAATTATGGACACAAATAGGCCTTATTCATACGAACATTTTGGTGTATCACACTTATATCCTATCAGTTTTTTGTGGAGTTGCTCCATGAAAATGTGATTCATCACCGGTGGTCAGTAAACAAAATCTGAATTTCTGGAATACCTAGAGTAGTTGCCGCATTTCTAATTATGGACACAAATAGGCCTTATTCATACGAACATTTTGGTGTATCAGACTTATATCCTATCAGTTTTTTGTGGAGTTGCTCCATGAAAATGTGATTCATCACCGGTGGTCAGTAAACAAAATCTGAATTTCTGGAATACCTAGAGTAGTCGCCGCATTTCTAAGTACGGACACTAATAGATTTTATCCATACGAACATTTCGGTGTATCACACTTATATCCTATCAGTTTTTTGTGGAGTTGCTCCATGAAAATGTGATTCACCAATGGTGGTCAGTAAACAAAATCTGAATTTCTGGAATACCTAGACTAGTCGCCGCATTTCTAATTATGGACACAAATAGGCCTTATTCATACGAACATTTTGGTGTATCACACTTATATCCTATCAGTTTTTTGTGGAGTTGCTCCATGAAAATGTGATTCATCACCGGTGGTCAGTAAACAAAATCTGAATTTCTGGAATACCTAGAGTAGTCGCCGTATTTCTAAATACGGACACTAATAGATTTTATCCATACGAACATTTTGGTGTATCACACTTATATCCTATCAGTTTTTTGTGGAGTTGCTCCATGAAAATGTGATTCACCAATGGTGGTCAGTAAACAAAATCTGAATTTCAGGAATACCTAGACTAGTCGCCGCATTTCTAATTATGGACACAAATAGGCCTTATCCATACGAACATTTTGGTGTATCACAGTTATATCCTATCAGTTTTTTGTGGAGTTGCTCCATGAAAATGTGATTCACCAATGGTGGTCAGTAAACAAAATCTGAATTTCTGGAATACCTAGAGTAGTCGCCGCATTTCTAAATACGGACACTAATAGATTTTATCCATGCGAACATTTTGGTGTATCACACTTATATCCTATCAGTTTTTTGTGGAGTTGCTCCATGAAAATGGGATTCACCAATGGTGGTCAGTAAACAAAATCTGAATTTCTGGAATACCTAGACTAGTCGCCGCATTTCTAATTATGGACACAAATAGGCCTTATCCATACGAACATTTTGGTGTATCACAGTTATATCCTATCAGTTTTTTGTGGAGTTGCTCCATGAAAATGTGATTCACCAATGGTGGTCAGTAAACAAAATCTGAATTTCTGGAATACCTAGAGTAGTCGCCGCATTTCTAAATACGGACACTAATAGATTTTATCCATGCGAACATTTTGGTGTATCACACTTATATCCTATCAGTTTTTTGTGGAGTTGCTCCATGAAAATGGGATTCACCAATGGTGGTCAGTAAACAAAATCTGAATTTCTGGAATACCTAGAGTAGTCGCCGCATTTCTAAGTACGGACGCTTATAGATTTTATCCATACGAACATTTTGGTGTATCACACTTATATCCTATCAGTTTTTTGTGGAGTTGCTCCATGAAAATGTGATTCACCAATGGTGGTCAGTAAACAAAATCTGAATTTCTGGAATACCTAGACTAGTCGCCGCATTTCTAATTATGGACACAAATAGGCCTTATCCATACGAACATTTTGGTGTATCACAGTTATATCCTATCAGTTTTTTGTGGAGTTGCTCCATGAAAATGTGATTCACCAATGGTGGTCAGTAAACAAAATCTGAATTTCTGGAATACCTAGAGTAGTCGCCGCATTTCTAAATACGGACACTAATAGATTTTATCCATGCGAACATTTTGGTGTATCACACTTATATCCTATCAGTTTTTTGTGGAGTTGCTCCATGAAAATGGGATTCACCAATGGTGGTCAGTAAACAAAATCTGAATTTCTGGAATACCTAGACTAGTCGCCGCATTTCTAATTATGGACACAAATAGGCCTTATTCATACGAACATTTTGGTGTATCACACTTATATCCTATCAGTTTTTTGTGGAGTTGCTCCATGAAAATGTGATTCATCACCGGTGGTCAGTAAACAAAATCTGAATTTCTGGAATACCTAGACTAGTCGCCGCATTTCTAATTATGGACACAAATAGGCCTTATTCATACGAATATTTTGGTGTATCACACTTATATCCTATCAGTTTTTTGTGGAGTTGCTCCATGAAAATGTGATTCACCAATGGTGGTCAGTAAACAAAATCTGAATTTCTTGAATACCTAGACTAGTCGCCGCATTTCTAATTATGGACACAAATAGGCCTTATTCATACGAACATTTTGGTGTATCACACTTATATCCTATCAGTTTTTTGTGGAGTTGCTCCATGAAAATGTGATTCATCACCGGTGGTCAGTAAACAAAATCTGAATTTCTGGAATACCTAGAGTAGTCGCCGCATTTCTAAATACGGACACTTATAGATTTTATCCATACGAACATTTTGGTGTATCACACTTATATCCTATCAGTTTTTTGTGGAGTTGCTCCATGAAAATGTGATTCATCACCGGTGGTCAGTAAACAAAATCTGAATTTCTGGAATACCTAGAGTAGTCGCCGCATTTCTAAATACGGACACTTATAGATTTTATCCATACGAACATTTTGGTGTATCACACTTATATCCTATCAGTTTTTTGTGGAGTTGCTCCATGAAAATGTGATTCATCACCGGTGGTCAGTAAACAAAATCTGAATTTCTGGAATACCTAGACTAGTCGCCGCATTTCTAATTATGGACACAAATAGGCCTTATTCATACGAACATTTTGGTGTATCACACTTATATCCTATCAGTTTTTTGTGGAGTTGCTCCATGAAAATGTGATTCATCACCGGTGGTCAGTAAACAAAATCTGAATTTCTGGAATACCTAGACTAGTCGCCGCATTTCTAATTATGGACGCAAATAGGCCTTATTCATACGAATATTTTGGTGTATCACACTTATATCCTATCAGTTTTTTGTGGAGTTGCTCCATGAAAATGTGATTCACCAATGGTGGTCAGTAAACAAAATCTGAATTTCTGGAATACCTAGACTAGTCGCCGCATTTCTAATTATGGACACAAATAGGCCTTATTCATACGAACATTTTGGTGTATCACACTTATATCCTATCAGTTTTTTGTGGAGTTGCTCCATGAAAATGTGATTCACCAATGGTGGTCAGTAAACAAAATCTGAATTTCTGGAATACCTAGACTAGTCGCCGCATTTCTAATTATGGACACAAATAGGCCTTATTCATACGAACATTTTGGTGTATCACACTTATATCCTATCAGTTTTTTGTGGAGTTGCTCCATGAAAATGTGATTCATCACCGGTGGTCAGTAAACAAAATCTGAATTTCTGGAATACCTAGACTAGTCGCCGCATTTCTAATTATGGACACAAATAGGCCTTATTCATACGAATATTTTGGTGTATCACTCTTATATCCTATCAGTTTTTTGTGGAGTTGCTCCATGAAAATGTGATTCACCAATGGTGGTCAGTAAACAAAATCTGAATTTCTTGAATACCTAGACTAGTCGCCGCATTTCTAATTATGGACACAAATAGGTCTTATTCATACGAACATTTTGGTGTATCACACTTATATCCTATCAGTTTTTTGTGGAGTTGCTCCATGAAAATGTGATTCATCACCGGTGGTCAGTAAACAAAATCTGAATTTCTGGAATAACTAGACTAGCCGCCGCATTTCTAATTATGGACACAAATAGGCCTTATTCATACGAACATTTTGGTGTATCACACTTATATCCTATCAGTTTTTTGTGGAGTTGCTCCATGAAAATGTGATTCATCACCGGTGGTCAGTAAACAAAATCTGAATTTCTGGAATACCTAGACTAGTCGCCGCATTTCTAATTATGGACACAAATAGGCCTTATTCATACGAACATTTTGGTGTATCACACTTATATCCTATCAGTTTTTTGTGGAGTTGCTCCATGAAAATGTGATTCACCAATGGTGGTCAGTAAACAAAATCTGAATTTCTGGAATACCTAGACTAGTCGCCGCATTTCTAATTATGGACACAAATAGGCCTTATTCATACGAACATTTTGGTGTATCACACTTATATCCTATCAGTTTTTTGTGGAGTTGCTCCATGAAAATGTGATTCATCACCGGTGGTCAGTAAACAAAATCTGAATTTCTGGAATACCTAGAGTAGTTGCCGCATTTCTAATTATGGACACAAATAGGCCTTATTCATACGAACATTTTGGTGTATCACACTTATATCCTATCAGTTTTTTGTGGAGTTGCTCCATGAAAATGTGATTCATCACCGGTGGTCAGTAAACAAAATCTGAATTTCTGGAATACCTAGAGTAGTCGCCGCATTTCTAAGTACGGGCACTAATAGATTTTATCCATACGAACATTTCGGTGTATCACACTTATATCCTATCAGTTTTTTGTGGAGTTGCTCCATGAAAATGTGATTCACCAATGGTGGTCAGTAAACAAAATCTGAATTTCTGGAATACCTAGACTAGTCGCCGCATTTCTAATTATGGACACAAATAGGCCTTATTCATACGAACATTTTGGTGTATCACACTTATATCCTATCAGTTTTTTGTGGAGTTGCTCCATGAAAATGTGATTCATCACCGGTGGTCAGTAAACAAAATCTGAATTTCTGGAATACCTAGAGTAGTCGCCGTATTTCTAAATACGGACACTAATAGATTTTATCCATACGAACATTTTGGTGTATCACACTTATATCCTATCAGTTTTTTGTGGAGTTGCTCCATGAAAATGTGATTCACCAATGGTGGTCAGTAAACAAAATCTGAATTTCTGGAATACCTAGACTAGTCGCCGCATTTCTAATTATGGACACAAATAGGCCTTATCCATACGAACATTTTGGTGTACCACAGTTATATCCTATCAGTTTTTTGTGGAGTTGCTCCATGAAAATGTGATTCACCAATGGTGGTCAGTAAACAAAATCTGAATTTCTGGAATACCTAGAGTAGCCGCCGCATTTCTAAATACGGACGCTAATAGATTTTATCCATGCGAACATTTTGGTGTATCACACTTATATCCTATCAGTTTTTTGTGGAGTTGCTCCATGAAAATGGGATTCACCAATGGTGGTCAGTAAACAAAATCTGAATTTCTGGAATACCTAGACTAGTCGCCGCATTTCTAATTATGGACACAAATAGGCCTTATCCATACGAACATTTTGGTGTATCACAGTTATATCCTATCAGTTTTTTGTGGAGTTGCTCCATGAAAATGTGATTCACCAATGGTGGTCAGTAAACAAAATCTGAATTTCTGGAATACCTAGAGTAGCCGCCGCATTTCTAAATACGGACGCTAATAGATTTTATCCATGCGAACATTTTGGTGTATCACACTTATATCCTATCAGTTTTTTGTGGAGTTGCTCCATGAAAATGGGATTCACCAATGGTGGTCAGTAAACAAAATCTGAATTTCTGGAATACCTAGAGTAGTCGCCGCATTTCTAAGTACGGACACTTATAGATTTTATCCATACGAACATTTTGGTGTATCACACTTATATCCTATCAGTTTTTTGTGGAGTTGCTCCATGAAAATGTGATTCACCAATGGTGGTCAGTAAACAAAATCTGAATTTCTGGAATACCTAGACTAGTCGCCGCATTTCTAATTATGGACACAAATAGGCCTTATCCATACGAACATTTTGGTGTATCACAGTTATATCCTATCAGTTTTTTGTGGAGTTGCTCCATGAAAATGTGATTCACCAATGGTGGTCAGTAAACAAAATCTGAATTTCTGGAATACCTAGACTAGTCGCCGCATTTCTAATTATGGACACAAATAGGCCTTATTCATACGAACATTTTGGTGTATCACACTTATATCCTATCAGTTTTTTGTGGAGTTGCTCCATGAAAATGTGATTCATCACCGGTGGTCAGTAAACAAAATCTGAATTTCTGGAATACCTAGACTAGCCGCCGCATTTCTAATTATGGACACAAATAGGCCTTATTCATACGAACATTTTGGTGTATCACACTTATATCCTATCAGTTTTTTGTGGAGTTGCTCCATGGAAATGTGATTCACCAATGGTGGTCAGTAAACAAAATCTGAATTTCTGGAATACCTAGACTAGTCGCCGCATTTCTAATTATGGACGCAAATAGGCCTTATTCATACGAACATTTTGGTGTATCACACTTATATCCTATCAGTTTTTTGTGGAGTTGCTCCATGAAAATGTGATTCATCACCGGTGGTCAGTAAACAAAATCTGAATTTCTGGAATACCTAGACTAGCCGCCGCATTTCTAATTATGGACACAAATAGGCCTTATTCATACGAACATTTTGGTGTATCACACTTATATCCTATCAGTTTTTTGTGGAGTTGCTCCATGAAAATGTGATTCATCACCGGTGGTCAGTAAACAAAATCTGAATTTCTGGAATACCTAGACTAGCCGCCGCATTTCTAATTATGGACACAAATAGGCCTTATTCATACGAACATTTTGGTGTATCACACTTATATCCTATCAGTTTTTTGTGGAGTTGCTCCATGAAAATGTGATTCATCACCGGTGGTCAGTAAACAAAATCTGAATTTCTGGAATACCTAGAGTAGTCGCCGCATTTCTAAGTACGACACTTATAGATTTTATCCATACGAACATTTTGGTGTATCACACTTATATCCTATCAGTTTTTTGTGGAGTTGCTCCATGAAAATGGGATTCACCAATGGTGGTCAGTAAACAAAATCTGAATTTCTGGAATACCTAGACTAGTCGCCGCATTTCTAATTATGGACACAAATAGGCCTTATTCATACGAACATTTTGGTGTATCACACTTATATCCTATCAGTTTTTTGTGGAGTTGCTCCATGAAAATGTGATTCATCACCGGTGGTCAGTAAACAAAATCTGAATTTCTGGAATACCTAGAGTAGTCGCCGCATTTCTAAATACGGACGCTTATAGATTTTATCCATACGAACATTTTGGTGTATCACACTTATATCCTATCAGTTTTTTGTGGAGTTGCTCCATGAAAATGTGATTCATCACCGGTGGTCAGTAAACAAAATCTGAATTTCTGGAATACCTAGACTAGTCGCCGCATTTCTAATTATGGACACAAATAGGCCTTATTCATACGAACATTTTGGTGTATCACACTTATATCCTATCAGTTTTTTGTGGAGTTGCTCCATGAAAATGTGATTCATCACCGGTGGTCAGTAAACAAAATCTGAATTTCTGGAATACCTAGACTAGTCGCCGCATTTCTAATTATGGACACAAATAGGCCTTATTCATACGAATATTTTGGTGTATCACACTTATATCCTATCAGTTTTTTGTGGAGTTGCTCCATGAAAATGTGATTCACCAATGGTGGTCAGTAAACAAAATCTGAATTTCTTGAATACCTAGACTAGTCGCCGCATTTCTAATTATGGACACAAATAGGTCTTATTCATACGAACATTTTGGTGTATCACACTTATATCCTATCAGTTTTTTGTGGAGTTGCTCCATGAAAATGTGATTCATCACCGGTGGTCAGTAAACAAAATCTGAATTTCTGGAATACCTAGACTAGTCGCCGCATTTCTAATTATGGACGCAAATAGGCCTTATTCATACGAACATTTTGGTGTATCACACTTATATCCTATCAGTTTTTTGTGGAGTTGCTCCATGAAAATGTGATTCACCAATGGTGGTCAGTAAACAAAATCTGAATTTCTGGAATACCTAGACTAGTCGCCGCATTTCTAATTATGGACACAAATAGGCCTTATTCATACGAACATTTTGGTGTATCACACTTATATCCTATCAGTTTTTTGTGGAGTTGCTCCATGAAAATGTGATTCACCAATGGTGGTCAGTAAACAAAATCTGAATTTCTGGAATACCTAGACTAGTCGCCGCATTTCTAATTATGGACACAAATAGGCCTTATTCATACGGACATTTTGGTGTATCACACTTATATCCTATCAGTTTTTTGTGGAGTTGCTCCATGAAAATGTGATTCATCACCGGTGGTCAGTAAACAAAATCTGAATTTCTGGAATACCTAGACTAGTCGCCGCATTTCTAATTATGGACACAAATAGGCCTTATTCATACGAACATTTTGGTGTATCACACTTATATCCTATCAGTTTTTTGTGGAGTTGCTCCATGAAAATGTGATTCATCACCGGTGGTCAGTAAACAAAATCTGAATTTCTGGAATACCTAGACTAGCCGCCGCATTTCTAATTATGGACACAAATAGGCCTTATTCATACGAACATTTTGGTGTATCACACTTATATCCTATCAGTTTTTTGTGGAGTTGCTCCATGAAAATGTGATTCATCACCGGTGGTCAGTAAACAAAATCTGAATTTCTGGAATACCTAGACTAGTCGCCGCATTTCTAATTATGGACACAAATAGGCCTTATTCATACGAATATTTTGGTGTATCACACTTATATCCTATCAGTTTTTTGTGGAGTTGCTCCATGAAAATGTGATTCACCAATGGTGGTCAGTAAACAAAATCTGAATTTCTGGAATACCTAGACTAGTCGCCGCATTTCTAATTATGGACACAAATAGGCCTTATTCATACGAACATTTTGGTGTATCACACTTATATCCTATCAGTTTTTTGTGGAGTTGCTCCATGAAAATGTGATTCATCACTGGTGGTCAGTAAACAAAATCTGAATTTCTGGAATAACTAGACTAGTCGCCGCATTTCTAATTATGGACGCAAATAGGCCTTATTCATACGAACATTTTGGTGTATCACACTTATATCCTATCAGTTTTTTGTGGAGTTGCTCCATGAAAATGTGATTCACCAATGGTGGTCAGTAAACAAAATCTGAATTTCTGGAATACCTAGACTAGTCGCCGCATTTCTAATTATGGACACAAATAGGCCTTATTCATACGAACATTTTGGTGTAACACACTTATATCCTATCAGTTTTTTGTGGAGTTGCTCCATGAAAATGTGATTCACCAATGGTGGTCAGTAAACAAAATCTGAATTTCTGGAATACCTAGACTAGTCGCCGCATTTCTAATTATGGACACAAATAGGCCTTATTCATACGAACATTTTGGTGTATCACACTTATATCCTATCAGTTTTTTGTGGAGTTGCTCCATGAAAATGTGATTCATCACCGGTGGTCAGTAAACAAAATCTGAATTTCTGGAATACCTAGACTAGCCGCCGCATTTCTAATTATGGACACAAATAGGCCTTATTCATACGAATATTTTGGTGTATCACACTTATATCCTATCAGTTTTTTGTGAAGTTGCTCCATGAAAATGTGATTCACCAATGGTGGTCAGTATACAAAATCTGAATTTCTTGAATACCTAGACTAGTCGCCGCATTTCTAATTATGGACACAAATAGGCCTTATTCATACGAACATTTTGGTGTATCACACTTATATCCTATCAGTTTTTTGTGGAGTTGCTGCATGAAAATGTGATTCATCACCGGTGGTCAGTAAACAAAATCTGAATTTCTGGAATACCTAGACTAGCCGCCGCATTTCTAATTATGGACACAAATAGGCCTTATTCATGCGAACATTTTGGTGTATCACACTTATATCCTATCAGTTTTTTGTGGAGTTGCTCCATGAAAATGGGATTCACCAATGGTGGTCAGTAAACAAAATCTGAATTTCTGGAATACCTAGACTAGTCGCCGCATTTCTAATTATGGACACAAATAGGCCTTATTCATACGAACATTTTGGTGTATCACACTTATATCCTATCAGTTTTTTGTGGAGTTGCTCCATGAAAATGTGATTCATCACCGGTGGTCAGTAAACAAAATCTGAATTTCTGGAATACCTAGACTAGCCGCCGCATTTCTAATTATGGACACAAATAGGCCTTATTCATACGAACATTTTGGTGTATCACGCTTATATCCTATCAGTTTTTTGTGGAGTTGCTCCATGAAAATGTGATTCATCACCGGTGGTCAGTAAACAAAATCTGAATTTCTGGAATACCTAGAGTAGTCGCCGCATTTCTAAATACGGACACTTATAGATTTTATCCATACGAACATTTTGGTGTATCACACTTATATCCTATCAGTTTTTTGTGGAGTTGCTCCATGAAAATGTGATTCATCACCGGTGGTCAGTAAACAAAATCTGAATTTCTGGAATACCTAGACTAGTCGCCGCATTTCTAATTATGGACACAAATAGGCCTTATTCATACGAACATTTTGGTGTATCACACTTATATCCTATCAGTTTTTTGTGGAGTTGCTCCATGAAAATGTGATTCATCACCGGTGGTCAGTAAACAAAATCTGAATTTCTGGAATACCTAGACTAGTCGCCGCATTTCTAATTATGGACACAAATAGGCCTTATTCATACGAATATTTTGGTGTATCACACTTATATCCTATCAGTTTTTTGTGGAGTTGCTCCATGAAAATGTGATTCACCAATGGTGGTCAGTAAACAAAATCTGAATTTCTGGAATACCTAGACTAGTCGCCGCATTTCTAATTATGGACACAAATAGGCCTTATTCATACGAACATTTTGGTGTATCACACTTATATCCTATCAGTTTTTTGTGGAGTTGCTCCATGAAAATGTGATTCGTCACCGGTGGTCAGTAAACAAAATCTGAATTTCTGGAATACCTAGACTAGCCGCCGCATTTCTAATTATGGACACAAATAGGCCTTATTCATACGAACATTTTGGTGTATCACACTTATATCCTATCAGTTTTTTGTGGAGTTGCTCCATGAAAATGTGATTCATCACCGGTGGTCAGTAAACAAAATCTGAATTTCTGGAATACCTAGAGTAGTTGCCGCATTTCTAAATACGGACGCTTATAGATTTTATCCATACGAACATTTTGGTGTATCACACTTATATCCTATCAGTTTTTTGTGGAGTTGCTCCATGAAAATGTGATTCATCACCGGTGGTCAGTAAACAAAATCTGAATTTCTGGAATACCTAGACTAGTCGCCGCATTTCTAATTATGGACACAAATAGGCCTTATTCGTACGAACATTTTGGTGTATCACACTTATATCCTATCAGTTTTTTGTGGAGTTGCTCCATGAAAATGTGATTCATCACCGGTGGTCAGTAAACAAAATCTGAATTTCTGGAATACCTAGACTAGTCGCCGCATTTCTAATTATGGACACAAATAGGCCTTATTCATACGAATATTTTGGTGTATCACACTTATATCCTATCAGTTTTTTGTGGAGTTGCTCCATGAAATTGTGATTCACCAATGGTGGTCAGTAAACAAAATCTGAATTTCTTGAATACCTAGACTAGTCGCCGCATTTCTAATTATGGACACAAATAGGCCTTATTCATACGAACATTTTGGTGTATCACACTTATATCCTATCAGTTTTTTGTGGAGTTGCTCCATGAAAATGTGATTCATCACCGGTGGTCAGTAAACAAAATCTGAATTTCTGGAATACCTAGACTAGTCGCCGCATTTCTAATTATGGACACAAATAGGCCTTATTCATACGAACATTTTGGTGTATCACACTTATATCCTATCAGTTTTTTGTGGAGTTGCTCCATGAAAATGTGATTCACCAATGGTGGTCAGTAAACAAAATCTGAATTTCTGGAATACCTAGACTAGTCGCCGCATTTCTAATTATGGACACAAATAGGCCTTATTCATACGAACATTTTGGTGTATCACACTTATATCCTATCAGTTTTTTGTGGAGTTGCTCCATGAAAATGTGATTCATCACCGGTGGTCAGTAAACAAAATCTGAATTTCTGGAATACCTAGACTAGCCGCCGCATTTCTAATTATGGACACAAATATGCCTTATTCATACGAATATTTTGGTGTATCACACTTATATCCTATCAGTTTTTTGTGGAGTTGCTCCATGAAAATGTGATTCACCAATGGTGGTCAGTAAACAAAATCTGAATTTCTTGAATACCTAGACTAGTCGCCGCATTTCTAATTATGGACACAAATAGGCCTTATTCATACGAACATTTTGGTGTATCACACTTATATCCTATCAGTTTTTTGTGGAGTTGCTCCATGAAAATGTGATTCATCACCGGTGGTCAGTAAACAAAATCTGAATTTCTGGAATACCTAGAGTAGTCGCCGCATTTCTAAATACGGACGCTTATAGATTTTATCCATACAAACATTTTGGTGTATCACACTAATATCCTATCAGTTTTTTGTGGAGTTGCTCCATGAAAATGTGATTCATCACCGGTGGTCAGTAAACAAAATCTGAATTTCTGGAATACCTAGAGTAGTCGCCGCATTTCTAAATACGGACACTTATAGATTTTATCCATACGAACATTTTGGTGTATCATACTTATATCCTATCAGTTTTTTGTGGAGTTGCTCCATGAAAATGTGATTCATCACCGGTGGTCAGTAAACAAAATCTGAATTTCTGGAATACCTAGACTAGTCGCCGCATTTCTAATTATGGACACAAATAGGCCTTATTCATACGAATATTTTGGTGTATCACACTTATATCCTATCAGTTTTTTGTGGAGTTGCTCCATGAAAATGTGATTCACCAATGGTGGTCAGTAAACAAAATCTGAATTTCTTGAATACCTAGACTAGTCGCCGCATTTCTAATTATGGACACAAATAGGCCTTATTCATACGAACATTTTGGTGTATCACACTTATATCCTATCAGTTTTTTGTGGAGTTGCTCCATGAAAATGTGATTCATCACCGGTGGTCAGTAAACAAAATCTGAATTTCTGGAATACCTAGAGTAGTCGCCGCATTTCTAAATACGGACGCTTATAGATTTTATCCATACGAACATTTTGGTGTATCACACTTATATCCTATCAGTTTTTTGTGGAGTTGCTCCATGAAAATGTGATTCATCACCGGTGGTCAGTAAACAAAATCTGAATTTCTGGAATACCTAGACTAGTCGCCGCATTTCTAATTATGGACACAAATAGGCCTTATTCATACGAACATTTTGGTGTATCACACTTATATCCTATCAGTTTTTTGTGGAGTTGCTGCATGAAAATGTGATTCATCACCGGTGGTCAGTAAACAAAATCTGAATTTCTGGAATACCTAGACTAGTTGCCGCATTTCTAATTATGGACACAAATAGGCCTTATTCATACGAATATTTTGGTGTATCACACTTATATCCTATCAGTTTTTTGTGGAGTTGCTCCATGAAAATGTGATTCACCAATGGTGGTCAGTAAACAAAATCTGAATTTCTTGAATACCTAGACTAGTCGCCGCATTTCTAATTATGGACACAAATAGGCCTTATTCATACGAACATTTTGGTGTATCACACTTATATCCTATCAGTTTTTTGTGGAGTTGCTCCATGAAAATGTGATTCATCACCGGTGGTCAGTAAACAAAATCTGAATTTCTGGAATACCTAGACTAGTCGCCGCATTTCTAATTATGGACGCAAATAGGCCTTATTCATACGAACATTTTGGTGTATCACACTTATATCCTATCAGTTTTTTGTGGAGTTGCTCCATGAAAATGTGATTCACCAATGGTGGTCAGTAAACAAAATCTGAATTTCTGGAATACCTAGACTAGTCGCCGCATTTCTAATTATGGACACAAATAGGCCTTATTCATACGAACATTTTGGTGTATCACACTTATATCCTATCAGTTTTTTGTGGAGTTGCTCCATGAAAATGTGATTCACCAATGGTGGTCAGTAAACAAAATCTGAATTTCTGGAATACCTAGACTAGTCGCCGCATTTCTAATTATGGACACAAATAGGCCTTATTCATACGGACATTTTGGTGTATCACACTTATATCCTATCAGTTTTTTGTGGAGTTGCTCCATGAAAATGTGATTCATCACCGGTGGTCAGTAAACAAAATCTGAATTTCTGGAATACCTAGACTAGTCGCCGCATTTCTAATTATGGACACAAATAGGCCTTATTCATACGAACATTTTGGTGTATCACACTTATATCCTATCAGTTTTTTGTGGAGTTGCTCCATGAAAATGTGATTCATCACCGGTGGTCAGTAAACAAAATCTGAATTTCTGGAATACCTAGACTAGCCGCCGCATTTCTAATTATGGACACAAATAGGCCTTATTCATACGAACATTTTGGTGTATCACACTTATATCCTATCAGTTTTTTGTGGAGTTGCTCCATGAAAATGTGATTCATCACCGGTGGTCAGTAAACAAAATCTGAATTTCTGGAATACCTAGACTAGTCGCCGCATTTCTAATTATGGACACAAATAGGCCTTATTCATACGAATATTTTGGTGTATCACACTTATATCCTATCAGTTTTTTGTGGAGTTGCTCCATGAAAATGTGATTCACCAATGGTGGTCAGTAAACAAAATCTGAATTTCTGGAATACCTAGACTAGTCGCCGCATTTCTAATTATGGACACAAATAGGCCTTATTCATACGAACATTTTGGTGTATCACACTTATATCCTATCAGTTTTTTGTGGAGTTGCTCCATGAAAATGTGATTCATCACTGGTGGTCAGTAAACAAAATCTGAATTTCTGGAATAACTAGACTAGTCGCCGCATTTCTAATTATGGACGCAAATAGGCCTTATTCATACGAACATTTTGGTGTATCACACTTATATCCTATCAGTTTTTTGTGGAGTTGCTCCATGAAAATGTGATTCACCAATGGTGGTCAGTAAACAAAATCTGAATTTCTGGAATACCTAGACTAGTCGCCGCATTTCTAATTATGGACACAAATAGGCCTTATTCATACGAACATTTTGGTGTAACACACTTATATCCTATCAGTTTTTTGTGGAGTTGCTCCATGAAAATGTGATTCACCAATGGTGGTCAGTAAACAAAATCTGAATTTCTGGAATACCTAGACTAGTCGCCGCATTTCTAATTATGGACACAAATAGGCCTTATTCATACGAACATTTTGGTGTATCACACTTATATCCTATCAGTTTTTTGTGGAGTTGCTCCATGAAAATGTGATTCATCACCGGTGGTCAGTAAACAAAATCTGAATTTCTGGAATACCTAGACTAGCCGCCGCATTTCTAATTATGGACACAAATAGGCCTTATTCATACGAATATTTTGGTGTATCACACTTATATCCTATCAGTTTTTTGTGAAGTTGCTCCATGAAAATGTGATTCACCAATGGTGGTCAGTATACAAAATCTGAATTTCTTGAATACCTAGACTAGTCGCCGCATTTCTAATTATGGACACAAATAGGCCTTATTCATACGAACATTTTGGTGTATCACACTTATATCCTATCAGTTTTTTGTGGAGTTGCTGCATGAAAATGTGATTCATCACCGGTGGTCAGTAAACAAAATCTGAATTTCTGGAATACCTAGACTAGCCGCCGCATTTCTAATTATGGACACAAATAGGCCTTATTCATGCGAACATTTTGGTGTATCACACTTATATCCTATCAGTTTTTTGTGGAGTTGCTCCATGAAAATGGGATTCACCAATGGTGGTCAGTAAACAAAATCTGAATTTCTGGAATACCTAGACTAGTCGCCGCATTTCTAATTATGGACACAAATAGGCCTTATTCATACGAACATTTTGGTGTATCACACTTATATCCTATCAGTTTTTTGTGGAGTTGCTCCATGAAAATGTGATTCATCACCGGTGGTCAGTAAACAAAATCTGAATTTCTGGAATACCTAGACTAGCCGCCGCATTTCTAATTATGGACACAAATAGGCCTTATTCATACGAACATTTTGGTGTATCACGCTTATATCCTATCAGTTTTTTGTGGAGTTGCTCCATGAAAATGTGATTCATCACCGGTGGTCAGTAAACAAAATCTGAATTTCTGGAATACCTAGAGTAGTCGCCGCATTTCTAAATACGGACACTTATAGATTTTATCCATACGAACATTTTGGTGTATCACACTTATATCCTATCAGTTTTTTGTGGAGTTGCTCCATGAAAATGTGATTCATCACCGGTGGTCAGTAAACAAAATCTGAATTTCTGGAATACCTAGACTAGTCGCCGCATTTCTAATTATGGACACAAATAGGCCTTATTCATACGAACATTTTGGTGTATCACACTTATATCCTATCAGTTTTTTGTGGAGTTGCTCCATGAAAATGTGATTCATCACCGGTGGTCAGTAAACAAAATCTGAATTTCTGGAATACCTAGACTAGTCGCCGCATTTCTAATTATGGACACAAATAGGCCTTATTCATACGAATATTTTGGTGTATCACACTTATATCCTATCAGTTTTTTGTGGAGTTGCTCCATGAAAATGTGATTCACCAATGGTGGTCAGTAAACAAAATCTGAATTTCTGGAATACCTAGACTAGTCGCCGCATTTCTAATTATGGACACAAATAGGCCTTATTCATACGAACATTTTGGTGTATCACACTTATATCCTATCAGTTTTTTGTGGAGTTGCTCCATGAAAATGTGATTCGTCACCGGTGGTCAGTAAACAAAATCTGAATTTCTGGAATACCTAGACTAGCCGCCGCATTTCTAATTATGGACACAAATAGGCCTTATTCATACGAACATTTTGGTGTATCACACTTATATCCTATCAGTTTTTTGTGGAGTTGCTCCATGAAAATGTGATTCATCACCGGTGGTCAGTAAACAAAATCTGAATTTCTGGAATACCTAGAGTAGTTGCCGCATTTCTAAATACGGACGCTTATAGATTTTATCCATACGAACATTTTGGTGTATCACACTTATATCCTATCAGTTTTTTGTGGAGTTGCTCCATGAAAATGTGATTCATCACCGGTGGTCAGTAAACAAAATCTGAATTTCTGGAATACCTAGACTAGTCGCCGCATTTCTAATTATGGACACAAATAGGCCTTATTCGTACGAACATTTTGGTGTATCACACTTATATCCTATCAGTTTTTTGTGGAGTTGCTCCATGAAAATGTGATTCATCACCGGTGGTCAGTAAACAAAATCTGAATTTCTGGAATACCTAGACTAGTCGCCGCATTTCTAATTATGGACACAAATAGGCCTTATTCATACGAATATTTTGGTGTATCACACTTATATCCTATCAGTTTTTTGTGGAGTTGCTCCATGAAATTGTGATTCACCAATGGTGGTCAGTAAACAAAATCTGAATTTCTTGAATACCTAGACTAGTCGCCGCATTTCTAATTATGGACACAAATAGGCCTTATTCATACGAACATTTTGGTGTATCACACTTATATCCTATCAGTTTTTTGTGGAGTTGCTCCATGAAAATGTGATTCATCACCGGTGGTCAGTAAACAAAATCTGAATTTCTGGAATACCTAGACTAGTCGCCGCATTTCTAATTATGGACACAAATAGGCCTTATTCATACGAACATTTTGGTGTATCACACTTATATCCTATCAGTTTTTTGTGGAGTTGCTCCATGAAAATGTGATTCACCAATGGTGGTCAGTAAACAAAATCTGAATTTCTGGAATACCTAGACTAGTCGCCGCATTTCTAATTATGGACACAAATAGGCCTTATTCATACGAACATTTTGGTGTATCACACTTATATCCTATCAGTTTTTTGTGGAGTTGCTCCATGAAAATGTGATTCATCACCGGTGGTCAGTAAACAAAATCTGAATTTCTGGAATACCTAGACTAGCCGCCGCATTTCTAATTATGGACACAAATATGCCTTATTCATACGAATATTTTGGTGTATCACACTTATATCCTATCAGTTTTTTGTGGAGTTGCTCCATGAAAATGTGATTCACCAATGGTGGTCAGTAAACAAAATCTGAATTTCTTGAATACCTAGACTAGTCGCCGCATTTCTAATTATGGACACAAATAGGCCTTATTCATACGAACATTTTGGTGTATCACACTTATATCCTATCAGTTTTTTGTGGAGTTGCTCCATGAAAATGTGATTCATCACCGGTGGTCAGTAAACAAAATCTGAATTTCTGGAATACCTAGAGTAGTCGCCGCATTTCTAAATACGGACGCTTATAGATTTTATCCATACAAACATTTTGGTGTATCACACTTATATCCTATCAGTTTTTTGTGGAGTTGCTCCATGAAAATGTGATTCATCACCGGTGGTCAGTAAACAAAATCTGAATTTCTGGAATACCTAGAGTAGTCGCCGCATTTCTAAATACGGACACTTATAGATTTTATCCATACGAACATTTTGGTGTATCATACTTATATCCTATCAGTTTTTTGTGGAGTTGCTCCATGAAAATGTGATTCATCACCGGTGGTCAGTAAACAAAATCTGAATTTCTGGAATACCTAGACTAGTCGCCGCATTTCTAATTATGGACACAAATAGGCCTTATTCATACGAATATTTTGGTGTATCACACTTATATCCTATCAGTTTTTTGTGGAGTTGCTCCATGAAAATGTGATTCACCAATGGTGGTCAGTAAACAAAATCTGAATTTCTTGAATACCTAGACTAGTCGCCGCATTTCTAATTATGGACACAAATAGGCCTTATTCATACGAACATTTTGGTGTATCACACTTATATCCTATCAGTTTTTTGTGGAGTTGCTCCATGAAAATGTGATTCATCACCGGTGGTCAGTAAACAAAATCTGAATTTCTGGAATACCTAGAGTAGTCGCCGCATTTCTAATTATGGACACAAATAGGCCTTATTCATACGAACATTTTGGTGTATCACACTTATATCCTATCAGTTTTTTGTGGAGTTGCTCCATGAAAATGTGATTCACCAATGGTGGTCAGTAAACAAAATCTGAATTTCTGGAATACCTAGACTAGTCGCCGCATTTCTAATTATGGACACAAATAGGCCTTATTCATACGAACATTTTGGTGTATCACACTTATATCCTATCAGTTTTTTGTGGAGTTGCTCCATGAAAATGTGATTCATCACCGGTGGTCAGTAAACAAAATCTGAATTTCTGGAATACCTAGAGTAGTCGCCGCATTTCTAATTATGGACACAAATAGGCCTTATTCATACGAACATTTTGGTGTATCACACTTATATCCTATCAGTTTTTTGTGGAGTTGCTCCATGAAAATGTGATTCATCACCGGTGGTCAGTAAACAAAATCTGAATTTCTGGAATACCTAGAGTAGTCGCCGCATTTCTAAGTACGGACACTAATAGATTTTATCCATACGAACATTTTGGTGTATCACACTTATATCCTATCAGTTTTTTGTGGAGTTGCTCCATGAAAATGTGATTCACCAATGGTGGTCAGTAAACAAAATCTGAATTTCTGGAATACCTAGACTAGTCGCCGCATTTCTAATTATGGACACAAATAGGCCTTATCCATACGAACATTTTGGTGTATCACAGTTATATCCTATCAGTTTTTTGTGGAGTTGCTCCATGAAAATGTGATTCACCAATGGTGGTCAGTAAGCAAAATCTGAATTTCTGGAATACCTAGAGTAGTCGCCGCATTTCTAAATACGGACACTAATAGATTTTATCCATGCGAACATTTTGGTGTATCACACTTATATCCTATCAGTTTTTTGTGGAGTTGCTCCATGAAAATGGGATTCACCAATGGTGGTCAGTAAACAAAATCTGAATTTCTGGAATACCTAGACTAGTCGCCGCATTTCTAATTATGGACACAAATAGGCCTTATCCATACGAACATTTTGGTGTATCACAGTTATATCCTATCAGTTTTTTGTGGAGTTGCTCCATGAAAATGTGATTCACCAATGGTGGTCAGTAAACAAAATCTGAATTTCTGGAATACCTAGAGTAGCCGCCGCATTTCTAAATACGGACGCTAATAGATTTTATCCATGCGAACATTTTGGTGTATCACACTTATATCCTATCAGTTTTTTGTGGAGTTGCTCCATGAAAATGGGATTCACCAATGGTGGTCAGTAAACAAAATCTGAATTTCTGGAATACCTAGACTAGTCGCCGCATTTCTAATTATGGACACAAATAGGCCTTATCCATACGAACATTTCGGTGTATCACAGTTATATCCTATCAGTTTTTTGTGGAGTTGCTCCATGAAAATGGGATTCACCAATGGTGGTCAGTAAACAAAATCTGAATTTCTGGAATACCTAGAGTAGTCGCCGCATTTCTAAGTACGGACACTTATAGATTTTATCCATGCGAACATTTTGGTGTATCACACTTATATCCTATCAGTTTTTTGTGGAGTTGCTCCATGAAAATGTGATTCACCAATGGTGGTCAGTAAACAAAATCTGAATTTCTGGAATACCTAGACTAGTCGCCGCATTTCTAATTATGGACACAAATAGGCCTTATCCATACGAACATTTTGGTGTATCACAGTTATATCCTATCAGTTTTTTGTGGAGTTGCTCCATGAAAATGTGATTCACCAATGGTGGTCAGTAAACAAAATCTGAATTTCTGGAATACCTAGAGTAGTCGCCGCATTTCTAAATACGGACGCTAATAGATTTTATCCATGCGAACATTTTGGTGTATCACACTTATATCCTATCAGTTTTTTGTGGAGTTGCTCCATGAAAATGGGATTCACCAATGGTGGTCAGTAAACAAAATCTGAATTTCTGGAATACCTAGACTAGTCGCCGCATTTCTAATTATGGACACAAATAGGCCTTATTCATACGAACATTTTGGTGTATCACACTTATATCCTATCAGTTTTTTGTGGAGTTGCTCCATGAAAATGTGATTCATCACCGGTGGTCAGTAAACAAAATCTGAATTTCTGGAATACCTAGAGTAGTCGCCGCATTTCTAAATACGGACACTTATAGATTTTATCCATACGAACATTTTGGTGTATCACACTTATATCCTATCAGTTTTTTGTGGAGTTGCTCCATGAAAATGTGATTCACCAATGGTGGTCAGTAAACAAAATCTGAATTTCTGGAATACCTAGAGTAGTCGCCGCATTTCTAAATACGGACACTAATAGATTTTATCCATGCGAACATTTTGGTGTATCACACTTATATCCTATCAGTTTTTTGTGGAGTTGCTCCATGAAAATGGGATTCACCAATGGTGGTCAGTAAACAAAATCTGAATTTCTGGAATACCTAGACTAGTCGCCGCATTTCTAATTATGGACACAAATAGGCCTTATCCATACGAACATTTTGGTGTATCACAGTTATATCCTATCAGTTTTTTGTGGAGTTGCTCCATGAAAATGTGATTCACCAATGGTGGTCAGTAAACAAAATCTGAATTTCTGGAATACCTAGAGTAGCCGCCGCATTTCTAAATACGGACGCTAATAGATTTTATCCATGCGAACATTTTGGTGTATCACACTTATATCCTATCAGTTTTTTGTGGAGTTGCTCCATGAAAATGGGATTCACCAATGGTGGTCAGTAAACAAAATCTGAATTTCTGGAATACCTAGAGTAGTCGCCGCATTTCTAAGTACGGACACTTATAGATTTTATCCATACGAACATTTTGGTGTATCACACTTATATCCTATCAGTTTTTTGTGGAGTTGCTCCATGAAAATGTGATTCACCAATGGTGGTCAGTAAACAAAATCTGAATTTCTGGAATACCTAGACTAGTCGCCGCATTTCTAATTATGGACACAAATAGGCCTTATCCATATGAACATTTTGGTGTATCACAGTTATATCCTATCAGTTTTTTGTGGAGTTGCTCCATGAAAATGTGATTCACCAATGGTGGTCAGTAAACAAAATCTGAATTTCTGGAATACCTAGAGTAGTCGCCGCATTTCTAAATACGGACGCTAATAGATTTTATCCATGCGAACATTTTGGTGTATCACACTTATATCCTATCAGTTTTTTGTGGAGTTGCTCCATGAAAATGGGATTCACCAATGGTGGTCAGTAAACAAAATCTGAATTTCTGGAATACCTAGACTAGTCGCCGCATTTCTAATTATGGACACAAATAGGCCTTATTCATACGAACATTTTGGTGTATCACACTTATATCCTATCAGTTTTTTGTGGAGTTGCTCCATGAAAATGTGATTCATCACCGGTGGTCAGTAAACAAAATCTGAATTTCTGGAATACCTAGAGTAGTCGCCGCATTTCTAAATACGGACACTTATAGATTTTATCCATACGAACATTTTGGTGTATCACACTTATATCCTATCAGTTTTTTGTGGAGTTGCTCCATGAAAATGTGATTCATCACCGGTGGTCAGTAAACAAAATCTGAATTTCTGGAATACCTAGACTAGCCGCCGCATTTCTAATTATGGACACAAATAGGCCTTATTCATACGAACATTTTGGTGTATCACACTTATATCCTATCAGTTTTTTGTGGAGTTGCTCCATGAAAATGTGATTCACCAATGGTGGTCAGTAAACAAAATCTGAATTTCTGGAATACCTAGACTAGTCGCCGCATTTCTAATTATGGACACAAATAGGCCTTATTCATACGAACATTTTGGTGTATCACACTTATATTCTATCAGTTTTTTGTGGAGTTGCTCCATGAAAATGTGATTCATCACCGGTGGTCAGTAAACAAAATCTGAATTTCTGGAATACCTAGAGTAGTCGCCGCATTTCTAATTATGGACACAAATAGGCCTTATTCATACGAACATTTTGGTGTATCACACTTATATCCTATCAGTTTTTTGTGGAGTTGCTCCATGAAAATGTGATTCACCAATGGTGGTCAGTAAACAAAATCTGAATTTCTGGAATACCTAGACTAGTCGCCGCATTTCTAATTATGGACGCAAATAGGCCTTATCCATACGAACATTTTGGTGTATCACAGTTATATCCTATCAGTTTTTTGTGGAGTCGCTCCATGAAAATGTGATTCACCAATGGTGGTCAGTAAACAAAATCTGAATTTCTGGAATACCTAGAGTAGTCGCCGCATTTCTAAATACGGACACTAATAGATTTTATCCATGCGAACATTTTGGTGTATCACACTTATATCCTATCAGTTTTTTGTGGAGTTGCTCCATGAAAATGGGATTCACCAATGGTGGTCAGTAAACAAAATCTGAATTTCTGGAATACCTAGACTAGTCGCCGCATTTCTAATTATGGACGCAAATAGGCCTTATTCATACGAACATTTTGGTGTATCACACTTATATCCTATCAGTTTTTTGTGGAGTTGCTCCATGAAAATGTGATTCACCAATGGTGGTCAGTAAACAAAATCTGAATTTCTGGAATACCTAGAGTAGTCGCCGCATTTCTAATTATGGACACAAATAGGCCTTATTCATACGAACATTTTGGTGTATCACACTTATATCCTATCAGTTTTTTGTGGAGTTGCTCCATGAAAATGTGATTCATCACCGGTGGTCAGTAAACAAAATCTGAATTTCTGGAATACCTAGAGTAGTCGCCGCATTTCTAAGTACGGACACTAATAGATTTTATCCATACGAACATTTTGGTGTATCACACTTATATCCTATCAGTTTTTTGTGGAGTTGCTCCATGAAAATGTGATTCATCACCGGTGGTCAGTAAACAAAATCTGAATTTCTGGAATACCTAGAGTAGTCGCCGCATTTCTAATTATGGACACAAATAGGCCTTATTCATACGAACATTTTGGTGTATCACACTTATATCCTATCAGTTTTTTGTGGAGTTGCTCCATGAAAATGTGATTCATCACCGGTGGTCAGTAAACAAAATCTGAATTTCTGGAATACCTAGAGTAGTCGCCGCATTTCTAAGTACGGACACTAATAGATTTTATCCATACGAACATTTTGGTGTATCACACTTATATCCTATCAGTTTTTTGTGGAGTTGCTCCATGAAAATGTGATTCACCAATGGTGGTCAGTAAACAAAATCTGAATTTCTGGAATACCTAGACTAGTCGCCGCATTTCTAATTATGGACACAAATAGGCCTTATCCATACGAACATTTTGGTGTATCACAGTTATATCCTATCAGTTTTTTGTGGAGTTGCTCCATGAAAATGTGATTCACCAATGGTGGTCAGTAAGCAAAATCTGAATTTCTGGAATACCTAGAGTAGTCGCCGCATTTCTAAATATGGACGCAAATAGGCCTTATTCATACGAACATTTTGGTGTATCACACTTATATCCTATCAGTTTTTTGTGGAGTTGCTCCATGAAAATGTGATTCACCAATGGTGGTCAGTAAACAAAATCTGAATTTCTGGAATACCTAGACTAGTCGCCGCATTTCTAATTATGGACGCAAATAGGCCTTATTCATACGAACATTTTGGTGTATCACACTTATATCCTATCAGTTTTTTGTGGAGTTGCTCCATGAAAATGTGATTCACCAATGGTGGTCAGTAAACAAAATCTGAATTTCTGGAATACCTAGAGTAGTCGCCGCATTTCTAATTATGGACACAAATAGGCCTTATTCATACGAACATTTTGGTGTATCACACTTATATCCTATCAGTTTTTTGTGGAGTTGCTCCATGAAAATGTGATTCACCAATGGTGGTCAGTAAACAAAATCTGAATTTCTGGAATACCTAGACTAGTCGCCGCATTTCTAATTATGGACACAAATAGGCCTTATTCATACGAACATTTTGGTGTATCACACTTATATCCTATCAGTTTTTTGTGGAGTTGCTCCATGAAAATGTGATTCATCACCGGTGGTCAGTAAACAAAATCTGAATTTCTGGAATACCTAGAGTAGTCGCCGCATTTCTAATTATGGACACAAATAGGCCTTATTCATACGAACATTTTGGTGTATCACACTTATATCCTATCAGTTTTTTGTGGAGTTGCTCCATGAAAATGTGATTCATCACCGGTGGTCAGTAAACAAAATCTGAATTTCTGGAATACCTAGAGTAGTCGCCGCATTTCTAAGTACGGACACTAATAGATTTTATCCATACGAACATTTTGGTGTATCACACTTATATCCTATCAGTTTTTTGTGGAGTTGCTCCATGAAAATGTGATTCACCAATGGTGGTCAGTAAACAAAATCTGAATTTCTGGAATACCTAGACTAGTCGCCGCATTTCTAATTATGGACACAAATAGGCCTTATCCATACGAACATTTTGGTGTATCACAGTTATATCCTATCAGTTTTTTGTGGAGTTGCTCCATGAAAATGTGATTCACCAATGGTGGTCAGTAAGCAAAATCTGAATTTCTGGAATACCTAGAGTAGTCGCCGCATTTCTAAATACGGACACTAATAGATTTTATCCATGCGAACATTTTGGTGTATCACACTTATATCCTATCAGTTTTTTGTGGAGTTGCTCCATGAAAATGTGATTCATCACCGGTGGTCAGTAAACAAAATCTGAATTTCTGGAATACCTAGACTAGTCGCCGCATTTCTAATTATGGACACAAATAGGCCTTATCCATACGAACATTTTGGTGTATCACAGTTATATCCTATCAGTTTTTTGTGGAGTTGCTCCATGAAAATGTGATTCACCAATGGTGGTCAGTAAACAAAATCTGAATTTCTGGAATACCTAGAGTAGCCGCCGCATTTCTAAATACGGACGCTAATAGATTTTATCCATGCGAACATTTTGGTGTATCACACTTATATCCTATCAGTTTTTTGTGGAGTTGCTCCATGAAAATGGGATTCACCAATGGTGGTCAGTAAACAAAATCTGAATTTCTGGAATACCTAGACTAGTCGCCGCATTTCTAATTATGGACACAAATAGGCCTTATCCATACGAACATTTTGGTGTATCACAGTTATATCCTATCAGTTTTTTGTGGAGTTGCTCCATGAAAATGGGATTCACCAATGGTGGTCAGTAAACAAAATCTGAATTTCTGGAATACCTAGAGTAGTCGCCGCATTTCTAAGTACGGACACTTATAGATTTTATCCATGCGAACATTTTGGTGTATCACACTTATATCCTATCAGTTTTTTGTGGAGTTGCTCCATGAAAATGTGATTCACCAATGGTGGTCAGTAAACAAAATCTGAATTTCTGGAATACCTAGACTAGTCGCCGCATTTCTAATTATGGACACAAATAGGCCTTATCCATACGAACATTTTGGTGTATCACAGTTATATCCTATCAGTTTTTTGTGGAGTTGCTCCATGAAAATGTGATTCACCAATGGTGGTCAGTAAACAAAATCTGAATTTCTGGAATACCTAGAGTAGTCGCCGCATTTCTAAATACGGACGCTAATAGATTTTATCCATGCGAAAATTTTGGTGTATCACACTTATATCCTATCAGTTTTTTGTGGAGTTGCTCCATGAAAATGGGATTCACCAATGGTGGTCAGTAAACAAAATCTGAATTTCTGGAATACCTAGACTAGTCGCCGCATTTCTAATTATGGACACAAATAGGCCTTATTCATACGAACATTTTGGTGTATCACACTTATATCCTATCAGTTTTTTGTGGAGTTGCTCCATGAAAATGTGATTCATCACCGGTGGTCAGTAAACAAAATCTGAATTTCTGGAATACCTAGAGTAGTCGCCGCATTTCTAAATACGGACACTTATAGATTTTATCCATACGAACATTTTGGTGTATCACACTTATATCCTGTCAGTTTTTTGTGGAGTTGCTCCATGAAAATGTGATTCACCAATGGTGGTCAGTAAACAAAATCTGAATTTCTGGAATACCTAGAGTAGTCGCCGCATTTCTAAATACGGACACTAATAGATTTTATCCATGCGAACATTTTGGTGTATCACACTTATATCCTATCAGTTTTTTGTGGAGTTGCTCCATGAAAATGGGATTCACCAATGGTGGTCAGTAAACAAAATCTGAATTTCTGGAATACCTAGACTAGTCGCCGCATTTCTAATTATGGACACAAATAGGCCTTATCCATACGAACATTTTGGTGTATCACAGTTATATCCTATCAGTTTTTTGTGGAGTTGCTCCATGAAAATGTGATTCACCAATGGTGGTCAGTAAACAAAATCTGAATTTCTGGAATACCTAGAGTAGCCGCCGCATTTCTAAATACGGACGCTAATAGATTTTATCCATGCGAACATTTTGGTGTATCACACTTATATCCTATCAGTTTTTTGTGGAGTTGCTCCATGAAAATGGGATTCACCAATGGTGGTCAGTAAACAAAATCTGAATTTCTGGAATACCTAGAGTAGTCGCCGCATTTCTAAGTACGGACACTTATAGATTTTATCCATACGAACATTTTGGTGTATCACACTTATATCCTATCAGTTTTTTGTGGAGTTGCTCCATGAAAATGTGATTCACCAATGGTGGTCAGTAAACAAAATCTGAATTTCTGGAATACCTAGACTAGTCGCCGCATTTCTAATTATGGACACAAATAGGCCTTATCCATATGAACATTTTGGTGTATCACAGTTATATCCTATCAGTTTTTTGTGGAGTTGCTCCATGAAAATGTGATTCACCAATGGTGGTCAGTAAACAAAATCTGAATTTCTGGAATACCTAGAGTAGTCGCCGCATTTCTAAATACGGACGCTAATAGATTTTATCCATGCGAACATTTTGGTGTATCACACTTATATCCTATCAGTTTTTTGTGGAGTTGCTCCATGAAAATGGGATTCACCAATGGTGGTCAGTAAACAAAATCTGAATTTCTGGAATACCTAGACTAGTCGCCGCATTTCTAATTATGGACACAAATAGGCCTTATTCATACGAACATTTTGGTGTATCACACTTATATCCTATCAGTTTTTTGTGGAGTTGCTCCATGAAAATGTGATTCATCACCGGTGGTCAGTAAACAAAATCTGAATTTCTGGAATACCTAGAGTAGTCGCCGCATTTCTAAATACGGACACTTATAGATTTTATCCATACGAACATTTTGGTGTATCACACTTATATCCTATCAGTTTTTTGTGGAGTTGCTCCATGAAAATGTGATTCATCACCGGTGGTCAGTAAACAAAATCTGAATTTCTGGAATACCTAGACTAGCCGCCGCATTTCTAATTATGGACACAAATAGGCCTTATTCATACGAACATTTTGGTGTATCACACTTATATCCTATCAGTTTTTTGTGGAGTTGCTCCATGAAAATGTGATTCACCAATGGTGGTCAGTAAACAAAATCTGAATTTCTGGAATACCTAGACTAGTCGCCGCATTTCTAATTATGGACACAAATAGGCCTTATTCATACGAACATTTTGGTGTATCACACTTATATTCTATCAGTTTTTTGTGGAGTTGCTCCATGAAAATGTGATTCATCACCGGTGGTCAGTAAACAAAATCTGAATTTCTGGAATACCTAGAGTAGTCGCCGCATTTCTAATTATGGACACAAATAGGCCTTATTCATACGAACATTTTGGTGTATCACACTTATATCCTATCAGTTTTTTGTGGAGTTGCTCCATGAAAATGTGATTCACCAATGGTGGTCAGTAAACAAAATCTGAATTTCTGGAATACCTAGACTAGTCGCCGCATTTCTAATTATGGACGCAAATAGGCCTTATCCATACGAACATTTTGGTGTATCACAGTTATATCCTATCAGTTTTTTGTGGAGTCGCTCCATGAAAATGTGATTCACCAATGGTGGTCAGTAAACAAAATCTGAATTTCTGGAATACCTAGAGTAGTCGCCGCATTTCTAAATACGGACACTAATAGATTTTATCCATGCGAACATTTTGGTGTATCACACTTATATCCTATCAGTTTTTTGTGGAGTTGCTCCATGAAAATGGGATTCACCAATGGTGGTCAGTAAACAAAATCTGAATTTCTGGAATACCTAGACTAGTCGCCGCATTTCTAATTATGGACGCAAATAGGCCTTATTCATACGAACATTTTGGTGTATCACACTTATATCCTATCAGTTTTTTGTGGAGTTGCTCCATGAAAATGTGATTCACCAATGGTGGTCAGTAAACAAAATCTGAATTTCTGGAATACCTAGAGTAGTCGCCGCATTTCTAAATACGGACACTAATAGATTTTATCCATGCGAACATTTTGGTGTATCACACTTATATCCTATCAGTTTTTTGTGGAGTTGCTCCATGAAAATGTGATTCACCAATGGTGGTCAGTAAACAAAATCTGAATTTCTGGAATACCTAGACTAGTCGCCGCATTTCTAATTATGGACACAAATAGGCCTTATCCATACGAACATTTTGGTGTATCACAGTTATATCCTATCAGTTTTTTGTGGAGTTGCTCCATGAAAATGTGATTCACCAATGGTGGTCAGTAAACAAAATCTGAATTTCTGGAATACCTAGAGTAGTCGCCGCATTTCTAAATACGGACACTAATAGATTTTATCCATGCGAACATTTTGGTGTATCACACTTATATCCTATCAGTTTTTTGTGGAGTTGCTCCATGAAAATGTGATTCATCACCGGTGGTCAGTAAACAAAATCTGAATTTCTGGAATACCTAGACTAGCCGCCGCATTTCTAATTATGGACACAAATAGGCCTTATTCATACGAACATTTTGGTGTATCACACTTATATCCTATCAGTTTTTTGTGGAGTTGCTCCATGAAAATGTGATTCATCACCGGTGGTCAGTAAACAAAATCTGAATTTCTGGAATACCTAGAGTAGTCGCCGCATTTCTAAATACGGACGCTTATAGATTTTATCCATACGAACATTTTGGTGTATCACACTTATATCCTATCAGTTTTTTGTGGAGTTGCTCCATGAAAATGTGATTCACCAATGGTGGTCAGTAAACAAAATCTGAATTTCTGGAATACCTAGACTAGTCGCCGCATTTCTAATTATGGACACAAATAGGCCTTACCCATGCGAACATTTTGGTGTATCACAGTTATATCCTATCAGTTTTTTGTGGAGTTGCTCCATGAAAATGTGATTCACCAATGGTGGTCAGTAAACAAAATCTGAATTTCTGGAATACCTAGAGTAGTCGCCGCATTTCTAAATACGGACACTAATAGATTTTATCCATGCGAACATTTTGGTGTATCACACTTATATCCTATCAGTTTTTTGTGGAGTTGCTCCATGAAAATGGGATTCACCAATGGTGGTCAGTAAACAAAATCTGAATTTCTGGAATACCTAGACTAGTCGCCGCATTTCTAATTATGGACACAAATAGGCCTTATTCATACGAACATTTTGGTGTATCACACTTATATCCTATCAGTTTTTTGTGGAGTTGCTCCATGAAAATGTGATTCACCAATGGTGGTCAGTAAACAAAATCTGAATTTCTGGAATACCTAGACTAGTCGCCGCATTTCTAATTATGGACACAAATAGGCCTTATTCATACGAACATTTTGGTGTATCACACTTATATCCTATCAGTTTTTTGTGGAGTTGCTCCATGAAAATGTGATTCATCACCGGTGGTCAGTAAACAAAATCTGAATTTCTGGAATACCTAAGACTAGTCGCCGCATTTCTAATTATGGACACAAATAGGCCTTATTCATACGAACATTTTGGTGTATCACACTTATATCCTATCAGTTTTTTGTGGAGTTGCTCCATGAAAATGTGATTCACCAATGGTGGTCAGTAAACAAAATTTGAATTTCTGGAATACCTAGACTAGTCGCCGCATTTCTAATTATGGACACAAATAGGCCTTATTCATACGGACATTTTGGTGTATCACACTTATATCCTATCAGTTTTTTGTGGAGTTGCTCCATGAAAATGTGATTCATCACCGGTGGTCAGTAAACAAAATCTGAATTTCTGGAATACCTAGACTAGTCGCCGCATTTCTAATTATGGACACAAATAGGCCTTATTCATACGGACATTTTGGTGTATCACACTTATATCCTATCAGTTTTTTGTGGAGTTGCTCCATGAAAATGTGATTCATCACCGGTGGTCAGTAAACAAAATCTGAATTTCTGGAATACCTAGAGTAGTCGCCGTATTTCTAAATACGGACACTAATAGATTTTATCCATACGAACATTTTGGTGTATCACACTTATATCCTATCAGTTTTTTGTGGAGTTGCTCCATGAAAATGTGATTCATCAATGGTGGTCAGTAAACAAAATCTGAATTTCTGGAATACCTAGACTAGTCGCCGCATTTCTAATTATGGACACAAATAGGCCTTATTCATACGAACATTTTGGTGTATCACACTTATATCCTATCAGTTTTTTGTGGAGTTGCTCCATGAAAATGTGATTCATCACCGGTGGTCAGTAAACAAAATCTGAATTTCTGGAATACCTAGAGTAGTCGCCGCATTTCTAATTATGGACGCAAATAGGCCTTATTCATACGAACATTTTGGTGTATCACACTTATATCCTATCAGTTTTTTGTGGAGTTGCTCCATGAAAATGTGATTCACCAATGGTGGTCAGTAAACAAAATCTGAATTTGTGGAATACCTAGACTAGTCGCCGCATTTCTAATTATGGACACAAATAGGCCTTATTCATACGAACATTTTGTTGTATCACACTTATATCCTATCAGTTTTTTGTGGAGTTGCTCCATGAAAATGTGATTCATCAATGGTGGTCAGTAAACAAAATCTGAATTTCTGGAATACCTAGACTAGTCGCCGCATTTCTAATTATGGACACAAATAGGCCTTATTCATACGGACATTTTGGTGTATCACACTTATATCCTATCAGTTTTTTGTGGAGTTGCTCCATGAAAATGTGATTCATCAATGGTGGTCAGTAAACAAAATCTGAATTTCTGGAATACCTAGACTAGTCGCCGCATTTCTAATTATGGACACAAATAGGCCTTATTCATACGAACATTTTGGTGTATCACACTTATATCCTATCAGTTTTTTGTGGAGTTGCTCCATGAAAATGTGATTCATCACCGGTGGTCAGTAAACAAAATCTGAATTTCTGGAATACCTAGACTAGTCGCCGCATTTCTAATTATGGACACAAATAGGCCTTATTCATACGAACATTTTGGTGTATCACACTTATATCCTATCAGTTTTTTGTGGAGTTGCTCCATGAAAATGTGATTCACCAATGGTGGTCAGTAAACAAAATCTGAATTTCTGGAATACCTAGACTAGTCGCCGCATTTTTAATTATGGACGCAAATAGGCCTTATTCATACGAATATTTTGGTGTATCACACTTATATCCTATCAGTTTTTTGTGGAGTTGCTCCATGAAAATGTGATTCATCACCGGTGGTCAGTAAACAAAATCTGAATTTCTGGAATACCTAGACTAGTCGCCGCATTTCTAATTATGGACACAAATAGGCCTTATTCATACGAACATTTTGGTGTATCACACTTATATCCTATCAGTTTTTTGTGGAGTTGCTCCATGAAAATGTGATTCACCAATGGTGGTCAGTAAACAAAATCTGAATTTCTGGAATTCCTACACTAGTCGCCGCATTTCTAAATACGGACGCTAATAGATTTTATCCATGCGAACATTTTGGTGTATCACACTTATATCCTATCAGTTTTTTGTGGAGTTGCTCCATGAAAATGGGATTCACCAATGGTGGTCAGTAAACAAAATCTGAATTTCTGGAATACCTAGAGTAGTCGCCGCATTTCTAAGTACGGACACTTATAGATTTTATCCATACGAACATTTTGGTGTATCACACTTATATCCTATCAGTTTTTTGTGGAGTTGCTCCATGAAAATGTGATTCACCAATGGTGGTCAGTAAACAAAATCTGAATTTCTGGAATACCTAGACTAGTCGCCGCATTTCTAATTATGGACACAAATAGGCCTTATCCATATGAACATTTTGGTGTATCACAGTTATATCCTATCAGTTTTTTGTGGAGTTGCTCCATGAAAATGTGATTCACCAATGGTGGTCAGTAAACAAAATCTGAATTTCTGGAATACCTAGAGTAGTCGCCGCATTTCTAAATACGGACGCTAATAGATTTTATCCATGCGAACATTTTGGTGTATCACACTTATATCCTATCAGTTTTTTGTGGAGTTGCTCCATGAAAATGGGATTCACCAATGGTGGTCAGTAAACAAAATCTGAATTTCTGGAATACCTAGACTAGTCGCCGCATTTCTAATTATGGACACAAATAGGCCTTATTCATACGAACATTTTGGTGTATCACACTTATATCCTATCAGTTTTTTGTGGAGTTGCTCCATGAAAATGTGATTCATCACCGGTGGTCAGTAAACAAAATCTGAATTTCTGGAATACCTAGAGTAGTCGCCGCATTTCTAAATACGGACACTTATAGATTTTATCCATACGAACATTTTGGTGTATCACACTTATATCCTATCAGTTTTTTGTGGAGTTGCTCCATGAAAATGTGATTCATCACCGGTGGTCAGTAAACAAAATCTGAATTTCTGGAATACCTAGACTAGCCGTCGCATTTCTAATTATGGACGCAAATAGGCCTTATTCATACGAACATTTTGGTGTATCACACTTATATCCTATCAGTTTTTTGTGGAGTTGCTCCATGAAAATGTGATTCACCAATGGTGGTCAGTAAACAAAATCTGAATTTCTGGAATACCTAGACTAGTCGCCGCATTTCTAATTATGGACACAAATAGGCCTTATTCATACGAACATTTTGGTGTATCACACTTATATTCTATCAGTTTTTTGTGGAGTTGCTCCATGAAAATGTGATTCATCACCGGTGGTCAGTAAACAAAATCTGAATTTCTGGAATACCTAGAGTAGTCGCCGCATTTCTAATTATGGACACAAATAGGCCTTATTCATACGAACATTTTGGTGTATCACACTTATATCCTATCAGTTTTTTGTGGAGTTGCTCCATGAAAATGTGATTCACCAATGGTGGTCAGTAAACAAAATCTGAATTTCTGGAATACCTAGACTAGTCGCCGCATTTCTAATTATGGACGCAAATAGGCCTTATCCATACGAACATTTTGGTGTATCACAGTTATATCCTATCAGTTTTTTGTGGAGTCGCTCCATGAAAATGTGATTCACCAATGGTGGTCAGTAAACAAAATCTGAATTTCTGGAATACCTAGAGTAGTCGCCGCATTTCTAAATACGGACACTAATAGATTTTATCCATGCGAACATTTTGGTGTATCACACTTATATCCTATCAGTTTTTTGTGGAGTTGCTCCATGAAAATGGGATTCACCAATGGTGGTCAGTAAACAAAATCTGAATTTCTGGAATACCTAGACTAGTCGCCGCATTTCTAATTATGGACGCAAATAGGCCTTATTCATACGAACATTTTGGTGTATCACACTTATATCCTATCAGTTTTTTGTGGAGTTGCTCCATGAAAATGTGATTCACCAATGGTGGTCAGTAAACAAAATCTGAATTTCTGGAATACCTAGAGTAGTCGCCGCATTTCTAAATACGGACACTAATAGATTTTATCCATGCGAACATTTTGGTGTATCACACTTATATCCTATCAGTTTTTTGTGGAGTTGCTCCATGAAAATGTGATTCACCAATGGTGGTCAGTAAACAAAATCTGAATTTCTGGAATACCTAGACTAGTCGCCGCATTTCTAATTATGGACACAAATAGGCCTTATCCATACGAACATTTTGGTGTATCACAGTTATATCCTATCAGTTTTTTGTGGAGTTGCTCCATGAAAATGTGATTCACCAATGGTGGTCAGTAAACAAAATCTGAATTTCTGGAATACCTAGAGTAGTCGCCGCATTTCTAAATACGGACACTAATAGATTTTATCCATGCGAACATTTTGGTGTATCACACTTATATCCTATCAGTTTTTTGTGGAGTTGCTCCATGAAAATGTGATTCATCACCGGTGGTCAGTAAACAAAATCTGAATTTCTGGAATACCTAGACTAGCCGCCGCATTTCTAATTATGGACACAAATAAGCCTTATTCATACGAACATTTTGGTGTATCACACTTATATCCTATCAGTTTTTTGTGGAGTTGCTCCATGAAAATGTGATTCATCACCGGTGGTCAGTAAACAAAATCTGAATTTCTGGAATACCTAGAGTAGTCGCCGCATTTCTAAATACGGACGCTTATAGATTTTATCCATACGAACATTTTGGTGTATCACACTTATATCCTATCAGTTTTTTGTGGAGTTGCTCCATGAAAATGTGATTCACCAATGGTGGTCAGTAAACAAAATCTGAATTTCTGGAATACCTAGACTAGTCGCCGCATTTCTAATTATGGACACAAATAGGCCTTACCCATGCGAACATTTTGGTGTATCACAGTTATATCCTATCAGTTTTTTGTGGAGTTGCTCCATGAAAATGTGATTCACCAATGGTGGTCAGTAAACAAAATCTGAATTTCTGGAATACCTAGAGTAGTCGCCGCATTTCTAAATACGGACACTAATAGATTTTATCCATGCGAACATTTTGGTGTATCACACTTATATCCTATCAGTTTTTTGTGGAGTTGCTCCATGAAAATGGGATTCACCAATGGTGGTCAGTAAACAAAATCTGAATTTCTGGAATACCTAGACTAGTCGCCGCATTTCTAATTATGGACACAAATAGGCCTTATTCATACGAACATTTTGGTGTATCACACTTATATCCTATCAGTTTTTTGTGGAGTTGCTCCATGAAAATGTGATTCACCAATGGTGGTCAGTAAACAAAATCTGAATTTCTGGAATACCTAGACTAGTCGCCGCATTTCTAATTATGGACACAAATAGGCCTTATTCATACGAACATTTTGGTGTATCACACTTATATCCTATCAGTTTTTTGTGGAGTTGCTCCATGAAAATGTGATTCATCACCGGTGGTCAGTAAACAAAATCTGAATTTCTGGAATACCTAGACTAGTCGCCGCATTTCTAATTATGGACACAAATAGGCCTTATTCATACGAACATTTTGGTGTATCACACTTATATCCTATCAGTTTTTTGTGGAGTTGCTCCATGAAAATGTGATTCACCAATGGTGGTCAGTAAACAAAATTTGAATTTCTGGAATACCTAGACTAGTCGCCGCATTTCTAATTATGGACGCAAATAGGCCTTATTCATACGGACATTTTGGTGTATCACACTTATATCCTATCAGTTTTTTGTGGAGTTGCTCCATGAAAATGTGATTCATCACCGGTGGTCAGTAAACAAAATCTGAATTTCTGGAATACCTAGACTAGTCGCCGCATTTCTAATTATGGACACAAATAGGCCTTATTCATACGGACATTTTGGTGTATCACACTTATATCCTATCAGTTTTTTGTGGAGTTGCTCCATGAAAATGTGATTCATCACCGGTGGTCAGTAAACAAAATCTGAATTTCTGGAATACCTAGAGTAGTCGCCGTATTTCTAAATACGGACACTAATAGATTTTATCCATACGAACATTTTGGTGTATCACACTTATATCCTATCAGTTTTTTGTGGAGTTGCTCCATGAAAATGTGATTCATCAATGGTGGTCAGTAAACAAAATCTGAATTTCTGGAATACCTAGACTAGTCGCCGCATTTCTAATTATGGACACAAATAGGCCTTATTCATACGAACATTTTGGTGTATCACACTTATATCCTATCAGTTTTTTGTGGAGTTGCTCCATGAAAATGTGATTCATCACCGGTGGTCAGTAAACAAAATCTGAATTTCTGGAATACCTAGAGTAGTCGCCGCATTTCTAATTATGGACGCAAATAGGCCTTATTCATACGAACATTTTGGTGTATCACACTTATATCCTATCAGTTTTTTGTGGAGTTGCTCCATGAAAATGTGATTCACCAATGGTGGTCAGTAAACAAAATCTGAATTTGTGGAATACCTAGACTAGTCGCCGCATTTCTAATTATGGACACAAATAGGCCTTATTCATACGAACATTTTGTTGTATCACACTTATATCCTATCAGTTTTTTGTGGAGTTGCTCCATGAAAATGTGATTCATCAATGGTGGTCAGTAAACAAAATCTGAATTTCTGGAATACCTAGACTAGTCGCCGCATTTCTAATTATGGACACAAATAGGCCTTATTCATACGGACATTTTGGTGTATCACACTTATATCCTATCAGTTTTTTGTGGAGTTGCTCCATGAAAATGTGATTCATCAATGGTGGTCAGTAAACAAAATCTGAATTTCTGGAATACCTAGACTAGTCGCCGCATTTCTAATTATGGACACAAATAGGCCTTATTCATACGAACATTTTGGTGTATCACACTTATATCCTATCAGTTTTTTGTGGAGTTGCTCCATGAAAATGTGATTCATCACCGGTGGTCAGTAAACAAAATCTGAATTTCTGGAATACCTAGACTAGTCGCCGCATTTCTAATTATGGACACAAATAGGCCTTATTCATACGAACATTTTGGTGTATCACACTTATATCCTATCAGTTTTTTGTGGAGTTGCTCCATGAAAATGTGATTCACCAATGGTGGTCAGTAAACAAAATCTGAATTTCTGGAATACCTAGACTAGTCGCCGCATTTTTAATTATGGACGCAAATAGGCCTTATTCATACGAATATTTTGGTGTATCACACTTATATCCTATCAGTTTTTTGTGGAGTTGCTCCATGAAAATGTGATTCATCACCGGTGGTCAGTAAACAAAATCTGAATTTCTGGAATACCTAGACTAGTCGCCGCATTTCTAATTATGGACACAAATAGGCCTTATTCATACGAACATTTTGGTGTATCACACTTATATCCTATCAGTTTTTTGTGGAGTTGCTCCATGAAAATGTGATTCACCAATGGTGGTCAGTAAACAAAATCTGAATTTCTGGAATACCTAGACTAGTCGCCGCATTTCTAATTATGGACACAAATAGGCCTTATTCATACGAACATTTTGGTGTATCACACTTATATCCTATCAGTTTTTTGTGGAGTTGCTCCATGAAAATGTGATTCATCACCGGTGGTCAGTAAACAAAATCTGAATTTCTGGAATACCTAGAGTAGTCGCCGCATTTCTAATTATGGACACAAATAGGCCTTATTCATACGAACATTTTAGTGTATCACACTTATATCCTATCAGTTTTTTGTGGAGTTGCTCCATGAAAATGTGATTCATCACCGGTGGTCAGTAAACAAAATCTGAATTTCTGGAATACCTAGAGTAGTCGCCGCATTTCTAAATACGGACACTTATAGATTTTATCCATACGAACATTTTGGTGTATCACACTTATATCCTATCAGTTTTTTGTGGAGTTGCTCCATGAAAATGTGATTCATCACCGGTGGTCAGTAAACAAAATCTGAATTTCTGGAATACCTAGACTAGTCGCCGCATTTCTAATTATGGACACAAATAGGCCTTATTCATACGGACATTTTGGTGTATCACACTTATATCCTATCAGTTTTTTGTGGAGTTGCTCCATGAAAATGTGATTCATCAATGGTGGTCAGTAAACAAAATCTGAATTTCTGGAATACCTAGACTAGTCGCCGCATTTCTAATTATGGACACAAATAGGCCTTATTCATACGAACATTTTGGTGTATCACACTTATATCCTATCAGTTTTTTGTGGAGTTGCTCCATGAAAATGTGATTCATCACCGGTGGTCAGTAAACAAAATCTGAATTTCTGGAATACCTAGACTAGTCGCCGCATTTCTAATTATGGACACAAATAGGCCTTATTCATACGAACATTTTGGTGTATCACACTTATATCCTATCAGTTTTTTGTGGAGTTGCTCCATGAAAATGTGATTCACCAATGGTGGTCAGTAAACAAAATCTGAATTTCTGGAATACCTAGACTAGTCGCCGCATTTTTAATTGTGGACACAAATAGGCCTTATTCATACGAATATTTTGGTGTATCACACTTATATCCTATCAGTTTTTTGTGGAGTTGCTCCATGAAAATGTGATTCATCACCGGTGGTCAGTAAACAAAATCTGAATTTCTGGAATACCTAGACTAGTCGCCGCATTTCTAATTATGGACACAAATAGGCCTTATTCATACGAACATTTTGGTGTATCACACTTATATCCTATCAGTTTTTTGTGGAGTTGCTCCATGAAAATGTGATTCACCAATGGTGGTCAGTAAACAAAATCTGAATTTCTGGAATACCTAGACTAGTCGCCGCATTTTTAATTGTGGACACAAATAGGCCTTATTCATACGAATATTTTGGTGTATCACACTTATATCCTATCAGTTTTTTGTGGAGTTGCTCCATGAAAATGTGATTCATCACCGGTGGTCAGTAAACAAAATCTGAATTTCTGGAATACCTAGAGTAGTCGCCGCATTTCTAATTATGGACACAAATAGGCCTTATTCATACGAACATTTTAGTGTATCACACTTATATCCTATCAGTTTTTTGTGGAGTTGCTCCATGAAAATGTGATTCATCACCGGTGGTCAGTAAACAAAATCTGAATTTCTGAAATACCTAGAGTAGTCGCCGCATTTCTAAATACGGACACTTATAGATTTTATCCATACGAACATTTTGGTGTATCACACTTATATCCTATCAGTTTTTTGTGGAGTTGCTCCATGAAAATGTGATTCATCACCGGTGGTCAGTAAACAAAATCTGAATTTCTGGAATACCTAGACTAGTCGCCGCATTTCTAATTATGGACACAAATAGGCCTTATTCATACGAACATTTTGGTGTATCACACTTATATCCTATCAGTTTTTTGTGGAGTTGCTCCATGAAAATGTGATTCACCAATGGTGGTCAGTAAACAAAATCTGAATTTCTGGAATACCTAGACTAGTCGCCGCATTTCTAATTATGGACACAAATAGGCCTTATTCATACGAACATTTTGGTGTATCACACTTATATCCTATCAGTTTTTTGTGGAGTTGCTCCATGAAAATGTGATTCATCACCGGTGGTCAGTAAACAAAATCTGAATTTCTGGAATACCTAGACTAGTCGCCGCATTTCTAATTATAGACACAAATAGGCCTTATTCATACGAACATTTTGGTGTATCACACTTATATCCTATCAGTTTTTTGTGGAGTTGCTCCATGAAAACGTGATTCACCAATGGTGGTCAGTAAACAAAATCTGAATTTCTGGAATACCTAGACTAGTAGACAGTTTTTTGTGGAGTTGCTCCATGAAAATGTGATTCATCACCGGTGGTCAGTAAACAAAATCTGAATTTCTGGAATACCTAGACTAGTCGCCGCATTTCTAATTATAGACACAAATAGGCCTTATTCATACGAACATTTTGGTGTATCACACTTATATCCTATCAGTTTTTTGTGGAGTTGCTCCATGAAAATGTGATTCACCAATGGTGGTCAGTAAACAAAATCTGAATTTCTGGAATACCTAGACTAGTCGCCGCATTTCTAATTATGGACACAAATAGGCCTTATTCATACGGACATTTTGGTGTATCACACTTATATCCTATCAGTTTTTTGTGGAGTTGCTCCATGAAAATGTGATTCATCACCGGTGGTCAGTAAACAAAATCTGAATTTCTGGAATACCTAGACTAGTCGCCGCATTTCTAATTATGGACACAAATAGGCCTTATTCATGCGGACATTTTGGTGTATCACACTTATATCCTATCAGTTTTTTGTGGAGTTGCTCCATGAAAATGTGATTCATCAATGGTGGTCAGTAAACAAAATCTGAATTTCTGGAATACCTAGACTAGTCGCCGCATTTCTAATTATGGACACAAATAGGCCTTATTCATACGAACATTTTGGTGTATCACACTTATATCCTATCAGTTTTTTGTGGAGTTGCTCCATGAAAATGTGATTCATCACCGGTGGTCAGTAAACAAAATCTGAATTTCTGGAATACCTAGAGTAGTCGCCGCATTTCTAATTATGGACGCAAATAGGCCTTATTCATACGAACATTTTGGTGTATCACACTTATATCCTATCAGTTTTTTGTGGAGTTGCTCCATGAAAATGTGATTCACCAATGGTGGTCAGTAAACAAAATCTGAATTTGTGGAATACCTAGACTAGTCGCCGCATTTCTAATTATGGACACAAATAGGCCTTATTCATACGAACATTTTGTTGTATCACACTTATATCCTATCAGTTTTTTGTGGAGTTGCTCCATGAAAATGTGATTCATCAATGGTGGTCAGTAAACAAAATCTGAATTTCTGGAATACCTAGACTAGTCGCCGCATTTCTAATTATGGACACAAATAGGCCATATTCATACGGACATTTTGGTGTATCACACTTATATCCTATCAGTTTTTTGTGGAGTTGCTCCATGAAAATGTGATTCATCAATGGTGGTCAGTAAACAAAATCTGAATTTCTGGAATACCTAGACTAGTCGCCGCATTTCTAATTATGGACACAAATAGGCCTTATTCATACAAACATTTTGGTGTATCACACTTATATCCTATCAGTTTTTTGTGGAGTTGCTCCATGAAAATGTGATTCATCACCGGTGGTCAGT
Organism: Leucophora obtusa; assembly: GCA_949987735.1. Lineage (NCBI taxonomy): Eukaryota > Metazoa > Arthropoda > Insecta > Diptera > Anthomyiidae > Leucophora > Leucophora obtusa. The sequence continues at coordinate 152,501,189 of OX465298.1, forward strand.
AAACAAAATCTGAATTTCTGGAATACCTAGAGTAGTCGCCGCATTTCTAATTATGGACACAAATAGGCCTTATTCATACGAACATTTTGGTGTATCACACTTATATCCTATCAGTTTTTTGTGGAGTTGCTCCATGAAAATGTGATTCACCAATGGTGGTCAGTAAACAAAATCTGAATTTGTGGAACACCTAGACTAGTCGCCGCATTTCTAATTATGGACACAAATAGGCCTTATTCATACGAACATTTTGTTGTATCACACTTATATCCTATCAGTTTTTTGTGGAGTTGCTCCATGAAAATGTGATTCACCAATGGTGGTCAGTAAACAAAATCTGAATTTCTGGAATACCTAGACTAGTAGACAGTTTTTTGTGGAGTTGCTCCATGAAAATGTGATTCATCACCGGTGGTCAGTAAACAAAATCTGAATTTCTGGAATACCTAGACTAGTCGCCGCATTTCTAATTATAGACACAAATAGGCCTTATTCATACGAACATTTTGGTGTATCACACTTATATCCTATCAGTTTTTTGTGGAGTTGCTCCATGAAAATGTGATTCACCAATGGTGGTCAGTAAACAAAATCTGAATTTCTGGAATACCTAGACTAGTCGCCGCATTTCTAATTATGGACACAAATAGGCCTTATTCATACGAACATTTTGGTGTATCACACTTATATCCTATCAGTTTTTTGTGGAGTTGCTCCATGAAAATGTGATTCATCACCGGTGGTCAGTAAACAAAATCTGAATTTCTGGAATACCTAGACTAGTCGCCGCATTTCTAATTATGGACACAAATAGGCCTTATTCATGCGGACATTTTGGTGTATCACACTTATATCCTATCAGTTTTTTGTGGAGTTGCTCCATGAAAATGTGATTCATCAATGGTGGTCAGTAAACAAAATCTGAATTTCTGGAATACCTAGACTAGTCGCCGCATTTCTAATTATGGACACAAATAGGCCTTATTCATACGAACATTTTGGTGTATCACACTTATATCCTATCAGTTTTTTGTGGAGTTGCTCCATGAAAATGTGATTCATCACCGGTGGTCAGTAAACAAAATCTGAATTTCTGGAATACCTAGACTAGTCGCCGCATTTCTAATTATGGACACAAATAGGCCTTATTCATACGAACATTTTGGTGTATCACACTTATATCCTATCAGTTTTTTGTGGAGTTGCTCCATGAAAATGTGATTCACCAATGGTGGTCAGTAAACAAAATCTGAATTTCTGGAATACCTAGACTAGTCGCCGCATTTCTAATTATGGACACAAATAGGCCTTATTCACACGAACATTTTGGTGTATCACACTTATATCCTGTCAGTTTTTTGTGGAGTTGCTCCATGAAAATGTGATTCATCACCGGTGGTCAGTAAACAAAATCTGAATTTCTGGAATACCTAGACTAGTCGCCGCATTTCTAATTATGGACACAAATAGGCCTTATTCATACGAACATTTTAGTGTATCACACTTATATCCTATCAGTTTTTTGTGGAGTTGCTCCATGAAAATGTGATTCATCACCGGTGGTCAGTAAACAAAATCTGAATTTCTGGAATACCTAGCGTAGTCGCCGCATTTCTAAATACGGACACTTATAGATTTTATCCATACGAACATTTTGGTGTATCACACTTATATCCTATCAGTTTTTTGTGGAGTTGCTCCATGAAAATGTGATTCATCACCGGTGGTCAGTAAACAAAATCTGAATTTCTGGAATACCTAGACTAGTCGCCGCATTTCTAATTATAGACACAAATAGGCCTTATTCATACGAACATTTTGGTGTATCACACTTATATCCTATCAGTTTTTTGTGGAGTTGCTCCATGAAAATGTGATTCACCAATGGTGGTCAGTAAACAAAATCTGAATTTCTGGAATACCTAGACTAGTCGCCGCATTTCTAATTATGGACACAAATAGGCCTTATTCATACGAACATTTTGGTGTATCACACTTATATCCTATCAGTTTTTTGTGGAGTTGCTCCATGAAAATGTGATTCATCACCGGTGGTCAGTAAACAAAATCTGAATTTCTGGAATACCTAGAGTAGTCGCCGCATTTCTAATTATGGACACAAATAGGCCTTATTCATACGAACATTTTAGTGTATCACACTTATATCCTATCAGTTTTTTGTGGAGTTGCTCCATGAAAATGTGATTCATCACCGGTGGTCAGTAAACAAAATCTGAATTTCTGAAATACCTAGAGTAGTCGCCGCATTTCTAAATACGGACGCTTATAGATTTTATCCATACGAACATTTTGGTGTATCACACTTATATCCTATCAGTTTTTTGTGGAGTTGCTCCATGAAAATGTGATTCACCAATGGTGGTCAGTAAACAAAATCTGAATTTCTGGAATACCTAGACTAGTCGCCGCATTTCTAATTATGGACACAAATAGGCCTTATTCATACGAACATTTTGGTGTATCACACTTATATCCTATCAGTTTTTTGTGGAGTTGCTCCATGAAAATGTGATTCATCACCGGTGGTCAGTAAACAAAATCTGAATTTCTGGAATACCTAGAGTAGTCGCCGCATTTCTAATTATGGACACAAATAGGCCTTATTCATACGAACATTTTAGTGTATCACACTTATATCCTATCAGTTTTTTGTGGAGTTGCTCCATGAAAATGTGATTCATCACCGGTGGTCAGTAAACAAAATCTGAATTTCTGAAATACCTAGAGTAGTCGCCGCATTTCTAAATACGGACGCTTATAGATTTTATCCATACGAACATTTTGGTGTATCACACTTATATCCTATCAGTTTTTTGTGGAGTTGCTCCATGAAAATGTGATTCACCAATGGTGGTCAGTAAATAAAATCTGAATTTCTGAAATACCTAGACTAGTCGCCGCATTTCTAATTATGGACACAAATAGGCCTTATTCATACGAACATTTTGGTGTATCACACTTATATCCTATCAGTTTTTTGTGGAGTTGCTCCATGAAAATGTGATTCATCACCGGTGGTCAGTAAACAAAATCTGAATTTCTGGAATACCTAGACTAGTCGCCGCATTTCTAATTATAGACACAAATAGGCCTTATTCATACGAACATTTTGGTGTATCACACTTATATCCTATCAGTTTTTTGTGGAGTTGCTCCATGAAAACGTGATTCACCAATGGTGGTCAGTAAACAAAATCTGAATTTCTGGAATACCTAGACTAGTAGACAGTTTTTTGTGGAGTTGCTCCATGAAAATGTGATTCACCAATGGTGGTCAGTAAACAAAATCTGAATTTCTGGAATACCTAGACTAGTCGCCGCATTTCTAATTATGGACACAAATAGGCCTTATTCATACGGACATTTTGGTGTATCACACTTATATCCTATCAGTTTTTTGTGGAGTTGCTCCATGAAAATGTGATTCATCACCGGTGGTCAGTAAACAAAATCTGAATTTCTGGAATACCTAGACTAGTCGCCGCATTTCTAATTATGGACACAAATAGGCCTTATTCATGCGGACATTTTGGTGTATCACACTTATATCCTATCAGTTTTTTGTGGAGTTGCTCCATGAAAATGTGATTCATCAATGGTGGTCAGTAAACAAAATCTGAATTTCTGGAATACCTAGACTAGTCGCCGCATTTCTAATTATGGACACAAATAGGCCTTATTCATACGAACATTTTGGTGTATCACACTTATATCCTATCAGTTTTTTGTGGAGTTGCTCCATGAAAATGTGATTCATCACCGGTGGTCAGTAAACAAAATCTGAATTTCTGGAATACCTAGAGTAGTCGCCGCATTTCTAATTATGGACACAAATAGGCCTTATTCATACGAACATTTTAGTGTATCACACTTATATCCTATCAGTTTTTTGTGGAGTTGCTCCATGAAAATGTGATTCATCACCGGTGGTCAGTAAACAAAATCTGAATTTCTGGAATACCTAGACTAGTCGCCGCATTTCTAATTACGGACACAAATAGGCCTTATTCATGCGGACATTTTGGTGTATCACACTTATATCCTATCAGTTTTTTGTGGAGTTGCTCCATGAAAATGTGATTCACCAATGGTGGTCAGTAAACAAAATCTGAATTTCTGGAATACCTAGACTAGTCGCCGCATTTCTAATTATGGACACAAATAGGCCTTATTCATACGAACATTTTGGTGTATCACACTTATATCCTATCAGTTTTTTGTGGAGTTGCTCCATGAAAATGTGATTCATCACCGGTGGTCAGTAAACAAAATCTGAATTTCTGGAATACCTAGAGTAGTCGCCGCATTTCTAATTATGGACACAAATAGGCCTTATTCATACGAACATTTTAGTGTATCACACTTATATCCTATCAGTTTTTTGTGGAGTTGCTCCATGAAAATGTGATTCATCACCGGTGGTCAGTAAACAAAATCTGAATTTCTGAAATACCTAGAGTAGTCGCCGCATTTCTAAATACGGACACTTATAGATTTTATCCATACGAACATTTTGGTGTATCACACTTATATCCTATCAGTTTTTTGTGGAGTTGCTCCATGAAAATGTGATTCATCACCGGTGGTCAGTAAACAAAATCTGAATTTCTGGAATACCTAGACTAGTCGCCGCATTTCTAATTATGGACACAAATAGGCCTTATTCATACGAACATTTTGGTGTATCACACTTATATCCTATCAGTTTTTTGTGGAGTTGCTCCATGAAAATGTGATTCACCAATGGTGGTCAGTAAACAAAATCTGAATTTCTGGAATACCTAGACTAGTCGCCGCATTTCTAATTATGGACACAAATAGGCCTTATTCATACGAACATTTTGGTGTATCACACTTATATCCTATCAGTTTTTTGTGGAGTTGCTCCATGAAAATGTGATTCATCACCGGTGGTCAGTAAACAAAATCTGAATTTCTGGAATACCTAGACTAGTCGCCGCATTTCTAATTATAGACACAAATAGGCCTTATTCATACGAACATTTTGGTGTATCACACTTATATCCTATCAGTTTTTTGTGGAGTTGCTCCATGAAAACGTGATTCACCAATTGTGGTCAGTAAACAAAATCTGAATTTCTGGAATACCTAGACTAGTAGACAGTTTTTTGTGGAGTTGCTCCATGAAAATGTGATTCATCACCGGTGGTCAGTAAACAAAATCTGAATTTCTGGAATACCTAGACTAGTCGCCGCATTTCTAATTATAGACACAAATAGGCCTTATTCATACGAACATTTTGGTGTATCACACTTATATCCTATCAGTTTTTTGTGGAGTTGCTCCATGAAAATGTGATTCACCAATGGTGGTCAGTAAACAAAATCTGAATTTCTGGAATACCTAGACTAGTCGCCGCATTTCTAATTATGGACACAAATAGGCCTTATTCATACGGACATTTTGGTGTATCACACTTATATCCTATCAGTTTTTTGTGGAGTTGCTCCATGAAAATGTGATTCATCACCGGTGGTCAGTAAACAAAATCTGAATTTCTGGAATACCTAGACTAGTCGCCGCATTTCTAATTATGGACACAAATAGGCCTTATTCATGCGGACATTTTGGTGTATCACACTTATATCCTATCAGTTTTTTGTGGCGTTGCTCCATGAAAATGTGATTCATCAATGGTGGTCAGTAAACAAAATCTGAATTTCTGGAATACCTAGACTAGTCGCCGCATTTCTAATTATGGACACAAATAGGCCTTATTCATACGAACATTTTGGTGTATCACACTTATATCCTATCAGTTTTTTGTGGAGTTGCTCCATGAAAATGTGATTCATCACCGGTGGTCAGTAAACAAAATCTGAATTTCTGGAATACCTAGACTAGCCGCCGCATTTCTAATTATGGACACAAATAGGCCTTATTCATACGAACATTTTGGTGTATCACACTTATATCCTATCAGTTTTTTGTGGAGTTGCTCCATGAAAATGTGATTCACCAATGGTGGTCAGTAAACAAAATCTGAATTTCTGGAATACCTAGACTAGTCGCCGCATTTCTAATTATGGACACAAATAGGCCTTATTCACACGAACATTTTGGTGTATCACACTTATATCCTGTCAGTTTTTTGTGGAGTTGCTCCATGAAAATGTGATTCATCACCGGTGGTCAGTAAACAAAATCTGAATTTCTGGAATACCTAGACTAGTCGCCGCATTTCTAATTATGGACACAAATAGGCCTTATTCATACGAACATTTTAGTGTATCACACTTATATCCTATCAGTTTTTTGTGGAGTTGCTCCATGAAAATGTGATTCATCACCGGTGGTCAGTAAACAAAATCTGAATTTCTGGAATACCTAGAGTAGTCGCCGCATTTCTAAATACGGACACTTATAGATTTTATCCATACGAACATTTTGGTGTATCACACTTATATCCTATCAGTTTTTTGTGGAGTTGCTCCATGAAAATGTGATTCATCACCGGTGGTCAGTAAACAAAATCTGAATTTCTGGAATACCTAGACTAGTCGCCGCATTTCTAATTATAGACACAAATAGGCCTTATTCATACGAACATTTTGGTGTATCACACTTATATCCTATCAGTTTTTTGTGGAGTTGCTCCATGAAAATGTGATTCACCAATGGTGGTCAGTAAACAAAATCTGAATTTCTGGAATACCTAGACTAGTCGCCGCATTTCTAATTATGGACACAAATAGGCCTTATTCATACGAACATTTTGGTGTATCACACTTATATCCTATCAGTTTTTTGTGGAGTTGCTCCATGAAAATGTGATTCATCACCGGTGGTCAGTAAACAAAATCTGAATTTCTGGAATACCTAGACTAGTCGCCGCATTTCTAATTATAGACACAAATAGGCCTTATTCATACGAACATTTTGGTGTATCACACTTATATCCTATCAGTTTTTTGTGGAGTTGCTCCATGAAAATGTGATTCACCAATGGTGGTCAGTAAACAAAATCTGAATTTCTGGAATACCTAGACTAGTCGCCGCATTTCTAATTATAGACACAAATAGGCCTTATTCATACGGACATTTTGGTGTATCACACTTATATCCTATCAGTTTTTTGTGGAGTTGCTCCATGAAAATGTGATTCATCACCGGTGGTCAGTAAACAAAATCTGAATTTCTGGAATACCTAGACTAGTCGCCGCATTTCTAATTATGGACACAAATAGGCCTTATTCATGCGGACATTTTGGTGTATCACACTTATATCCTATCAGTTTTTTGTGGAGTTGCTCCATGAAAATGTGATTCATCAATGGTGGTCAGTAAACAAAATCTGAATTTCTGGAATACCTAGACTAGTCGCCGCATTTCTAATTATGGACACAAATAGGCCTTATTCATACAAACATTTTGGTGTATCACACTTATATCCTATCAGTTTTTTGTGGAGTTGCTCCATGAAAATGTGATTCATCACCGGTGGTCAGTAAACAAAATCTGAATTTCTGGAATACCTAGAGTAGTCGCCGCATTTCTAATTATGGACACAAATAGGCCTTATTCATACGAACATTTTGGTGTATCACACTTATATCCTATCAGTTTTTTGTGGAGTTGCTCCATGAAAATGTGATTCACCAATGGTGGTCAGTAAACAAAATCTGAATTTGTGGAATACCTAGACTAGTCGCCGCATTTCTAATTATGGACACAAATAGGCCTTATTCATACGAACATTTTGTTGTATCACACTTATATCCTATCAGTTTTTTGTGGAGTTGCTCCATGAAAATGTGATTCACCAATGGTGGTCAGTAAACAAAATCTGAATTTCTGGAATACCTAGACTAGTCGCCGCATTTCTAATTATGGACACAAATAGGCCTTATTCATACGAACATTTTGGTGTATCACACTTATATCCTATCAGTTTTTTGTGGAGTTGCTCCATGAAAATGTGATTCATCACCGGTGGTCAGTAAACAAAATCTGAATTTCTGGAATACCTAGACTAGTCGCCGCATTTCTAATTATGGACACAAATAGGCCTTATTCATACGAATATTTTGGTGTATCACACTTATATCCTATCAGTTTTTTGTGGAGTTGCTCCATGAAAATGTGATTCACCAATGGTGGTCAGTAAACAAAATCTGAATTTCTGGAATCAGTTTTTTGTGGAGTTGCTCCATGAAAATGTGATTCATCACCGGTGGTCAGTAAACAAAATCTGAATTTCTGGAATACCTAGACTAGTCGCCGCATTTCTAATTACGGACACAAATAGGCCTTATTCATACGAACATTTTGGTGTATCACACTTATATCCTATCAGTTTTTTGTGGAGTTGCTCCATGAAAATGTGATTCATCACCGGTGGTCAGTAAACAAAATCTGAATTTCTGGAATACCTAGACTAGTCGCCGCATTTCTAATTATGGACACAAATAGGCCTTATTCATACGAACATTTTGGTGTATCACACTTATATCCTATCAGTTTTTTGTGGAGTTGCTCCATGAAAATGTGATTCATCACCGGTGGTCAGTAAACAAAATCTGAATTTCTGGAATACCTAGAGTAGTCGCCGCATTTCTAATTATGGACACAAATAGGCCTTATTCATACGAACATTTTGGTGTATCACACTTATATCCTATCAGTTTTTTGTGGAGTTGCTCCATGAAAATGTGATTCATCACCGGTGGTCAGTAAACAAAATCTGAATTTCTGGAATACCTAGACTAGTCGCCGCATTTCTAATTATAGACACAAATAGGCCTTATTCATACGAACATTTTGGTGTATCACACTTATATCCTATCAGTTTTTTGTGGAGTTGCTCCATGAAAACGTGATTCACCAATGGTGGTCAGTAAACAAAATCTGAATTTCTGGAATACCTAGACTAGTAGACAGTTTTTTGTGGAGTTGCTCCATGAAAATGTGATTCATCACCGGTGGTCAGTAAACAAAATCTGAATTTCTGGAATACCTAGACTAGTCGCCGCATTTCTAATTATAGACACAAATAGGCCTTATTCATACGAACATTTTGGTGTATCACACTTATATCCTATCAGTTTTTTGTGGAGTTGCTCCATGAAAATGTGATTCATCACCGGTGGTCAGTAAACAAAATCTGAATTTCTGGAATACCTAGACTAGTCGCCGCATTTCTAATTATGGACACAAATAGGCCTTATTCATGCGGACATTTTGGTGTATCACACTTATATCCTATCAGTTTTTTGTGGAGTTGCTCCATGAAAATGTGATTCACCAATGGTGGTCAGTAAACAAAATCTGAATTTCTGGAATACCTAGACTAGTCGCCGCATTTCTAATTATGGACACAAATAGGCCTTATTCATACGGACATTTTGGTGTATCACACTTATATCCTATCAGTTTTTTGTGGAGTTGCTCCATGAAAATGTGATTCATCACCGGTGGTCAGTAAACAAAATCTGAATTTCTGGAATACCTAGACTAGTCGCCGCATTTCTAATTATGGACACAAATAGGCCTTATTCATACGAATATTTTGGTGTATCACACTTATATCCTATCAGTTTTTTGTGGAGTTGCTCCATGAAAATGTGATTCACCAATGGTGGTCAGTAAACAAAATCTGAATTTCTGGAATCAGTTTTTTGTGGAGTTGCTCCATGAAAATGTGATTCATCACCGGTGGTCAGTAAACAAAATCTGAATTTCTGGAATACCTAGACTAGTCGCCGCATTTCTAATTATGGACACAAATAGGCCTTATTCATACGAACATTTTGTTGTATCACACTTATATCCTATCAGTTTTTTGTGGAGTTGCTCCATGAAAATGTGATTCACCAATGGTGGTCAGTAAACAAAATCTGAATTTCTGGAATACCTAGACTAGTCGCCGCATTTCTAATTATGGACACAAATAGGCCTTATTCATACGAACATTTTGGTGTATCACACTTATATCCTATCAGTTTTTTGTGGAGTTGCTCCATGAAAATGTGATTCATCACCGGTGGTCAGTAAACAAAATCTGAATTTCTGGAATACCTAGACTAGTCGCCGCATTTCTAATTATGGACACAAATAGGCCTTATTCATACGAATATTTTGGTGTATCACACTTATATCCTATCAGTTTTTTGTGGAGTTGCTCCATGAAAATGTGATTCACCAATGGTGGTCAGTAAACAAAATCTGAATTTCTGGAATCAGTTTTTTGTGGAGTTGCTCCATGAAAATGTGATTCATCACCGGTGGTCAGTAAACAAAATCTGAATTTCTGGAATACCTAGACTAGTCGCCGCATTTCTAATTACGGACACAAATAGGCCTTATTCATACGAACATTTTGGTGTATCACACTTATATCCTATCAGTTTTTTGTGGAGTTGCTCCATGAAAATGTGATTCATCACCGGTGGTCAGTAAACAAAATCTGAATTTCTGGAATACCTAGACTAGTCGCCGCATTTCTAATTACGGACACAAATAGGCCTTATTCATACGAACATTTTGGTGTATCACACTTATATCCTATCAGTTTTTTGTGGAGTTGCTCCATGAAAATGTGATTCATCACCGGTGGTCAGTAAACAAAATCTGAATTTCTGAAATACCTAGAGTAGTCGCCGCATTTCTAAATACGGACGCTTATAGATTTTATCCATACGAACATTTTGGTGTATCACACTTATATCCTATCAGTTTTTTGTGGAGTTGCTCCATGAAAATGTGATTCACCAATGGTGGTCAGTAAATAAAATCTGAATTTCTGGAATACCTAGACTAGTCGCCGCATTTCTAATTATGGACACAAATAGGCCTTATTCATACGAACATTTTGGTGTATCACACTTATATCCTATCAGTTTTTTGTGGAGTTGCTCCATGAAAATGTGATTCATCACCGGTGGTCAGTAAACAAAATCTGAATTTCTGGAATACCTAGACTAGTCGCCGCATTTCTAATTATAGACACAAATAGGCCTTATTCATACGAACATTTTGGTGTATCACACTTATATCCTATCAGTTTTTTGTGGAGTTGCTCCATGAAAACGTGATTCACCAATGGTGGTCAGTAAACAAAATCTGAATTTCTGGAATACCTAGACTAGTAGACAGTTTTTTGTGGAGTTGCTCCATGAAAATGTGATTCATCACCGGTGGTCAGTAAACAAAATCTGAATTTCTGGAATACCTAGACTAGTCGCCGCATTTCTAATTATAGACACAAATAGGCCTTATTCATACGAACATTTTGGTGTATCACACTTATATCCTATCAGTTTTTTGTGGAGTTGCTCCATGAAAATGTGATTCATCACCGGTGGTCAGTAAACAAAATCTGAATTTCTGGAATACCTAGACTAGTCGCCGCATTTCTAATTATGGACACAAATAGGCCTTATTCATGCGGACATTTTGGTGTATCACACTTATATCCTATCAGTTTTTTGTGGAGTTGCTCCATGAAAATGTGATTCACCAATGGTGGTCAGTAAACAAAATCTGAATTTCTGGAATACCTAGACTAGTCGCCGCATTTCTAATTATGGACACAAATAGGCCTTATTCATACGGACATTTTGGTGTATCACACTTATATCCTATCAGTTTTTTGTGGAGTTGCTCCATGAAAATGTGATTCATCACCGGTGGTCAGTAAACAAAATCTGAATTTCTGGAATACCTAGACTAGTCGCCGCATTTCTAATTATGGACACAAATAGGCCTTATTCATGCGGACATTTTGGTGTATCACACTTATATCCTATCAGTTTTTTGTGGAGTTGCTCCATGAAAATGTGATTCATCAATGGTGGTCAGTAAACAAAATCTGAATTTCTGGAATACCTAGACTAGTCGCCGCATTTCTAATTATGGACACAAATAGGCCTTATTCATACGAACATTTTGGTGTATCACACTTATATCCTATCAGTTTTTTGTGGAGTTGCTCCATGAAAATGTGATTCATCACCGGTGGTCAGTAAACAAAATCTGAATTTCTGGAATACCTAGACTAGTCGCCGCATTTCTAATTATGGACACAAATAGGCCTTATTCATACGAACATTTTGGTGTATCACACTTATATCCTATCAGTTTTTTGTGGAGTTGCTCCATGAAAATGTGATTCACCAATGGTGGTCAGTAAACAAAATCTGAATTTCTGGAATACCTAGACTAGTCGCCGCATTTCTAATTATGGACACAAATAGGCCTTATTCATACGAACATTTTGGTGTATCACACTTATATCCTGTCAGTTTTTTGTGGAGTTGCTCCATGAAAATGTGATTCATCACCGGTGGTCAGTAAACAAAATCTGAATTTCTGGAATACCTAGAGTAGTCGCCGCATTTCTAATTATGGACACAAATAGGCCTTATTCATACGAACATTTTGGTGTATCACACTTATATCCTGTCAGTTTTTTGTGGAGTTGCTCCATGAAAATGTGATTCATCACCGGTGGTCAGTAAACAAAATCTGAATTTCTGGAATACCTAGAGTAGTCGCCGCATTTCTAAATACGGACACTTATAGATTTTATCCATACGAACATTTTGGTGTATCACACTTATATCCTATCAGTTTTTTGTGGAGTTGCTCCATGAAAATGTGATTCATCACCGGTGGTCAGTAAACAAAATCTGAATTTCTGGAATACCTAGACTAGTCGCCGCATTTCTAATTATGGACACAAATAGGCCTTATTCATACGAACATTTTGGTGTATCACACTTATATCCTATCAGTTTTTTGTGGAGTTGCTCCATGAAAATGTGATTCACCAATGGTGGTCAGTAAACAAAATCTGAATTTCTGGAATACCTAGACTAGTCGCCGCATTTCTAATTATGGACACAAATAGGCCTTATTCATACGAACATTTTGGTGTATCACACTTATATCCTATCAGTTTTTTGTGGAGTTGCTCCATGAAAATGTGATTCATCACCGGTGGTCAGTAAACAAAATCTGAATTTCTGGAATACCTAGAGTAGTCGCCGCATTTCTAATTATGGACACAAATAGGCCTTATTCATACGAACATTTTAGTGTATCACACTTATATCCTATCAGTTTTTTGTGGAGTTGCTCCATGAAAATGTGATTCATCACCGGTGGTCAGTAAACAAAATCTGAATTTCTGAAATACCTAGAGTAGTCGCCGCATTTCTAAATACGGACACTTATAGATTTTATCCATACGAACATTTTGGTGTATCACACTTATATCCTATCAGTTTTTTGTGGAGTTGCTCCATGAAAATGTGATTCATCACCGGTGGTCAGTAAACAAAATCTGAATTTCTGGAATACCTAGACTAGTCGCCGCATTTCTAATTATGGACACAAATAGGCCTTATTCATACGAACATTTTGGTGTATCACACTTATATCCTATCAGTTTTTTGTGGAGTTGCTCCATGAAAATGTGATTCACCAATGGTGGTCAGTAAACAAAATCTGAATTTCTGGAATACCTAGACTAGTCGCCGCATTTCTAATTATGGACACAAATAGGCCTTATTCATACGAACATTTTGGTGTATCACACTTATATCCTATCAGTTTTTTGTGGAGTTGCTCCATGAAAATGTGATTCATCACCGGTGGTCAGTAAACAAAATCTGAATTTCTGGAATACCTAGACTAGTCGCCGCATTTCTAATTATAGACACAAATAGGCCTTATTCATACGAACATTTTGGTGTATCACACTTATATCCTATCAGTTTTTTGTGGAGTTGCTCCATGAAAATGTGATTCACCAATGGTGGTCAGTAAACAAAATCTGAATTTCTGGAATACCTAGACTAGTCGCCGCATTTCTAATTATGGACACAAATAGGCCTTATTCATACGGACATTTTGGTGTATCACACTTATATCCTATCAGTTTTTTGTGGAGTTGCTCCATGAAAATGTGATTCATCACCGGTGGTCAGTAAACAAAATCTGAATTTCTGGAATACCTAGACTAGTCGCCGCATTTCTAATTATGGACACAAATAGGCCTTATTCATGCGGACATTTTGGTGTATCACACTTATATCCTATCAGTTTTTTGTGGAGTTGCTCCATGAAAATGTGATTCATCAATGGTGGTCAGTAAACAAAATCTGAATTTCTGGAATACCTAGACTAGTCGCCGCATTTCTAATTATGGACACAAATAGGCCTTATTCATACGAACATTTTGGTGTATCACACTTATATCCTATCAGTTTTTTGTGGAGTTGCTCCATGAAAATGTGATTCATCACCGGTGGTCAGTAAACAAAATCTGAATTTCTGGAATACCTAGACTAGTCGCCGCATTTCTAATTATGGACACAAATAGGCCTTATTCATACGAACATTTTGGTGTATCACAATTATATCCTATCAGTTTTTTGTGGAGTTGCTCCATGAAAATGTGATTCACCAATGGTGGTCAGTAAACAAAATCTGAATTTCTGGAATACCTAGACTAGTCGCCGCATTTCTAATTATGGACACAAATAGGCCTTATTCACACGAACATTTTGGTGTATCACACTTATATCCTGTCAGTTTTTTGTGGAGTTGCTCCATGAAAATGTGATTCATCACCGGTGGTCAGTAAACAAAATCTGAATTTCTGGAATACCTAGACTAGTCGCCGCATTTCTAATTATGGACACAAATAGGCCTTATTCATACGAACATTTTAGTGTATCACACTTATATCCTATCAGTTTTTTGTGGAGTTGCTCCATGAAAATGTGATTCATCACCGGTGGTCAGTAAACAAAATCTGAATTTCTGGAATACCTAGAGTAGTCGCCGCATTTCTAAATACGGACACTTATAGATTTTATCCATACGAACATTTTGGTGTATCACACTTATATCCTATCAGTTTTTTGTGGAGTTGCTCCATGAAAATGTGATTCATCACCGGTGGTCAGTAAACAAAATCTGAATTTCTGGAATACCTAGACTAGTCGCCGCATTTCTAATTATAGACACAAATAGGCCTTATTCATACGAACATTTTGGTGTATCACACTTATATCCTATCAGTTTTTTGTGGAGTTGCTCCATGAAAATGTGATTCACCAATGGTGGTCAGTAAACAAAATCTGAATTTCTGGAATACCTAGACTAGTCGCCGCATTTCTAATTATGGACACAAATAGGCCTTATTCATACGAACATTTTGGTGTATCACACTTATATCCTATCAGTTTTTTGTGGAGTTGCTCCATGAAAATGTGATTCATCACCGGTGGTCAGTAAACAAAATCTGAATTTCTGGAATACCTAGACTAGTCGCCGCATTTCTAATTATAGACACAAATAGGCCTTATTCATACGAACATTTTGGTGTATCACACTTATATCCTATCAGTTTTTTGTGGAGTTGCTCCATGAAAATGTGATTCACCAATGGTGGTCAGTAAACAAAATCTGAATTTCTGGAATACCTAGACTAGTCGCCGCATTTCTAATTATGGACACAAATAGGCCTTATTCATACGGACATTTTGGTGTATCACACTTATATCCTATCAGTTTTTTGTGGAGTTGCTCCATGAAAATGTGATTCATCACCGGTGGTCAGTAAACAAAATCTGAATTTCTGGAATACCTAGACTAGTCGCCGCATTTCTAATTATGGACACAAATAGGCCTTATTCATGCGGACATTTTGGTGTATCACACTTATATCCTATCAGTTTTTTGTGGAGTTGCTCCATGAAAATGTGATTCATCAATGGTGGTCAGTAAACAAAATCTGAATTTCTGGAATACCTAGACTAGTCGCCGCATTTCTAATTATGGACACAAATAGGCCTTATTCATACAAACATTTTGGTGTATCACACTTATATCCTATCAGTTTTTTGTGGAGTTGCTCCATGAAAATGTGATTCATCACCGGTGGTCAGTAAACAAAATCTGAATTTCTGGAATACCTAGAGTAGTCGCCGCATTTCTAATTATGGACACAAATAGGCCTTATTCATACGAACATTTTGGTGTATCACACTTATATCCTATCAGTTTTTTGTGGAGTTGCTCCATGAAAATGTGATTCACCAATGGTGGTCAGTAAACAAAATCTGAATTTGTGGAATACCTAGACTAGTCGCCGCATTTCTAATTATGGACACAAATAGGCCTTATTCATACGAACATTTTGTTGTATCACACTTATATCCTATCAGTTTTTTGTGGAGTTGCTCCATGAAAATGTGATTCACCAATGGTGGTCAGTAAACAAAATCTGAATTTCTGGAATACCTAGACTAGTCGCCGCATTTCTAATTATGGACACAAATAGGCCTTATTCATACGAACATTTTGGTGTATCACACTTATATCCTATCAGTTTTTTGTGGAGTTGCTCCATGAAAATGTGATTCATCACCGGTGGTCAGTAAACAAAATCTGAATTTCTGGAATACCTAGACTAGTCGCCGCATTTCTAATTATGGACACAAATAGGCCTTATTCATACGAATATTTTGGTGTATCACACTTATATCCTATCAGTTTTTTGTGGAGTTGCTCCATGAAAATGTGATTCACCAATGGTGGTCAGTAAACAAAATCTGAATTTCTGGAATCAGTTTTTTGTGGAGTTGCTCCATGAAAATGTGATTCATCACCGGTGGTCAGTAAACAAAATCTGAATTTCTGGAATACCTAGACTAGTCGCCGCATTTCTAATTACGGACACAAATAGGCCTTATTCATACGAACATTTTGGTGTATCACACTTATATCCTATCAGTTTTTTGTGGAGTTGCTCCATGAAAATGTGATTCATCACCGGTGGTCAGTAAACAAAATCTGAATTTCTGGAATACCTAGAGTAGTCGCCGCATTTCTAAATACGGACACTTATAGATTTTATCCATACGAACATTTTGGTATATCACACTTATATCCTATCAGTTTTTTGTGGAGTTGCTCCATGAAAATGTGATTCATCACCGGTGGTCAGTAAACAAAATCTGAATTTCTGGAATACCTAGACTAGTCGCCGCATTTCTAATTATGGACACAAATAGGCCTTATTCATACGAACATTTTGGTGTATCACACTTATATCCTATCAGTTTTTTGTGGAGTTGCTCCATGAAAATGTGATTCACCAATGGTGGTCAGTAAACAAAATCTGAATTTCTGGAATACCTAGACTAGTCGCCGCATTTCAAATTTGGACACAAATAGACCTTATTCATACGGACATTTTGGTGTATCACACTTATATCCTATCAGTTTTTTGTGGAGTTGCTCCATGAAAATGTGATTCATCACCGGTGCTCAGTAAACAAAATCTGAATTTCTGGAATACCTAGACTAGTCGCCGCATTTCTAATTATGGACACAAATAGGCCTTATTCATGCGGACATTTTGGTGTATCACACTTATATCCTATCAGTTTTTTGTGGAGTTGCTCCATGAAAATGTGATTCATCACCGGTGGTCAGTAAACAAAATCTGAATTTCTGGAATACCTAGAGTAGTCGCCGCATTTCTAATTATGGACGCAAATAGGCCTTATTCATACGAACATTTTGGTGTATCACACTTATATCCTATCAGTTTTTTGTGGAGTTGCTCCATGAAAACGTGATTCACCAATGGTGGTCAGTAAACAAAATCTGAATTTCTGGAATACCTAGACTAGTAGACAGTTTTTTGTGGAGTTGCTCCATGAAAATGTGATTCATCACCGGTGGTCAGTAAACAAAATCTGAATTTCTGGAATACCTAGACTAGTCGCCGCATTTCTAATTATAGACACAAATAGGCCTTATTCATACGAACATTTTGGTGTATCACACTTATATCCTATCAGTTTTTTGTGGAGTTGCTCCATGAAAATGTGATTCATCACCGGTGGTCAGTAAACAAAATCTGAATTTCTGGAATACCTAGACTAGTCGCCGCATTTCTAATTATGGACACAAATAGGCCTTATTCATACGAACATTTTGGTGTATCACACTTATATCCTATCAGTTTTTTGTGGAGTTGCTCCATGAAAACGTGATTCACCAATGGTGGTCAGTAAACAAAATCTGAATTTCTGGAATACCTAGACTAGTAGACAGTTTTTTGTGGAGTTGCTCCATGAAAATGTGATTCATCACCGGTGGTCAGTAAACAAAATCTGAATTTCTGAAATACCTAGAGTAGTCGCCGCATTTCTAAATACGGACGCTTATAGATTTTATCCATACGAACATTTTGGTGTATCACACTTATATCCTATCAGTTTTTTGTGGAGTTGCTCCATGAAAATGTGATTCACCAATGGTGGTCAGTAAACAAAATCTGAATTTCTGGAATACCTAGACTAGTCGCCGCATTTCTAATTATGGACACAAATAGGCCTTATTCATACGAACATTTTGGTGTATCACACTTATATCCTATCAGTTTTTTGTGGAGTTGCTCCATGAAAATGTGATTCATCACCGGTGGTCAGTAAACAAAATCTGAATTTCTGGAATACCTAGACTAGTCGCCGCATTTCTAATTATAGACACAAATAGGCCTTATTCATACGAACATTTTGGTGTATCACACTTATATCCTATCAGTTTTTTGTGGAGTTGCTCCATGAAAACGTGATTCACCAATGGTGGTCAGTAAACAAAATCTGAATTTCTGGAATACCTAGACTAGTAGACAGTTTTTTGTGGAGTTGCTCCATGAAAATGTGATTCATCACCGGTGGTCAGTAAACAAAATCTGAATTTCTGGAATACCTAGACTAGTCGCCGCATTTCTAATTATAGACACAAATAGGCCTTATTCATACGAACATTTTGGTGTATCACACTTATATCCTATCAGTTTTTTGTGGAGTTGCTCCATGAAAATGTGATTCATCACCGGTGGTCAGTAAACAAAATCTGAATTTCTGGAATACCTAGACTAGTCGCCGCATTTCTAATTATGGACACAAATAGGCCTTATTCATGCGGACATTTTGGTGTATCACACTTATATCCTATCAGTTTTTTGTGGAGTTGCTCCATGAAAATGTGATTCACCAATGGTGGTCAGTAAACAAAATCTGAATTTCTGGAATACCT
Organism: Leucophora obtusa; assembly: GCA_949987735.1. Lineage (NCBI taxonomy): Eukaryota > Metazoa > Arthropoda > Insecta > Diptera > Anthomyiidae > Leucophora > Leucophora obtusa. The sequence continues at coordinate 152,520,300 of OX465298.1, forward strand.
AGACTAGTCGCCGCATTTCTAATTATGGACACAAATAGGCCTTATTCATACGGACATTTTGGTGTATCACACTTATATCCTATCAGTTTTTTGTGGAGTTGCTCCATGAAAATGTGATTCATCACCGGTGGTCAGTAAACAAAATCTGAATTTCTGGAATACCTAGACTAGTCGCCGCATTTCTAATTATGGACACAAATAGGCCTTATTCATGCGGACATTTTGGTGTATCACACTTATATCCTATCAGTTTTTTGTGGAGTTGCTCCATGAAAATGTGATTCATCAATGGTGGTCAGTAAACAAAATCTGAATTTCTGGAATACCTAGACTAGTCGCCGCATTTCTAATTATGGACACAAATAGGCCTTATTCATACGAACATTTTGGTGTATCACACTTATATCCTATCAGTTTTTTGTGGAGTTGCTCCATGAAAATGTGATTCATCACCGGTGGTCAGTAAACAAAATCTGAATTTCTGGAATACCTACACTAGTCGCCGCATTTCTAATTATGAACACAAATAGGCCTTATTCATACGAACATTTTGGTGTATCACACTTATATCCTATCAGTTTTTTGTGGAGTTGCTCCATGAAAATGTGATTCACCAATGGTGGTCAGTAAACAAAATCTGAATTTCTGGAATACCTAGACTAGTCGCCGCATTTCTAATTATGGACACAAATAGGCCTTATTCATACGAACATTTTGGTGTATCACACTTATATCCTGTCAGTTTTTTGTGGAGTTGCTCCATGAAAATGTGATTCATCACCGGTGGTCAGTAAACAAAATCTGAATTTCTGGAATACCTAGAGTAGTCGCCGCATTTCTAATTATGGACACAAATAGGCCTTATTCATACGAACATTTTGGTGTATCACACTTATATCCTGTCAGTTTTTTGTGGAGTTGCTCCATGAAAATGTGATTCATCACCGGTGGTCAGTAAACAAAATCTGAATTTCTGGAATACCTAGAGTAGTCGCCGCATTTCTAAATACGGACACTTATAGATTTTATCCATACGAATATTTTGGTGTATCACACTTATATCCTATCAGTTTTTTGTGGAGTTGCTCCATGAAAATGTGATTCATCACCGGTGGTCAGTAAACAAAATCTGAATTTCTGGAATACCTAGACTAGTCGCCGCATTTCTAATTATAGACACAAATAGGCCTTATTCATACGAACATTTTGGTGTATCACACTTATATCCTATCAGTTTTTTGTGGAGTTGCTCCATGAAAATGTGATTCACCAATGGTGGTCAGTAAACAAAATCTGAATTTCTGGAATACCTAGACTAGTCGCCGCATTTCTAATTATGGACACAAATAGGCCTTATTCATACGAACATTTTGGTGTATCACACTTATATCCTATCAGTTTTTTGTGGAGTTGCTCCATGAAACTGTGATTCATCACCGGTGGTCAGTAAACAAAATCTGAATTTCTGGAATACCTAGACTAGCCGCCGCATTTCTAATTATGGACACAAATAGGTTTTATTCATACGAACATTTTGGTGTATCACACTTATATCCTATCAGTTTTTTGTGGAGTTGCTCCATGAAAATGTGATTCATCACCGGTGGTCAGTAAACAAAATCTGAATTTCTGGAATACCTAGAGTAGTTGCCGCATTTCTAAATACGGACGCTTATAGATTTTATCCATACGAACATTTTGGTGTATCACACTTATATCCTATCAGTTTTTTGTGGAGTTGCTCCATGAAAATGTGATTCATCACCGGTGGTCAGTAAACAAAATCTGAATTTCTGGAATACCTAGACTAGTCGCCGCATTTCTAATTATGGACACAAATAGGCCTTATTCATACGAACATTTTGGTGTATCACACTTATATCCTATCAGTTTTTTGTGGAGTTGCTCCATGAAACTGTGATTCATCACCGGTGGTCAGTAAACAAAATCTGAATTTCTGGAATACCTAGACTAGTCGCCGCATTTCTAATTATGGACACAAATAGGCCTTATTTATACGAATATTTTGGTGTATCACACTTATATCCTATCAGTTTTTTGTGGAGTTGCTCCATGAAAATGTGATTCATCACCGGTGGTCAGTAAACAAAATCTGAATTTCTGAAATACCTAGAGTAGTCGCCGCATTTCTAAATACGGACGCTTATAGATTTTATCCATACGAACATTTTGGTGTATCACACTTATATCCTATCAGTTTTTTGTGGAGTTGCTCCATGAAAATGTGATTCACCAATGGTGGTCAGTAAACAAAATCTGAATTTCTGGAATACCTAGACTAGCCGCCGCATTTCTAATTATGGACACAAATAGGCCTTATTCATACGAACATTTTGGTGTATCACACTTATATCCTATCAGTTTTTTGTGGAGTTGCTCCATGAAAATGTGATTCATCACCGGTGGTCAGTAAACAAAATCTGAATTTCTGGAATACCTAGAGTAGTTGCCGCATTTCTAAATACGGACGCTTATAGATTTTATCCATACGAACATTTTGGTGTATCACACTTATATCCTATCAGTTTTTTGTGGAGTTGCTCCATGAAAATGTGATTCATCACCGGTGGTCAGTAAACAAAATCTGAATTTCTGGAATACCTAGACTAGTCGCCGCATTTCTAATTATGGACACAAATAGGCCTTATTCATACGAACATTTTGGTGTATCACACTTATATCCTATCAGTTTTTTGTGGAGTTGCTCCATGAAAATGTGATTCACCAATGGTGGTCAGTAAACAAAATCTGAATTTCTGGAATACCTAGACTAGTCGCCGCATTTCTAATTATGGACACAAATAGGCCTTATTCATACGAACATTTTGGTGTATCACACTTATATCCTATCAGTTTTTTGTGGAGTTGCTCCATGAAAATGTGATTCATCACCGGTGGTCAGTAAACAAAATCTGAATTTCTGGAATACCTAGAGTAGTCGCCGCATTTCTAATTATGGACACAAATAGGCCTTATTCATACGAACATTTTAGTGTATCACACTTATATCCTATCAGTTTTTTGTGGAGTTGCTCCATGAAAATGTGATTCATCACCGGTGGTCAGTAAACAAAATCTGAATTTCTGAAATACCTAGAGTAGTCGCCGCATTTCTAAATACGGACGCTTATAGATTTTATCCATACGAACATTTTGGTGTATCACACTTATATCCTATCAGTTTTTTGTGGAGTTGCTCCATGAAAATGTGATTCACCAATGGTGGTCAGTAAACAAAATCTGAATTTCTGGAATACCTAGACTAGTCGCCGCATTTCTAATTATGGACACAAATAGGCCTTATTCATACGAACATTTTGGTGTATCACACTTATATCCTATCAGTTTTTTGTGGAGTTGCTCCATGAAAATGTGATTCATCACCGGTGGTCAGTAAACAAAATCTGAATTTCTGGAATACCTAGACTAGTCGCCGCATTTCTAATTATAGACACAAATAGGCCTTATTCATACGAACATTTTGGTGTATCACACTTATATCCTATCAGTTTTTTGTGGAGTTGCTCCATGAAAACGTGATTCACCAATGGTGGTCAGTAAACAAAATCTGAATTTCTGGAATACCTAGACTAGTAGACAGTTTTTTGTGGAGTTGCTCCATGAAAATGTGATTCATCACCGGTGGTCAGTAAACAAAATCTGAATTTCTGGAATACCTAGACTAGTCGCCGCATTTCTAATTATAGACACAAATAGGCCTTATTCATACGAACATTTTGGTGTATCACACTTATATCCTATCAGTTTTTTGTGGAGTTGCTCCATGAAAATGTGATTCATCACCGGTGGTCAGTAAACAAAATCTGAATTTCTGGAATACCTAGACTAGTCGCCGCATTTCTAATTATGGACACAAATAGGCCTTATTCATGCGGACATTTTGGTGTATCACACTTATATCCTATCAGTTTTTTGTGGAGTTGCTCCATGAAAATGTGATTCACCAATGGTGGTCAGTAAACAAAATCTGAATTTCTGGAATACCTAGACTAGTCGCCGCATTTCTAATTATGGACACAAATAGGCCTTATTCATACGGACATTTTGGTGTATCACACTTATATCCTATCAGTTTTTTGTGGAGTTGCTCCATGAAAATGTGATTCATCACCGGTGGTCAGTAAACAAAATCTGAATTTCTGGAATACCTAGACTAGTCGCCGCATTTCTAATTATGGACACAAATAGGCCTTATTCATGCGGACATTTTGGTGTATCACACTTATATCCTATCAGTTTTTTGTGGAGTTGCTCCATGAAAATGTGATTCATCAATGGTGGTCAGTAAACAAAATCTGAATTTCTGGAATACCTAGACTAGTCGCCGCATTTCTAATTATGGACACAAATAGGCCTTATTCATACGAACATTTTGGTGTATCACACTTATATCCTATCAGTTTTTTGTGGAGTTGCTCCATGAAAATGTGATTCATCACCGGTGGTCAGTAAACAAAATCTGAATTTCTGGAATACCTACACTAGTCGCCGCATTTCTAATTATGGACACAAATAGGCCTTATTCATACGAACATTTTGGTGTATCACACTTATATCCTATCAGTTTTTTGTGGAGTTGCTCCATGAAAATGTGATTCACCAATGGTGGTCAGTAAACAAAATCTGAATTTCTGGAATACCTAGACTAGTCGCCGCATTTCTAATTATGGACACAAATAGGCCTTATTCATACGAACATTTTAGTGTATCACACTTATATCCTATCAGTTTTTTGTGGAGTTGCTCCATGAAAATGTGATTCATCACCGGTGGTCAGTAAACAAAATCTGAATTTCTGGAATACCTAGACTAGTCGCCGCATTTCTAATTATGGACACAAATAGGCCTTATTCATACGAACATTTTGGTGTATCACACTTATATCCTATCAGTTTTTTGTGGAGTTGCTCCATGAAAATGTGATTCACCAATGGTGGTCAGTAAACAAAATCTGAATTTCTGGAATACCTAGACTAGTCGCCGCATTTCTAATTATGGACACAAATAGGCCTTATTCATACGAACATTTTGGTGTATCACACTTATATCCTATCAGTTTTTTGTGGAGTTGCTCCATGAAAATGTGATTCATCACCGGTGGTCAGTAAACAAAATCTGAATTTCTGGAATACCTAGAGTAGTCGCCGCATTTCTAATTATGGACACAAATAGGCCTTATTCATACGAACATTTTAGTGTATCACACTTATATCCTATCAGTTTTTTGTGGAGTTGCTCCATGAAAATGTGATTCATCACCGGTGGTCAGTAAACAAAATCTGAATTTCTGAAATACCTAGAGTAGTCGCCGCATTTCTAAATACGGACGCTTATAGATTTTATCCATACGAACATTTTGGTGTATCACACTTATATCCTATCAGTTTTTTGTGGAGTTGCTCCATGAAAATGTGATTCACCAATGGTGGTCAGTAAACAAAATCTGAATTTCTGGAATACCTAGACTAGTCGCCGCATTTCTAATTATGGACACAAATAGGCCTTATTCATACGAACATTTTGGTGTATCACACTTATATCCTATCAGTTTTTTGTGGAGTTGCTCCATGAAAATGTGATTCATCACCGGTGGTCAGTAAACAAAATCTGAATTTCTGGAATACCTAGACTAGTCGCCGCATTTCTAATTATAGACACAAATAGGCCTTATTCATACGAACATTTTGGTGTATCACACTTATATCCTATCAGTTTTTTGTGGAGTTGCTCCATGAAAACGTGATTCACCAATGGTGGTCAGTAAACAAAATCTGAATTTCTGGAATACCTAGACTAGTAGACAGTTTTTTGTGGAGTTGCTCCATGAAAATGTGATTCATCACCGGTGGTCAGTAAACAAAATCTGAATTTCTGGAATACCTAGACTAGTCGCCGCATTTCTAATTATAGACACAAATAGGCCTTATTCATACGAACATTTTGGTGTATCACACTTATATCCTATCAGTTTTTTGTGGAGTTGCTCCATGAAAATGTGATTCATCACCGGTGGTCAGTAAACAAAATCTGAATTTCTGGAATACCTAGACTAGTCGCCGCATTTCTAATTATGGACACAAATAGGCCTTATTCATGCGGACATTTTGGTGTATCACACTTATATCCTATCAGTTTTTTGTGGAGTTGCTCCATGAAAATGTGATTCACCAATGGTGGTCAGTAAACAAAATCTGAATTTCTGGAATACCTAGACTAGTCGCCGCATTTCTAATTATGGACACAAATAGGCCTTATTCATACGGACATTTTGGTGTATCACACTTATATCCTATCAGTTTTTTGTGGAGTTGCTCCATGAAAATGTGATTCATCACCGGTGGTCAGTAAACAAAATCTGAATTTCTGGAATACCTAGACTAGTCGCCGCATTTCTAATTATGGACACAAATAGGCCTTATTCATGCGGACATTTTGGTGTATCACACTTATATCCTATCAGTTTTTTGTGGAGTTGCTCCATGAAAATGTGATTCATCAATGGTGGTCAGTAAACAAAATCTGAATTTCTGGAATACCTAGACTAGTCGCCGCATTTCTAATTATGGACACAAATAGGCCTTATTCATACGAACATTTTGGTGTATCACACTTATATCCTATCAGTTTTTTGTGGAGTTGCTCCATGAAAATGTGATTCATCACCGGTGGTCAGTAAACAAAATCTGAATTTCTGGAATACCTACACTAGTCGCCGCATTTCTAATTATGAACACAAATAGGCCTTATTCATACGAACATTTTGGTGTATCACACTTATATCCTATCAGTTTTTTGTGGAGTTGCTCCATGAAAATGTGATTCACCAATGGTGGTCAGTAAACAAAATCTGAATTTCTGGAATACCTAGACTAGTCGCCGCATTTCTAATTATGGACACAAATAGGCCTTATTCATACGAACATTTTGGTGTATCACACTTATATCCTGTCAGTTTTTTGTGGAGTTGCTCCATGAAAATGTGATTCATCACCGGTGGTCAGTAAACAAAATCTGAATTTCTGGAATACCTAGAGTAGTCGCCGCATTTCTAATTATGGACACAAATAGGCCTTATTCATACGAACATTTTGGTGTATCACACTTATATCCTGTCAGTTTTTTGTGGAGTTGCTCCATGAAAATGTGATTCATCACCGGTGGTCAGTAAACAAAATCTGAATTTCTGGAATACCTAGAGTAGTCGCCGCATTTCTAAATACGGACACTTATAGATTTTATCCATACGAACATTTTGGTGTATCACACTTATATCCTATCAGTTTTTTGTGGAGTTGCTCCATGAAAATGTGATTCATCACCGGTGGTCAGTAAACAAAATCTGAATTTCTGGAATACCTAGACTAGTCGCCGCATTTCTAATTATAGACACAAATAGGCCTTATTCATACGAACATTTTGGTGTATCACACTTATATCCTATCAGTTTTTTGTGGAGTTGCTCCATGAAAATGTGATTCACCAATGGTGGTCAGTAAACAAAATCTGAATTTCTGGAATACCTAGACTAGTCGCCGCATTTCTAATTATGGACACAAATAGGCCTTATTCATACGAACATTTTGGTGTATCACACTTATATCCTATCAGTTTTTTGTGGAGTTGCTCCATGAAAATGTGATTCATCACCGGTGGTCAGTAAACAAAATCTGAATTTCTGGAATACCTAGACTAGTCGCCGCATTTCTAATTATAGACACAAATAGGCCTTATTCATACGAACATTTTGGTGTATCACACTTATATCCTATCAGTTTTTTGTGGAGTTGCTCCATGAAAATGTGATTCACCAATGGTGGTCAGTAAACAAAATCTGAATTTCTGGAATACCTAGACTAGTCGCCGCATTTCTAATTATGGACACAAATAGGCCTTATTCATACGGACATTTTGGTGTATCACACTTATATCCTATCAGTTTTTTGTGGAGTTGCTCCATGAAAATGTGATTCATCACCGGTGGTCAGTAAACAAAATCTGAATTTCTGGAATACCTAGACTAGTCGCCGCATTTCTAATTACGGACACAAATAGGCCTTATTCATACGAACATTTTGGTGTATCACACTTATATCCTATCAGTTTTTTGTGGAGTTGCTCCATGAAAATGTGATTCATCACCGGTGGTCAGTAAACAAAATCTGAATTTCTGGAATACCTAGACTAGCCGCCGCATTTCTAATTATGGACACAAATAGGTTTTATTCATACGAACATTTTGGTGTATCACACTTATATCCTATCAGTTTTTTGTGGAGTTGCTCCATGAAAATGTGATTCATCACCGGTGGTCAGTAAACAAAATCTGAATTTCTGGAATACCTAGAGTAGTTGCCGCATTTCTAAATACGGACGCTTATAGATTTTATCCATACGAACATTTTGGTGTATCACACTTATATCCTATCAGTTTTTTGTGGAGTTGCTCCATGAAAATGTGATTCATCACCGGTGGTCAGTAAACAAAATCTGAATTTCTGGAATACCTAGACTAGTCGCCGCATTTCTAATTATGGACACAAATAGGCCTTATTCATACGAACATTTTGGTGTATCACACTTATATCCTATCAGTTTTTTGTGGAGTTGCTCCATGAAACTGTGATTCATCACCGGTGGTCAGTAAACAAAATCTGAATTTCTGGAATACCTAGACTAGTCGCCGCATTTCTAATTATGGACACAAATAGGCCTTATTTATACGAATATTTTGGTGTATCACACTTATATCCTATCAGTTTTTTGTGGAGTTGCTCCATGAAAATGTGATTCATCACCGGTGGTCAGTAAACAAAATCTGAATTTCTGAAATACCTAGAGTAGTCGCCGCATTTCTAAATACGGACGCTTATAGATTTTATCCATACGAACATTTTGGTGTATCACACTTATATCCTATCAGTTTTTTGTGGAGTTGCTCCATGAAAATGTGATTCACCAATGGTGGTCAGTAAACAAAATCTGAATTTCTGGAATACCTAGACTAGCCGCCGCATTTCTAATTATGGACACAAATAGGCCTTATTCATACGAACATTTTGGTGTATCACACTTATATCCTATCAGTTTTTTGTGGAGTTGCTCCATGAAAATGTGATTCATCACCGGTGGTCAGTAAACAAAATCTGAATTTCTGGAATACCTAGAGTAGTTGCCGCATTTCTAAATACGGACGCTTATAGATTTTATCCATACGAACATTTTGGTGTATCACACTTATATCCTATCAGTTTTTTGTGGAGTTGCTCCATGAAAATGTGATTCATCACCGGTGGTCAGTAAACAAAATCTGAATTTCTGGAATACCTAGACTAGTCGCCGCATTTCTAATTATGGACACAAATAGGCCTTATTCATACGAACATTTTGGTGTATCACACTTATATCCTATCAGTTTTTTGTGGAGTTGCTCCATGAAAATGTGATTCACCAATGGTGGTCAGTAAACAAAATCTGAATTTCTGGAATACCTAGACTAGTCGCCGCATTTCTAATTATGGACACAAATAGGCCTTATTCATACGAACATTTTGGTGTATCACACTTATATCCTATCAGTTTTTTGTGGAGTTGCTCCATGAAAATGTGATTCATCACCGGTGGTCAGTAAACAAAATCTGAATTTCTGGAATACCTAGAGTAGTCGCCGCATTTCTAATTATGGACACAAATAGGCCTTATTCATACGAACATTTTAGTGTATCACACTTATATCCTATCAGTTTTTTGTGGAGTTGCTCCATGAAAATGTGATTCATCACCGGTGGTCAGTAAACAAAATCTGAATTTCTGAAATACCTAGAGTAGTCGCCGCATTTCTAAATACGGACGCTTATAGATTTTATCCATACGAACATTTTGGTGTATCACACTTATATCCTATCAGTTTTTTGTGGAGTTGCTCCATGAAAATGTGATTCACCAATGGTGGTCAGTAAACAAAATCTGAATTTCTGGAATACCTAGACTAGTCGCCGCATTTCTAATTATGGACACAAATAGGCCTTATTCATACGAACATTTTGGTGTATCACACTTATATCCTATCAGTTTTTTGTGGAGTTGCTCCATGAAAATGTGATTCATCACCGGTGGTCAGTAAACAAAATCTGAATTTCTGGAATACCTAGACTAGTCGCCGCATTTCTAATTATAGACACAAATAGGCCTTATTCATACGAACATTTTGGTGTATCACACTTATATCCTATCAGTTTTTTGTGGAGTTGCTCCATGAAAACGTGATTCACCAATGGTGGTCAGTAAACAAAATCTGAATTTCTGGAATACCTAGACTAGTAGACAGTTTTTTGTGGAGTTGCTCCATGAAAATGTGATTCATCACCGGTGGTCAGTAAACAAAATCTGAATTTCTGGAATACCTAGACTAGTCGCCGCATTTCTAATTATAGACACAAATAGGCCTTATTCATGCGGACATTTTGGTGTATCACACTTATATCCTATCAGTTTTTTGTGGAGTTGCTCCATGAAAATGTGATTCATCAATGGTGGTCAGTAAACAAAATCTGAATTTCTGGAATACCTAGACTAGTCGCCGCATTTCTAATTATGGACACAAATAGGCCTTATTCATACGAACATTTTGGTGTATCACACTTATATCCTATCAGTTTTTTGTGGAGTTGCTCCATGAAAATGTGATTCATCACCGGTGGTCAGTAAACAAAATCTGAATTTCTGGAATACCTAGACTAGTCGCCGCATTTCTAATTATGGACACAAATAGGCCTTATTCATGCGGACATTTTGGTGTATCACACTTATATCCTATCAGTTTTTTGTGGAGTTGCTCCATGAAAATGTGATTCACCAATGGTGGTCAGTAAACAAAATCTGAATTTCTGGAATACCTAGACTAGTCGCCGCATTTCTAATTATGGACACAAATAGGCCTTATTCATACGGACATTTTGGTGTATCACACTTATATCCTATCAGTTTTTTGTGGAGTTGCTCCATGAAAATGTGATTCATCACCGGTGGTCAGTAAACAAAATCTGAATTTCTGGAATACCTAGACTAGTCGCCGCATTTCTAATTATGGACACAAATAGGCCTTATTCATGCGGACATTTTGGTGTATCACACTTATATCCTATCAGTTTTTTGTGGAGTTGCTCCATGAAAATGTGATTCATCAATGGTGGTCAGTAAACAAAATCTGAATTTCTGGAATACCTAGACTAGTCGCCGCATTTCTAATTATGGACACAAATAGGCCTTATTCATACGAACATTTTGGTGTATCACACTTATATCCTATCAGTTTTTTGTGGAGTTGCTCCATGAAAATGTGATTCATCACCGGTGGTCAGTAAACAAAATCTGAATTTCTGGAATACCTACACTAGTCGCCGCATTTCTAATTATGGACACAAATAGGCCTTATTCATACGAACATTTTGGTGTATCACACTTATATCCTATCAGTTTTTTGTGGAGTTGCTCCATGAAAATGTGATTCACCAATGGTGGTCAGTAAACAAAATCTGAATTTCTGGAATACCTAGACTAGTCGCCGCATTTCTAATTATGGACACAAATAGGCCTTATTCATACGAACATTTTGGTGTATCACACTTATATCCTGTCAGTTTTTTGTGGAGTTGCTCCATGAAAATGTGATTCATCACCGGTGGTCAGTAAACAAAATCTGAATTTCTGGAATACCTAGAGTAGTCGCCGCATTTCTAATTATGGACACAAATAGGCCTTATTCATACGAACATTTTGGTGTATCACACTTATATCCTGTCAGTTTTTTGTGGAGTTGCTCCATGAAAATGTGATTCATCACCGGTGGTCAGTAAACAAAATCTGAATTTCTGGAATACCTAGAGTAGTCGCCGCATTTCTAAATACGGACACTTATAGATTTTATCCATACGAACATTTTGGTGTATCACACTTATATCCTATCAGTTTTTTGTGGAGTTGCTCCATGAAAATGTGATTCATCACCGGTGGTCAGTAAACAAAATCTGAATTTCTGGAATACCTAGAGTAGTCGCCGCATTTCTAAATACGGACACTTATAGATTTTATCCATACGAACATTTTGGTGTATCACACTTATATCCTATCAGTTTTTTGTGGAGTTGCTCCATGAAAATGTGATTCATCACCGGTGGTCAGTAAACAAAATCTGAATTTCTGGAATACCTAGACTAGTCGCCGCATTTCTAATTATAGACACAAATAGGCCTTATTCATACGAACATTTTGGTGTATCACACTTATATCCTATCAGTTTTTTGTGGAGTTGCTCCATGAAAATGTGATTCACCAATGGTGGTCAGTAAACAAAATCTGAATTTCTGGAATACCTAGACTAGTCGCCGCATTTCTAATTATGGACACAAATAGGCCTTATTCATACGGACATTTTGGTGTATCACACTTATATCCTATCAGTTTTTTGTGGAGTTGCTCCATGAAAATGTGATTCATCACCGGTGGTCAGTAAACAAAATCTGAATTTCTGGAATACCTAGACTAGTCGCCGCATTTCTAATTACGGACACAAATAGGCCTTATTCATACGAACATTTTGGTGTATCACACTTATATCCTATCAGTTTTTTGTGGAGTTGCTCCATGAAAATGTGATTCATCACCGGTGGTCAGTAAACAAAATCTGAATTTCTGGAATACCTAGAGTAGTCGCCGCATTTCTAAATACGGACACTTATAGATTTTATCCATACGAACATTTTGGTATATCACACTTATATCCTATCAGTTTTTTGTGGAGTTGCTCCATGAAAATGTGATTCATCACCGGTGGTCAGTAAACAAAATCTGAATTTCTGGAATACCTAGACTAGTCGCCGCATTTCTAATTATGGACACAAATAGGCCTTATTCATACGAACATTTTGGTATATCACACTTATATCCTATCAGTTTTTTGTGGAGTTGCTCCATGAAAATGTGATTCATCACCGGTGGTCAGTAAACAAAATCTGAATTTCTGGAATACCTAGACTAGTCGCCGCATTTCTAATTATAGACACAAATAGGCCTTATTCATACGAACATTTTGGTGTATCACACTTATATCCTATCAGTTTTTTGTGGAGTTGCTCCATGAAAATGTGATTCACCAATGGTGGTCAGTAAACAAAATCTGAATTTCTGGAATACCTAGACTAGTCGCCGCATTTCTAATTATGGACGCAAATAGGCCTTATTCATACGGACATTTTGGTGTATCACACTTATATCCTATCAGTTTTTTGTGGAGTTGCTCCATGAAAATGTGATTCATCACCGGTGGTCAGTAAACAAAATCTGAATTTCTGGAATACCTAGACTAGTCGCCGCATTTCTAATTACGGACACAAATAGGCCTTATTCATACGAACATTTTGGTGTATCACACTTATATCCTATCAGTTTTTTGTGGAGTTGCTCCATGAAAATGTGATTCATCACCGGTGGTCAGTAAACAAAATCTGAATTTCTGGAATACCTAGAGTAGTCGCCGCATTTCTAAATACGGACACTTATAGATTTTATCCATACGAACATTTTGGTATATCACACTTATATCCTATCAGTTTTTTGTGGAGTTGCTCCATGAAAATGTGATTCATCACCGGTGGTCAGTAAACAAAATCTGAATTTCTGGAATACCTAGACTAGTCGCCGCATTTCTAATTATGGACACAAATAGGCCTTATTCATACGAACATTTTGGTGTATCACACTTATATCCTATCAGTTTTTTGTGGAGTTGCTCCATGAAAATGTGATTCACCAATGGTGGTCAGTAAACAAAATCTGAATTTCTGGAATACCTAGACTAGTCGCCGCATTTCAAATTTGGACACAAATAGGCCTTATTCATACGGACATTTTGGTGTATCACACTTATATCCTATCAGTTTTTTGTGGAGTTGCTCCATGAAAATGTGATTCATCACCGGTGGTCAGTAAACAAAATCTGAATTTCTGGAATACCTAGACTAGTCGCCGCATTTCTAATTATGGACACAAATAGGCCTTATTCATACGGACATTTTGGTGTATCACACTTATATCCTATCAGATTTTTGTGGAGTTGCTCCATGAAAATGTGATTCATCACCGGTGGTCAGTAAACAAAATCTGAATTTCTGGAATACCTAGAGTATTGGCCGCATTTCTAAATACGGACACTTATAGATTTTATCCATACGAACATTTTGGTATATCACACTTATATCCTATCAGTTTTTTGTGGAGTTGCTCCATGAAAATGTGATTCACCAATGGTGGTCAGTAAACAAAATCTGAATTTCTGGAATACCTAGACTAGTCGCCGCATTTCTAATTATGGACACAAATAGGCCTTATTCATACGGACATTTTGGTGTATCACACTTATATCCTATCAGTTTTTTGTGGAGTTGCTCCATGAAAATGTGATTCATCACCGGTGGTCAGTAAACAAAATCTGAATTTCTGGAATACCTACACTAGTCGCCGCATTTCTAATTATGGACACAAATAGGCCTTATTCATACGGACATTTTGGTGTATCACACTTATATCCTATCAGTTTTTTGTGGAGTTGCTCCATGAAAATGTGATTCATCACCGGTGGTCAGTAAACAAAATCTGAATTTCTGGAATACCTAGACTAGTCGCCGCATTTCTAATTATGGACACAAATAGGCCTTATTCATGCGGACATTTTGGTGTATCACACTTATATCCTATCAGTTTTTTGTGGAGTTGCTCCATGAAAATGTGATTCATCAATGGTGGTCAGTAAACAAAATCTGAATTTCTGGAATACCTAGACTAGTCGCCGCATTTCTAATTATGGACACAAATAGGCCTTATTCATACGAACATTTTGGTGTATCACACTTATATCCTATCAGTTTTTTGTGGAGTTGCTCCATGAAAATGTGATTCACCAATGGTGGTCAGTAAACAAAATCTGAATTTCTGGAATACCTAGACTAGTCGCCGCATTTCTAATTATGGACACAAATAGGCCTTATTCATACGAACATTTTGGTGTATCACACTTATATCCTATCAGTTTTTTGTGGAGTTGCTCCATGAAAATGTGATTCATCACCGGTGGTCAGTAAACAAAATCTGAATTTCTGGAATACCTACACTAGTCGCCGCATTTCTAATTATGGACACAAATAGGCCTTATTCATACGGACATTTTGGTGTATCACACTTATATCCTATCAGTTTTTTGTGGAGTTGCTCCATGAAAATGTGATTCATCACCGGTGGTCAGTAAACAAAATCTGAATTTCTGGAATACCTAGAGTATTGGCCGCATTTCTAAATACGGACACTTATAGATTTTATCCATACGAACATTTTGGTGTATCACACTTATATCCTATCAGTTTTTTGTGGAGTTGCTCCATGAAAATGTGATTCATCACCGGTGGTCAGTAAACAAAATCTGAATTTCTGGAATACCTAGACTAGTCGCCGCATTTCTAATTATAGACACAAATAGGCCTTATTCATACGAACATTTTGGTGTATCACACTTATATCCTATCAGTTTTTTGTGGAGTTGCTCCATGAAAATGTGATTCACCAATGGTGGTCAGTAAACAAAATCTGAATTTCTGGAATACCTAGACTAGTCGCCGCATTTCTAATTATGGACACAAATAGGCCTTATTCATACGAACATTTTGGTGTATCACACTTATATCCTATCAGTTTTTTGTGGAGTTGCTCCATGAAAATGTGATTCATCACCGGTGGTCAGTAAACAAAATCTGAATTTCTGGAATACCTAGACTAGTCGCCGCATTTCTAATTATAGACACAAATAGGCCTTATTCATACGAACATTTTGGTGTATCACACTTATATCCTATCAGTTTTTTGTGGAGTTGCTCCATGAAAATGTGATTCACCAATGGTGGTCAGTAAACAAAATCTGAATTTCTGGAATACCTAGACTAGTCGCCGCATTTCTAATTATGGACACAAATAGGCCTTATTCATACGGACATTTTGGTGTATCACACTTATATCCTATCAGTTTTTTGTGGAGTTGCTCCATGAAAATGTGATTCATCACCGGTGGTCAGTAAACAAAATCTGAATTTCTGGAATACCTAGACTAGTCGCCGCATTTCTAATTACGGACGCAAATAGGCCTTATTCATACGAACATTTTGGTGTATCACACTTATATCCTATCAGTTTTTTGTGGAGTTGCTCCATGAAAATGTGATTCATCACCGGTGGTCAGTAAACAAAATCTGAATTTCTGGAATACCTAGAGTAGTCGCCGCATTTCTAAATACGGACACTTATAGATTTTATCCATACGAACATTTTGGTATATCACACTTATATCCTATCAGTTTTTTGTGGAGTTGCTCCATGAAAATGTGATTCATCACCGGTGGTCAGTAAACAAAATCTGAATTTCTGGAATACCTAGACTAGTCGCCGCATTTCTAATTATGGACACAAAAAAGGCCTTATTCATACGAACATTTTGGTGTATCACACTTATATCCTATCAGTTTTTTGTGGAGTTGCTCCATGAAAATGTGATTCACCAATGGTGGTCAGTAAACAAAATCTGAATTTCTGGAATACCTAGACTAGTCGCCGCATTTCAAATTTGGACACAAATAGGCCTTATTCATACGGACATTTTGGTGTATCACACTTATATCCTATCAGTTTTTTGTGGAGTTGCTCCATGAAAATGTGATTCATCACCGGTGGTCAGTAAACAAAATCTGAATTTCTGGAATACCTAGACTAGTCGCCGCATTTCTAATTATGGACACAAATAGGCCTTATTCATACGGACATTTTGGTGTATCACACTTATATCCTATGAGATTTTTGTGGAGTTGCTCCATGAAAATGTGATTCATCACCGGTGGTCAGTAAACAAAATCTGAATTTCTGGAATACCTAGAGTATTGGCCGCATTTCTAAATACGGACACTTATAGATTTTATCCATACGAACATTTTGGTATATCACACTTATATCCTATCAGTTTTTTGTGGAGTTGCTCCATGAAAATGTGATTCACCAATGGTGGTCAGTAAACAAAATCTGAATTTCTGGAATACCTAGACTAGTCGCCGCATTTCTAATTATGGACACAAATAGGCCTTATTCATACGAACATTTTGGTGTATCACACTTATATCCTATCAGTTTTTTGTGGAGTTGCTCCATGAAAATGTGATTCATCACCGGTGGTCAGTAAACAAAATCTGAATTTCTGGAATACCTAGACTAGTCGCCGCATTTCTAATTATGGACACAAATAGGCCTTATTCATACGAACATTTTGGTGTATCACACTTATATCCTATCAGTTTTTTGTGGAGTTGCTCCATGAAAATGTGATTCATCACCGGTGGTCAGTAAACAAAATCTGAATTTCTGGAATACCTAGAGTAGTCGCCGCATTTCTAATTATGGACACAAATAGGCCTTATTCATACGAACATTTTGTTGTATCACACTTATATCCTATCAGTTTTTTGTGGAGTTGCTCCATGAAAATGTGATTCACCAATGGTGGTCAGTAAACAAAATCTGAATTTCTGGAATACCTAGAGTAGTCGCCGCATTTCTAATTATGGACACAAATAGGCCTTATTCATACGAACATTTTAGTGTATCACACTTATATCCTATCAGTTTTTTGTGGAGTTGCTCCATGAAAATGTGATTCACCAATGGTGGTCAGTAAACAAAATCTGAATTTCGGGAATACCTAGACTAGTCGCCGCATTTCTAATTATGGACACAAATAGGCCTTATTCATACGAACATTTTGGTGTATCACACTTATATCCTATCAGTTTTTTGTGGAGTTGTTCCATGAAAATGTGATTCATCACCGGTGGTCAGTAAACAAAATCTGAATTTCTGGAATACCTAGACTAGTCGCCGCATTTCTAATTATGGACACAAATAGGCCTTATTCATACGAACATTTTGGTGTATCACACTTATATCCTATCAGTTTTTTGTGGAGTTGCTCCATGAAAATGTGATTCATCACCGGTGGTCAGTAAACAAAATCTGAATTTCTGGAATACCTAGACTAGTCGCCGCATTTCTAATTATAGACACAAATAGGCCTTATTCATACGAACATTTTGGTGTATCACACTTATATCCTATCAGTTTTTTGTGGAGTTGCTCCATGAAAATGTGATTCACCAATGGTGGTCAGTAAACAAAATCTGAATTTCTGGAATACCTAGACTAGTCGCCGCATTTCTAATTATGGACACAAATAGGCCTTATTCATACGAACATTTTGGTGTATCACACTTATATCCTATCAGTTTTTTGTGGAGTTGCTCCATGAAAATGTGATTCACCAATGGTGGTCAGTAAACAAAATCTGAATTTCTGGAATACCTAGACTAGTCGCCGCATTTCTAATTATGGACACAAATAGGCCTTATTCATACGAACATTTTGGTGTATCACACTTATATCCTGTCAGTTTTTTGTGGAGTTGCTCCATGAAAATGTGATTCATCACCGGTGGTCAGTAAACAAAATCCGAATTTCTGGAATACCTAGAGTAGTCGCCGCATTTCTAATTATGGACACAAATAGGCCTTATTCATACGAACATTTTAGTGTATCACACTTATATCCTATCAGTTTTTTGTGGAGTTGCTCCATGAAAATGTGATTCATCACCGGTGGTCAGTAAACAAAATCTGAATTTCTGGAATACCTAGAGTAGTCGCCGCATTTCTAAATACGGACACTTATAGATTTTATCCATACGAACATTTTGGTGTATCACACTTATATCCTATCAGTTTTTTGTGGAGTTGCTCCATGAAAATGTGATTCATCACCGGTGGTCAGTAAACAAAATCTGAATTTCTGGAATACCTAGACTAGTCGCCGCATTTCTAATTATAGACACAAATAGGCCTTATTCATACGAACATTTTGGTGTATCACACTTATATCCTATCAGTTTTTTGTGGAGTTGCTCCATGAAAATGTGATTCACCAATGGTGGTCAGTAAACAAAATCTGAATTTCTGGAATACCTAGACTAGTCGCCGCATTTCTAATTATGGACACAAATAGGCCTTACTCATACGAACATTTTGGTGTATCACACTTATATCCTATCAGTTTTTTGTGGAGTTGCTCCATGAAAATGTGATTCATCACCGGTGGTCAGTAAACAAAATCTGAATTTCTGGAATACCTAGACTAGTCGCCGCATTTCTAATTATAGACACAAATAGGCCTTATTCATACGAACATTTTGGTGTATCACACTTATATCCTATCAGTTTTTTGTGGAGTTGCTCCATGAAAATGTGATTCACCAATGGTGGTCAGTAAACAAAATCTGAATTTCTGGAATACCTAGAGTAGTCGCCGCATTTCTAAATACGGACACTTATAGATTTTATCCATACGAACATTTTGGTATATCACACTTATATCCTATCAGTTTTTTGTGGAGTTGCTCCATGAAAATGTGATTCATCACCGGTGGTCAGTAAACAAAATCTGAATTTCTGGAATACCTAGAGTAGTCGCCGCATTTCTAAATACGGACACTTATAGATTTTATCCATACGAACATTTTGGTATATCACACTTATATCCTATCAGTTTTTTGTGGAGTTGCTCCATGAAAATGTGATTCATCACCGGTGGTCAGTAAACAAAATCTGAATTTCTGGAATACCTAGACTAGTCGCCGCATTTCTAATTATGGACACAAATAGGCCTTATTCATACGAACATTTTGGTGTATCACACTTATATCCTATCAGTTTTTTGTGGAGTTGCTCCATGAAAATGTGATTCATCACCGGTGGTCAGTAAACAAAATCTGAATTTCTGGAATACCTAGAGTAGTCGCCGCATTTCTAATTATGGACACAAATAGGCCTTATTCATACGAACATTTTGTTGTATCACACTTATATCCTATCAGTTTTTTGTGGAGTTGCTCCATGAAAATGTGATTCACCAATGGTGGTCAGTAAACAAAATCTGAATTTCTGGAATACCTAGAGTAGTCGCCGCATTTCTAATTATGGACACAAATAGGCCTTATTCATACGAACATTTTAGTGTATCACACTTATATCCTATCAGTTTTTTGTGGAGTTGCTCCATGAAAATGTGATTCACCAATGGTGGTCAGTAAACAAAATCTGAATTTCGGGAATACCTAGACTAGTCGCCGCATTTCTAATTATGGACACAAATAGGCCTTATTCATACGAACATTTTGGTGTATCACACTTATATCCTATCAGTTTTTTGTGGAGTTGTTCCATGAAAATGTGATTCATCACCGGTGGTCAGTAAACAAAATCTGAATTTCTGGAATACCTAGACTAGTCGCCGCATTTCTAATTATGGACACAAATAGGCCTTATTCATACGAACATTTTGGTGTATCACACTTATATCCTATCAGTTTTTTGTGGAGTTGCTCCATGAAAATGTGATTCATCACCGGTGGTCAGTAAACAAAATCTGAATTTCTGGAATACCTAGACTAGTCGCCGCATTTCTAATTATAGACACAAATAGGCCTTATTCATACGAACATTTTGGTGTATCACACTTATATCCTATCAGTTTTTTGTGGAGTTGCTCCATGAAAATGTGATTCACCAATGGTGGTCAGTAAACAAAATCTGAATTTCTGGAATACCTAGACTAGTCGCCGCATTTCTAATTATGGACACAAATAGGCCTTATTCATGCGGACATTTTGGTGTATCACACTTATATCCTATCAGTTTTTTGTGGAGTTGCTCCATGAAAATGTGATTCATCAATGGTGGTCAGTAAACAAAATCTGAATTTCTGGAATACCTAGACTAGTCGCCGCATTTCTAATTATGGACACAAATAGGCCTTATTCATACGAACATTTTGGTGTATCACACTTATATCCTATCAGTTTTTTGTGGAGTTGCTCCATGAAAATGTGATTCACCAATGGTGGTCAGTAAACAAAATCTGAATTTCTGGAATACCTAGACTAGTCGCCGCATTTCTAATTATGGACACAAATAGGCCTTATTCATACGAACATTTTGGTGTATCACACTTATATCCTGTCAGTTTTTTGTGGAGTTGCTCCATGAAAATGTGATTCATCACCGGTGGTCAGTAAACAAAATCCGAATTTCTGGAATACCTAGAGTAGTCGCCGCATTTCTAATTATGGACACAAATAGGCCTTATTCATACGAACATTTTAGTGTATCACACTTATATCCTATCAGTTTTTTGTGGAGTTGCTCCATGAAAATGTGATTCATCACCGGTGGTCAGTAAACAAAATCTGAATTTCTGGAATACCTAGAGTAGTCGCCGCATTTCTAAATACGGACACTTATAGATTTTATCCATACGAACATTTTGGTGTATCACACTTATATCCTATCAGTTTTTTGTGGAGTTGCTCCATGAAAATGTGATTCATCACCGGTGGTCAGTAAACAAAATCTGAATTTCTGGAATACCTAGACTAGTCGCCGCATTTCTAATTATAGACACAAATAGGCCTTATTCATACGAACATTTTGGTGTATCACACTTATATCCTATCAGTTTTTTGTGGAGTTGCTCCATGAAAATGTGATTCACCAATGGTGGTCAGTAAACAAAATCTGAATTTCTGGAATACCTAGACTAGTCGCCGCATTTCTAATTATGGACACAAATAGGCCTTACTCATACGAACATTTTGGTGTATCACACTTATATCCTATCAGTTTTTTGTGGAGTTGCTCCATGAAAATGTGATTCATCACCGGTGGTCAGTAAACAAAATCTGAATTTCTGGAATACCTAGACTAGTCGCCGCATTTCTAATTATAGACACAAATAGGCCTTATTCATACGAACATTTTGGTGTATCACACTTATATCCTATCAGTTTTTTGTGGAGTTGCTCCATGAAAATGTGATTCACCAATGGTGGTCAGTAAACAAAATCTGAATTTCTGGAATACCTAGAGTAGTCGGCGCATTTCTAAATACGGACACTTATAGATTTTATCCATACGAACATTTTGGTATATCACACTTATATCCTATCAGTTTTTTGTGGAGTTGCTCCATGAAAATGTGATTCATCACCGGTGGTCAGTAAACAAAATCTGAATTTCTGGAATACCTAGAGTAGTCGCCGCATTTCTAAATACGGACACTTATAGATTTTATCCATACGAACATTTTGGTATATCACACTTATATCCTATCAGTTTTTTGTGGAGTTGCTCCATGAAAATGTGATTCATCACCGGTGGTCAGTAAACAAAATCTGAATTTCTGGAATACCTAGACTAGTCGCCGCATTTCTAATTACGGACACAAATAGGCCTTATTCATACGAACATTTTGGTGTATCACACTTATATCCTATCAGTTTTTTGTGGAGTTGCTCCATGAAAATGTGATTCATCACCGGTGGTCAGTAAACAAAATCTGAATTTCTGGAATACCTAGACTAGTCGCCGCATTTCTAATTACGGACACAAATAGGCCTTATTCATACGAACATTTTGGTGTATCACACTTATATCCTATCAGTTTTTTGTGGAGTTGCTCCATGAAAATGTGATTCATCACCGGTGGTCAGTAAACAAAATCTGAATTTCTGGAATACCTAGAGTAGTCGCCGCATTTCTAAATACGGACACTTATAGATTTTATCCATACGAACATTTTGGTATATCACACTTATATCCTATCAGTTTTTTGTGGAGTTGCTCCATGAAAATGTGATTCATCACCGGTGGTCAGTAAACAAAATCTGAATTTCTGGAATACCTAGACTAGTCGCCGCATTTCTAATTATGGACACAAATAGGCCTTATTCATACGAACATTTTGGTATATCACACTTATATCCTATCAGTTTTTTGTGGAGTTGCTCCATGAAAATGTGATTCATCACCGGTGGTCAGTAAACAAAATCTGAATTTCTGGAATACCTAGACTAGTCGCCGCATTTCTAATTATAGACACAAATAGGCCTTATTCATACGAACATTTTGGTGTATCACACTTATATCCTATCAGTTTTTTGTGGAGTTGCTCCATGAAAATGTGATTCACCAATGGTGGTCAGTAAACAAAATCTGAATTTCTGGAATACCTAGACTAGTCGCCGCATTTCTAATTACGGACACAAATAGGCCTTATTCATACGAACATTTTGGTGTATCACACTTATATCCTATCAGTTTTTTGTGGAGTTGCTCCATGAAAATGTGATTCATCACCGGTGGTCAGTAAACAAAATCTGAATTTCTGGAATACCTAGAGTAGTCGCCGCATTTCTAAATACGGACACTTATAGATTTTATCCATACGAACATTTTGGTATATCACACTTATATCCTATCAGTTTTTTGTGGAGTTGCTCCATGAAAATGTGATTCATCACCGGTGGTCAGTAAACAAAATCTGAATTTCTGGAATACCTAGACTAGTCGCCGCATTTCTAATTATGGACACAAATAGGCCTTATTCATACGAACATTTTGGTGTATCACACTTATATCCTATCAGTTTTTTGTGGAGTTGCTCCATGAAAATGTGATTCACCAATGGTGGTCAGTAAACAAAATCTGAATTTCTGGAATACCTAGACTAGTCGCCGCATTTCAAATTTGGACACAAATAGGCCTTATTCATACGGACATTTTGGTGTATCACACTTATATCCTATCAGTTTTTTGTGGAGTTGCTCCATGAAAATGTGATTCATCACCGGTGGTCAGTAAACAAAATCTGAATTTCTGGAATACCTAGACTAGTCGCCGCATTTCTAATTATGGACACAAATAGGCCTTATTCATACGGACATTTTGGTGTATCACACTTATATCCTATCAGATTTTTGTGGAGTTGCTCCATGAAAATGTGATTCATCACCGGTGGTCAGTAAACAAAATCTGAATTTCTGGAATACCTAGAGTAGTGGCCGCATTTCTAAATACGGACACTTATAGATTTTATCCATACGAACATTTTGGTATATCACACTTATATCCTATCAGTTTTTTGTGGAGTTGCTCCATGAAAATGTGATTCACCAATGGTGGTCAGTAAACAAAATCTGAATTTCTGGAATACCTAGAGTAGTCGCCGCATTTCTAATTATGGACACAAATAGGCCTTATTCATACGAACATTTTGGTGTATCACACTTATATCCTATCAGTTTTTTGTGGAGTTGCTCCATGAAAATGTGATTCACCAATGGTGGTCAGTAAACAAAATCTGAATTTCTGGAATACCTAGACTAGTCGCCGCATTTCTAATTACGGACACAAATAGGCCTTATTCATACGAACATTTTGGTGTATCACACTTATATCCTATCAGTTTTTTGTGGAGTTGCTCCATGAAAATGTGATTCATCACCGGTGGTCAGTAAACAAAATCTGAATTTCTGGAATACCTAGAGTAGTCGCCGCATTTCTAAATACGGACACTTATAGATTTTATCCATACGAACATTTTGGTATATCACACTTATATCCTATCAGTTTTTTGTGGAGTTGCTCCATGAAAATGTGATTCATCACCGGTGGTCAGTAAACAAAATCTGAATTTCTGGAATACCTAGACTAGTCGCCGCATTTCTAATTATGGACACAAATAGGCCTTATTCATACGAACATTTTGGTGTATCACACTTATATCCTATCAGTTTTTTGTGGAGTTGCTCCATGAAAATGTGATTCATCACCGGTGGTCAGTAAACAAAATCTGAATTTCTGGAATACCTAGACTAGTCGCCGCATTTCTAATTATGGACGCAAATAGGCCTTATTCATACGAACATTTTGGTGTATCACACTTATATCCTATCAGTTTTTTGTGGAGTTGCTCCATGAAAATGTGATTCACCAATGGTGGTCAGTAAACAAAATCTGAATTTCTGGAATACCTAGACTAGTCGCCGCATTTCTAATTATGGACACAAATAGGCCTTATTCATACGAACATTTTGGTGTATCACACTTATATCCTATCAGTTTTTTGTGGAGTTGCTCCATGAAAATGTGATTCATCACCGGTGGTCAGTAAACAAAATCTGAATTTGTGGAATACCTAGACTAGTCGCCGCATTTCTAATTATGGACACAAATAGGCCTTATTCATACGAACATTTTGTTGTATCACACTTATATCCTATCAGTTTTTTGTGGAGTTGCTCCATGAAAATGTGATTCACCAATGGTGGTCAGTAAACAAAATCTGAATTTCTGGAATACCTAGACTAGTCGCCGCATTTCTAATTATGGACACAAGTAGGCCTTATTCATACGGACATTTTGGTGTATCACACTTATATCCTATCAGTTTTTTGTGGAGTTGCTCCATGAAAATGTGATTCACCAATGGTGGTCAGTAAACAAAATCTGAATTTCTGGAATACCTAGACTAGTCGCCGCATTTCTAATTACGGACACAAATAGGCCTTATTCATACGAACATTTTGGTGTATCACACTTATATCCTATCAGTTTTTTGTGGAGTTGCTCCATGAAAATGTGATTCATCACCGGTGGTCAGTAAACAAAATCTGAATTTCTGGAATACCTAGAGTAGTCGCCGCATTTCTAAATACGGACACTTATAGATTTTATCCATACGAACATTTTGGTATATCACACTTATATCCTATCAGTTTTTTGTGGAGTTGCTCCATGAAAATGTGATTCATCACCGGTGGTCAGTAAACAAAATCTGAATTTCTGGAATACCTAGACTAGTCGCCGCATTTCTAATTATGGACACAAATAGGCCTTATTCATACGAACATTTTGGTGTATCACACTTATATCCTATCAGTTTTTTGTGGAGTTGCTCCATGAAAATGTGATTCACCAATGGTGGTCAGTAAACAAAATCTGAATTTCTGGAATACCTAGACTAGTCGCCGCATTTCAAATTTGGACACAAATAGGCCTTATTCATACGGACATTTTGGTGTATCACACTTATATCCTATCAGTTTTTTGTGGAGTTGCTCCATGAAAATGTGATTCATCACCGGTGGTCAGTAAACAAAATCTGAATTTCTGGAATACCTAGACTAGTCGCCGCATTTCTAATTATGGACACAAATAGGCCTTATTCATACGGACATTTTGGTGTATCACACTTATATCCTATCAGATTTTTGTGGAGTTGCTCCATGAAAATGTGATTCATCACCGGTGGTCAGTAAACAAAATCTGAATTTCTGGAATACCTAGAGTAGTGGCCGCATTTCTAAATACGGACACTTATAGATTTTATCCATACGAACATTTTGGTATATCACACTTATATCCTATCAGTTTTTTGTGGAGTTGCTCCATGAAAATGTGATTCACCAATGGTGGTCAGTAAACAAAATCTGAATTTCTGGAATACCTAGACTAGTCGCCGCATTTCTAATTATGGACACAAATAGGCCTTATTCATACGAACATTTTGGTGTATCACACTTATATCCTATCAGTTTTTTGTGGAGTTGCTCCATGAAAATGTGATTCATCACCGGTGGTCAGTAAACAAAATCTGAATTTCTGGAATACCTAGACTAGTCGCCGCATTTCTAATTATGGACACAAATAGGCCTTATTCATACGAACATTTTGGTGTATCACACTTATATCCTATCAGTTTTTTGTGGAGTTGCTCCATGAAAATGTGATTCATCACCGGTGGTCAGTAAACAAAATCTGAATTTCTGGAATACCTAGAGTAGTCGCCGCATTTCTAATTATGGACACAAATAGGCCTTATTCATACGAACATTTTGTTGTATCACACTTATATCCTATCAGTTTTTTGTGGAGTTGCTCCATG
The DNA here is from genome assembly GCA_949987735.1 of Leucophora obtusa. Classification (NCBI taxonomy): domain Eukaryota; kingdom Metazoa; phylum Arthropoda; class Insecta; order Diptera; family Anthomyiidae; genus Leucophora; species Leucophora obtusa. The sequence continues at coordinate 152,547,249 of OX465298.1, forward strand.
AAAATGTGATTCACCAATGGTGGTCAGTAAACAAAATCTGAATTTCTGGAATACCTAGAGTAGTCGCCGCATTTCTAATTATGGACACAAATAGGCCTTATTCATACGAACATTTTAGTGTATCACACTTATATCCTATCAGTTTTTTGTGGAGTTGCTCCATGAAAATGTGATTCACCAATGGTGGTCAGTAAACAAAATCTGAATTTCGGGAATACCTAGACTAGTCGCCGCATTTCTAATTATGGACACAAATAGGCCTTATTCATACGAACATTTTGGTGTATCACACTTATATCCTATCAGTTTTTTGTGGAGTTGTTCCATGAAAATGTGATTCATCACCGGTGGTCAGTAAACAAAATCTGAATTTCTGGAATACCTAGACTAGTCGCCGCATTTCTAATTATGGACACAAATAGGCCTTATTCATACGAACATTTTGGTGTATCACACTTATATCCTATCAGTTTTTTGTGGAGTTGCTCCATGAAAATGTGATTCACCAATGGTGGTCAGTAAACAAAATCTGAATTTCTGGAATACCTAGACTAGTCGCCGCATTTCTAATTATGGACACAAATAGGCCTTATTCATACGAACATTTTGGTGTATCACACTTATATCCTATCAGTTTTTTGTGGAGTTGCTCCATGAAAATGTGATTCATCACCGGTGGTCAGTAAACAAAATCTGAATTTCTGGAATACCTAGACTAGTCGCCGCATTTCTAATTATAGACACAAATAGGCCTTATTCATACGAACATTTTGGTGTATCACACTTATATCCTATCAGTTTTTTGTGGAGTTGCTCCATTAAAATGTGATTCACCAATGGTGGTCAGTAAACAAAATCTGAATTTCTGGAATACCTAGACTAGTCGCCGCATTTCTAATTATGGACACAAATAGGCCTTATTCATGCGGACATTTTGGTGTATCACACTTATATCCTATCAGTTTTTTGTGGAGTTGCTCCATGAAAATGTGATTCATCAATGGTGGTCAGTAAACAAAATCTGAATTTCTGGAATACCTAGACTAGTCGCCGCATTTCTAATTATGGACACAAATAGGCCTTATTCATACGAACATTTTGGTGTATCACACTTATATCCTATCAGTTTTTTGTGGAGTTGCTCCATGAAAATGTGATTCATCACCGGTGGTCAGTAAACAAAATCTGAATTTCTGGAATACCTAGAGTAGTCGCCGCATTTCTAATTATGGACACAAATAGGCCTTATTCATACGAACATTTTGGTGTATCACACTTATATCCTATCAGTTTTTTGTGGAGTTGCTCCATGAAAATGTGATTCACCAATGGTGGTCAGTAAACAAAATCTGAATTTCTGGAATACCTAGACTAGTCGCCGCATTTCTAATTATGGACGCAAATAGGCCTTATTCATACGAACATTTTGGTGTATCACACTTATATCCTATCAGTTTTTTGTGGAGTTGCTCCATGAAAATGTGATTCACCAATGGTGGTCAGTAAACAAAATCTGAATTTCTGGAATACCTAGACTAGTCGCCGCATTTCTAATTATGGACACAAATAGGCCTTATTCATACGAACATTTTGGTGTATCACACTTATATCCTATCAGTTTTTTGTGGAGTTGCTCCATGAAAATGTGATTCATCACCGGTGGTCAGTAAACAAAATCTGAATTTGTGGAATACCTAGACTAGTCGCCGCATTTCTAATTATGGACACAAATAGGCCTTATTCATACGAACATTTTGTTGTATCACACTTATATCCTATCAGTTTTTTGTGGAGTTGCTCCATGAAAATGTGATTCACCAATGGTGGTCAGTAAACAAAATCTGAATTTCTGGAATACCTAGACTAGTCGCCGTATTTCTAATTATGGACACAAGTAGGCCTTATTCATACGGACATTTTGGTGTATCACACTTATATCCTATCAGTTTTTTGTGGAGTTGCTCCATGAAAATGTGATTCATCACCGGTGGTCAGTAAACAAAATCTGAATTTCTGGAATACCTAGACTAGTCGCCGCATTTCTAATTATGGACACAAATAGGCCTTATTCATACGGACATTTTGGTGTATCACACTTATATCCTATCAGTTTTTTGTGGAGTTGCTCCATGAAAATGTGATTCATCACCGGTGGTCAGTAAACAAAATCTGAATTTCTGGAATACCTAGACTAGTCGCCGCATTTCTAATTATGGACACAAATAGGCCTTATTCATACGAACATTTTGGTGTATCACACTTATATCCTATCAGTTTTTTGTGGAGTTGCTCCATGAAAATGTGATTCACCAATGGTGGTCAGTAAACAAAATCTGAATTTCTGGAATACCTAGACTAGTCGCCGCATTTCTAATTATGGACACAAATAGGCCTTATTCATACGGACATTTTGGTGTATCACACTTATATCCTATCAGTTTTTTGTGGAGTTGCTCCATGAAAATGTGATTCATCACCGGTGGTCAGTAAACAAAATCTGAATTTCTGGAATACCTAGACTAGTCGCCGCATTTCTAATTATGGACACAAATAGGCCTTATTCATGCGGACATTTTGGTGTATCACACTTATATCCTATCAGTTTTTTGTGGAGTTGCTCCATGAAAATGTGATTCATCAATGGTGGTCAGTAAACAAAATCTGAATTTCTGGAATACCTAGACTAGTCGCCGCATTTCTAATTATGGACACAAATAGGCCTTATTCATACGAATATTTTGGTGTATCACACTTATATCCTATCAGTTTTTTGTGGAGTTGCTCCATGAAAATGTGATTCACCAATGGTGGTCAGTAAACAAAATCTGAATTTCTGGAATACCTAGACTAGTCGCCGCATTTCTATTTATGGACACAAATAGGCCTTATTCATACAAACATTTTGGTGTATCACACTTATATCCTATCAGTTTTTGAAAATGTGATTCACCAATGGTGGTCAGTAAACAAAATCTGAATTTCTGGAATACCTAGACTAGTCGCCGCATTTCTAATTATGGACGCACATAGGCCTTATTCATACGAACATTTTGGTGTATCACACTTATATCCTATCAGTTTTTTGTGGAGTTGCTCCATGAAAATGTGATTCATCACCGGTGGTCAGTAAACAAAATCTGAATTTCTGGAATACCTAGAGAAGTCGCCGCATTTCTAATACGGACACTAATAGATTTTATCCATACGAACATTTTGGTGTATCACACTTATATCCTATCAGTTTTTTGTGGAGTTGCTCCATGAAAATGTGATTCACCAATGGTGGTCAGTAAACAAAATCTGAATTTCTGGAATACCTAGACTAGTCGCCGCATTCCTAATTATGGACACAAATAGGCCTTATTCATACGAACATTTTGGTGTATCACACTTATATCCTATCAGTTTTTTTTGGAGTTGCTCCATGAAAATGTGATTCATCACCGGTGGTCAGTAAACAAAATCTGAATTTCTGGAATACCTAGAGTAGTCGCCGCATTCCTAAATACGGACACTTATAGGTTTTATCCATACGAACATTTTGGTGTATCACACTTATATCCTATCAGTTTTTTGTGGAGTTGCTCCATGAAAATGCGATTCATCACCGGTGGTCAGTAAACAAAATCTGAATTTCTGGAATACCTAGACTAGTAGCCGCATTTCTAATTATGGACGCAAATAGGCCTTATCCATACGAACATTTTGGTGTATCACACTTATATCCTATCAGTTTTTTTTGGAGTTGCTCCATGAAAATGTGATTCATCACCGGTGGTCAGTAAACAAAATCTGAATTTCTGGAATACCTAGAGTAGTCGCCGCATTCCTAAATACGGACACTTATAGGTTTTATCCATACGAACATTTTGGTGTATCACACTTATATCCTATCAGTTTTTTGTGGAGTTGCTCCATGAAAATGCGATTCATCACCGGTGGTCAGTAAACAAAATCTGAATTTCTGGAATACCTAGACTAGTAGCCGCATTTCTAATTATGGACGCAAATAGGCCTTATCCATACGAACATTTTGGTGTATCACACTTATATCCTATCAGTTTTTTTTGGAGTTGCTCCATGAAAATGTGATTCATCACCGGTGGTCAGTAAACAAAATCTGAATTTCTGGAATACCTAGAGTAGTCGCTGCATTTCTAATTATGGACACAAATAGGCCCTATTCATACGAACATTTTGGTGTATCACACTTATATCCTATCAGTTTTTTGTGGAGTTGCTCCATGAAAATGTGATTCATCACCGGTGGTCAGTAAACAAAATCTGAATTTCTGGAATACCTAGAGAAGTCGCCGCATTTCTAATTATGGACACAAATAGGCCTTATTCATATGAAAATTTTGGTGTATCACACTTATATCCTATCAGTTTTTTGTGGAGTTGCTCCATGAAAATGTGATTCACCAATGGTGGTCAGTAAACAAAATCTGAATTTCTGGAATACCTAGCCTAGTCGCCGCATTTCTAATTATGGACACAAATAGGCCTTATTCATACGAACATTTTGGTGTATCACACTTATATCCTATCAGTTTTTTGTGGAGTTGCTCCATGAAAATGTGATTCACCAATTGTGGTCAGTAAACAAAATCGGAATTTCTGGAATACCTAGACTAGTCGCCGCATTTCTAATTATGGACACAAATAGGCCTTATTCATACGAACATTTTGGTGTATCACACTTATATCCTATCAGTTTTTTGTGGAGTTGCTCCATGAAAATGTGATTCATCACCGGTGGTCAGTAAACAAAATCTGAATTTCTGGAATACCTAGAGAAGTCGCCGCATTTCTAATACGGACACTAATAGATTTTATCCATACGAACATTTTGGTGTATCACACTTATATCCTATCAGTTTTTTGTGGAGTTGCTCCATGAAAATGTGATTCACCAATGGTGGTCAGTAAACAAAATCTGAATTTCTGGAATACCTAGACTAGTCGCCGTATTTCTAATTATGGACACAAATAGGCCTTATTCATACGAACATTTTGGTGTATCACACTTATATCCTATCAGTTTTTTGTGGAGTTGCTCCATGAAAATGTGATTCATCACCGGTGGTCAGTAAACAAAATCTGAATTTCTGGAATACCTAGAGTAGTCGCCGCATTTCTAAATACGGACACTTATAGATTTGATCCATACGAACATTTTGGTGTATCACACTTATATCCTGTCAGTTTTTTGTGGAGTTGCTCCATGAAAATGTGATTCACCAATGGTGGTCAGTAAACAAAATCTAAATTTCTGGAATACCTAGACTAGTCGCCGCATTTCTAATTATGGACACAAATAGGCCTTATTCATACGAACATTTTGGTGTATCACACTTATATCCTATCAGTTTTTTGTGGAGTTGCTCCATGAAAATGTGATTCATCACCGGTGGTCAGTAAACAAAATCTGAATTTCTGGAATACCTAGAGAAGTCGCCGCATTTCTAATACGGACACTAATAGATTTTATCCATACGAACATTTTGGTGTATCACATGTTGCGGGGGGGCGTTCCCCGTTTCGCTCCCAGTAGTGGCAACGCCACTGGCGGCACATTACTTCACCCCACCACGTCAAACAAATTTTTGCGTGGGGACGTTTTAAGCCCAAATTAGTTTGGAAGTATCGTAAAAAAAGTAACGTATCATTCTCATAATGAATAAAAACAGTATAAAAAATAAAAATATTGTATTTTTTATCTTTTTCTTGGGCATAGAAATAAATGTCAAGTAATAAAATAGAAAATTTCTATTTTCAACAGAACTTTTTTACGATTTTACTTGACAACAGTTTCAATGCATAGAAAAAAGATAAAAATATATTTCTATATTATTTTAACACATTGAATTGATTACAGACACGTTTTTTTTACTTTACGATCAGACTAATGAAGCCTTTAGGGGTAAAGCCTTGGGAGGGGGTTGGGACGTCCATGGATCGGACCTACAACCCCGAGTCCTGTTTGGAATTTTATTAAGGCCAATGGGGAGGGGTTTGCGGCCATTGGAGAAACTACCTCCAACCCGTGTCCCAGTTGTGGCAGTTTTTTTTTATAATTAAAGAGGCCTTTGCTAATGGAGCGGACCAGACTCCGGCCTCAGTTTCTAGTCACCTTTTTTTCGTAAAGGGAGGGCTTAAATCCAATGGAGCGAACCAACTCCGGCCCTATTCCCTGGTTCTTGTTTTTTTTTTTTGTTGAGGCAAACATGGTAGTTGGTGGCAGAGTCACACCACCGTTTGCCCCAAGACTCTGTTTTCATCTTTAGTGCTGAAAATAAAAGGGAAAAATTAGTAGAATTTGTTTTACTGATGGAAGGAACGATACGAGCTGAAAATAATGGAAAATGAATTAGGAATTTTGCTGTAGAATAAAATTTAATTAATAGAAAACAAAATACTTACCATGTGTTGTGACGTCTGCTTCTGTTTATATGAAAAAGTATTTCATAGATCCACGTCATAAGGCTAAAAACCTGCCGGGTCTAGCCGCCGGGGTATTTTAGTTGCCGCCTTCGCCGAATTTTTTTTATCGAGAATTAACGTGAAAATGCTAGCGTTTTTAGTGAAAATGGAACTTAGGAAAATCTGGGAGTAATTATTTCTATTAATTTTTAATAATTCCATTTTCGTAAGTCCTTTTGGGTATGAGCCAACTTTAAGCCGCGCCGCAAAGTAGTTCTTGAGGGCAGAGCGGCCTAATAATTGAGACGGCGGAGATCTCTGGGTGGAGTAGTAGTTTGTTTACTATTTGTTTACAAAATAACATTGTTGGTGTAGAGGCACAATTCTATAGTAAAATTGGTACCGTAAAAAGGGGAAAAATTTGTAAGAAAATAGGAGTGAAATTTCATGGTTGGATTTTCCATTCAAAACGACAGTTTCAGGGGATGGGTTAAAAATTTATTTTGAAAAGGTAAATTATGAATGAAAATAATTGACTACTGAATTTTATGAGACCCTGGTAATTTAAATTATACAGGATAGGATAATTTGGCGATAGGACAAAGGGAAAGGATAACAAAAAGTTTGGAAAAACGAAAGGATATTGAGAATAATAAGTATTTCTAGAAAAATTCGAAAATGTATTTTCTGAAAAAAGATGGAGTTTTGGAGGGAAACAATTTTAACATATAATGAAACATACAAAATATTTTGATAAATATGTATAAAGATTTTGGAAGGAAACAGTAAGAAAACAGTTTCTTACGTTTCTGTTTCTAAATGTAGGCTGGTTAGTTAAACTGAAAAACGAATCAGTAATAAGCAAAGATTTAAAGCGTTCGGTTCGAAATTACGGAGTGCGGGACACTAGCGTAACTAAAGTGAATAATCAGTAAAGTGAAAGTGCAGTGTTAAATACCGAACAATTTTAAAACAGTTAAAAAAAAAGAAGGAAAAACGAAAACAACCAAAAGACCAAGTACAGAAATTAAGAATAAACCAGAGGTCATTATAATTAATAGAAATTTTCTAGTACCGGCAGTGAATTCGGTGAAGAAAAATTATAAAACTTAACGCCTAGTTCAAAGGCACTTATTTGAATATGTGACAAATTTGAATTGTGTAACTGTGAGACTTACTTACCTGCTGTAAATTTCCGGGTCCAAGGCAACAATTATACGACATGGCCCATGCAATTTCTAGCGGCGTGGTTTCAGTGGATCTGGCAAACATCAAACCAGGGAAAATTGTACATTCTCGGTGGCTCACCAAGGCCGCTAGACTATTACGATTATATGTGACAACGGAAAATCCAGATGCAAATTTAAGAATACTGGTTGAATTTATAATTACATGTTATGTGCCAATGTACTTCAATATCAAGTATTACAGCTCTGTCGTGTACGGTAGTAGATTATTTTTCAAATTCATTAGTTGGTCAAGATTTCTAGAACCTCGTTTACGCAAAATTGTCAATAAAGTAATTACAGATAATTCATATTATGCGCATTCGGAAAATATCTTGTTATCAATGTTGTTTTGATGATAGCAAAGAAAAGCGCGACTGTGCTATCAAGATAATTCTACGCTATCGAACCGATGTTGACGACCCAACGGGACTTAGAGCTTATAAAAAACCAGATATAAACTTTTATTGCACAAGTTACACGGAAATGATCAATATGAATGACATAAATGACGTATTTGAACCACCATTCACGCGAAGCATTCCATACGATACTTTGAAAGAATATTTAAATCAAGATGATCCACCGTTTAATGATCCAAAAATTCCATCACACATACAAGAAACAGAACGACACGTTCAATTGCTAGCTAGCGTTTCCAAACGAGTTATACCGGAAAATGTAGAGGCTGTTATGGCGACGACATTAGAGAGCCGTGCGAAATTGCCCAGACTTGAAGGCAAAAAAGACTTCAAACAGTAATTTTTTATTTTTTCTTTTCTATTACTAAGTTAAATTAATTTTTTCATTTACATATGTTCTGACTAAATAAATTTCTAAGGAGAAAAAATAAATAAAATAATAAAAATAAATAAAATAAATAAAAAATAATAAAATAAAGTGCCAAAAATGGTGATTTTTTAAAATGTTTGTATGGGGAACCCCCCAGGGGAGTTCCAGGGGGTGTGCCACTGGCATGGGTGGATCGGCCCTCCAAAGTTAGTGGGGGTCGGTCATACATTTGGACTCGATTGGGGCACTCTAAATGGGTCAAAGTGTGGTTTTTCAAAACTTGACCCTACGGGACAAAAGTCAACAGTTGGGGGGTAGTAGAATTCGTTTTAGAGGTATGGTTCCTTCGGCAAAGTTTCCCCACAAATCGACCCGGCCTACTGTGCATGATTCTGTATCTTTTTGTAATTGCGAGTCAAAACTGTGGGTTGTCCAGGGGTTCCTCACATACTTTCACAATATTTAAAACATGATTGGTTCACATTTCGTTAATTTGCGAGTTATTTCTATGCGCTTTTTTATATTTAAGAATTAACTTCAGTAGTCTTGTACTTCACATGTACCAAAGTTCTGCAAATCCTTGATACACAAATTAAAAAAATGTTGTCCTTAAGCTATTTGGATGCGTTTTGTATAGTATTTCAATATAGGTAAAAAAGCTATTTTCCGCTTTGTTATTTTATTTTTTTTTTTGTTAATTTTTTACGTTTTGTTATTTTAGGAAATCTTGTGAGACGATTCTAAGTAAATTTCGTGTTCGACATTAGAGAGAAAAAATATAACTTTTTTAAAAATGTTAACCTATTCAGGAACTAAAGTCCATTAACATTATAGCTTTAGTTTCATATTTCTCCGATACGGGGCATGCCAAGGCGCCAAAAATAGAATCAAAATAATTCTCAGTCATAAATCCATGTCTTCAAAAGTTTCGTTAGACAATCTGCAGTTGAAGTTTGGTCATCAAATCGGTAAAGAAGCTGCTGTAATAAAGATGTCAGAATCAACAAATGTAGCTATATGAAATTGCAGTGCACCTAAAACGCTCTCACAGCGATAATATTTTTTCAAAGTTCTTTATTGCACGAAAGTTAAAACAAAATTTCATCACCAATTTTAAAATCTTAGGATTTACAATTAATGTTTGATTAAATTTTGCGTATATGCTGCCTTGATAGACCACACATTGATCACTTCAATAGAAATAACAATACGTATGCAGTTTTTTTTCACAGATTACTGGAATATACAATCTTCTTATTTCTTTTCAATTTGTTTTTCCTTTTGCATTGTTCTCTTTATTTATTTTTTGGTGAATAAACCATCTTCTTCGAAAAAAGATACAGAACGCAAATGTAATTTCACTTTACCATTGTTGTTGACGAAAGTATTTAAGAAAACGAAATATAAATAAAAACCGAAAAAAGAAGAAATGCTTGTGTCAATAAACCTAAATATAGATAGACAGGGTTAGAACAGGCAAAAAATACATGTTGTTGTTAAAGGATACAATAGATGAATATTGCTGTTAGCCAGTTTGTGTTTTTTTTTTCTAAAGACAGAAATAACAATTGACAATTACATTTTGGTGGATGGCTGATAGATGTAATAAATACGAAATGTTGTTGTGTTGACTTTAATTTTCGCTTTGTCATTGAAATGATTGTTAATGTTTGCAACTTTTTTAGTTACTTCATTTTAGTTTTTGCTTCTCTGCCAGAAATTGACACAAGAAGAATAATAAACCGCAAAAAAATGTATTGGAATTGACAATGTAGGACAAATCTTAGGTAAACACTGAGTTATATGATATGATCCAGCCAGAGGCTTCTATGCGGATATTCTATATTACGTACACTACTCACGAACTAAATTTTTTACTAAACTATGTAATAATTATCTTTCAATTTCATAAAAAAAAAATACATGGAAAAACTCTTACTGCTAAAACTAATTTTTACGCTTACTCTAAAGGTTGAACATTTTAATCAATATTTGCAAAAGTACACTAGTTTAACATTAGCATTAATTAATAATCTTCAACAATAACAAAAAACCATTTCTAACAGGCATTATTTATGATTCTTAAAAAGCATTATGTATTAACATAATCGTATTTCTTATCTTAAGTGCTAAAAAATTTCATTAAAATCTATTTATATCCTTAACACATGCCAAAACACTTCATAAAACTAGTTTCATATAAAGTTATTTATGTACGTACATGACATATCATGTAATTTTAAATACAATTACACTTACATAAAACTATTATACGTCTGTACAAAATGTTTGTTTCCTTTATAATATCAGTAAAAATTTACCCCTAAATTCATAAACGCTTTGTAAAATTATAGGAGGTTTATTGAACAAATTTTGTATGAAAATGACGTTTTGTAAACCTGCTATAACTTTACAAACCATTTATGAATTGAGGGGTTAAAGTAGTTTTCATTACGAGTTACAATTTAAAACAAATTAAAAATTTTTAATTTAAACTCTTTTCTTATGTATCTAACCGAGCTGTATCCCAGAAAAATATTATATTCCACACAACCGGCTTCAAACAACTTTTTTGCCTTTTTAACACGTTTGACTGTTAGTTATAGTAACTGTGACTTTTGCTCGCAATTGTTCCAAAGTAAAACATGCTCTTCAAGAACCTGTTCAGAAACAAGTTCTAGAATCATTTTCTTGTCATTTATACCTTAAATACAAGTTCCGAGGAACGACTCCGGAAACGAATTCCATACCATGAACTATACTCTAAAAAATGCTTGTAAATTTACTACTATAAAATGGGTAAAATTTTGTTTAATTTTACGAAAATTCGGTAAATATAAACAAAAAATGCGTAAACTTTTTTCATACACACTTCCATACACAATAATACACACACAAAGTATTTTTAGACATTATGTGTTTATTAATAAACACATTGTGCCTAAAATTACTGTTTTTACGCACAAAGTTGGTAAATATACTATCCTATAATAGTAATAAATACTCTGACATTTCAAATTGGAAAAAATTAAAAAAAAAATTATAAATAATAAAAAGAAAAAGCGAAAAAAGGTTATTTTTTGTGAATTACAACATTTTCACAAACAAATTAGAGTCTGGAAATAGCAACATAAGCATGAAATTGTTTTTGGTAATTATTGTTAACGCATGTGGTAGTCTAAACCTCATTTCAAAATTGAAAACGCCGTAAGAGAGATACGGCATACGCAGGAACAACTGGGTGCATTGACTCCTGCTCAACAAAATGCCTTCTTTGCAAGGGAGGCAGTCAACCAACAACCGTCAACAATAACGGGAGAAAACGCCGAAAGAGAGATACGGCCTAGGCAAAACAACTGGGTGCAATGACTCCTGCTCAACAAAGTGAGTATTCATTGAGTACTGCCTAACTTGCAAAGAAAGCATTTTGCTGAGCAGGAGTCATTGCACTCAGTTGTTCCTTCGTAGGCCATATCTCTCTTAAGACGTTTTCTCCCGTTATTGTTGACGGTTACTGCCTCCCTTTCAAAGAAGGCATTTTGTTGAGCAGGAGTCATTGCACCCATTCAATAGTTATAACAAAATTTTATATGAATTTTTACAAATGCCTTAAGATCCCAAAATGACTAATTGGGACATAAACGATTATGAGAGAGGGACTCGGATATTATTATTAATAAAATACGTACCAAAAATTAATTTGTTATTTTATTTAAAAAAAATGTTTGGGTGGTGCTTGAAGTTAGCACAACTGTTGTAAATGTACACATTTTATTGGATTTTTACGCACTTTCTGTGGATTTTTGCGCATTTTTTGTGGATTTTTACGCATTTTATGCGTACATTTACACGTGAAACGTGCTTTTTTACACACAAATTTAGTAAATTAACACACTAATTTCAAAATTTCATTTAATTTTTACGCACTTTCAATGTAAAATTACAAATTATTTGTGCACCAACTTAAACACAATGTGCGTATTTTTTTTCAATTACGCACATAGAGTAAATATACCCAATTTATAGTAGGAGTTCAGTTTCCTACTATAAGTTGGGTAAATTTCAACAGAATTTAATTAGAGTGTAGTACAAGTGAAACCACGTGTTTAGTTCGCACGATTAAGAATGGATAAAAAATAAATTTTCCTTGGGTATTAATCCGATAATTTGAAATACAAAGTTTATATATTTTTCACCAACCAAACATTAAAGGAATGGTGTAGAAAAAATGGTGTTTTTGGCCAATGGGAAAAGAAATAAAATCGATTGCACTTTTAATAACTCAAATTCTCTATTTTCAAATATGGTGACATTTTTTTTCCAAACCTGTGGAAAATATCCAAAAATGGATCAAATTTAAGAAAATTTCGACAAATTTTTTCATTTGCATTATATTTCCAAAAAAAAAAATTCTACTGTACTTTTGAAAAAGTGCAAAATTGACCCATCCTCAGTAAACTATGTCTTTATGGGTTAATATTTGATGATATATTTATATTGAATTTAAGCAAATAAATACATGTTTACAATTCAATTTAGCTGCGTTTACATCTGCACCAAAATCTCGAGATTTCGATATTCACCACTCTGAAAAAGCAATGAAGAAAAGCTTATAGGTGTTCAGTTTTGAATAAAGTACACGTATTTAGGTCTAATAAATACATTTTCCAAAAAAATTGAAGTTTATACGCATATCTTCACTGTTTATTCAGAGTGGTGAATATCGAAATCTCGGGATTTCGGTGCAGATGCTAACGTAGCTTTAGACTAATATTGAATTGAAAAAATTTAAATAATTTAAAAAATTCGATAAGGCCAGCAGGATAGAATACGCCCATAAAGGCATAGGATCCCAGTGTAGAAACGGTAATGACATATCATTATTTTTTGGACTACCAGTAATGACACCCACTTACCTTCTGTATTATTTTCAAACATATAATAATGAGTTACTGATAATTACTTATTTTTATCATTATTTCAAATAGAAAATAATTTTTTAGATTTTTTTTTAAATTTTTTGAAATCTATTTTTAGACTCAATATTTTTTAAACACTGGTAAGGATATATGTAACCACATATTTTTTGATTTTTTGTATGTTGGCGAGTAAGCTTACTTGTGTGCAGCAGGTCAGTTGTGTTTTTATCTATTAAATATTACATGTCGATATAGCTCAGATGGTAGAGCTGTTGACTGGCAATATGTAGACCCAGGTTCGATTCCCGCACCAGCAAATTTTATTTAACAAAAAAATACAATAAAAAATATTTTTTTTTATATAATTTATTTTTTAGAAAATCTATTTTAGACTCATTATTTTTGTCAGTACTGGTAAGCACATAGGTAACGATATATTTTTTGATTTTTCGTATGCTGGTGTGTAACGACAACTCATTATTTTTCGCGACATCGCCATATAAAGGTAATAAGAAATGTAATAAAAAAAGTAACTAGTTACCATTACCAAGTATGTAGTTACATAACCACATATCTGGTAATGATTTTCTACACTGGGACACTGAGGATGGGTCTGTATCGGGACCCGAAAATACATATTCTATACGTTTCAACACACGAGATTCGGTGAAAAATATAATTTTAGAAAATATCAAATTGTTTACTATCAATATGGATTTATGTTGTAGGTTAAAAATAATTAGAATATGGGCCATCTCAAATTGACCAATGGTTGGAATCGACTCCTTTCGATTTGGATGAATTTTGGTCAGAACTTTTCTTTCATCAACTTTTCTTTGCCAAAGAAAAAAAAAATACAAAATTTTTTTGCAAGGTATGTAATATTTAAAATTTCAAAAAATTACATAATTTACCTAACTTTTGTGTTGTTACGAGGTTATTTTTTGTATATCTCGAAAACTACAATGCTACAAAGATGGTTCTTTTTAAAGAGGATATTTAACCCTATTAACAAAAAATATTTAAAAAAAATATTTAAAAGAAAATATTGAAAAATAAAAAAAAACATTCTAATTGAAAAATAAATTGCTCAAGTATTAGTTAATTCTGGCTCTTCTGATTACAAAACATACATTGTATACGCTGTGACTGAAAAAACTTCAATTAGCCACACTCAGCGCTATACCGACCGTGGTGTATCTTGTTAAGAAGTGATGCTACGAGTCATAGCCTGTGCAGAGGGCTGGTTCAATCAATCCCCGGTCATGGCAATACACAAAAAGTTTTTCATATAGAGACAAATTAATAATTAAAAAATTACTTTGATCAGTTGACACATAAACTAACCACTGACTAGTCTTTGGGTGAAACGAAACTGTGGCAGCCTGGTCTCTGTTAAATTTTTCAGTAAAAATGTTTTATTCTTCTTAAAAATCAGCTGTAGTAACTTAATTTTCATTTCCCATTGGGTTACACTTCAAAAATCATGCCAAAGTATTTATTATAGTTTGAACCACATATATTTTTCTTATTATTTGTGACAACTATAAACAAATTTTCTTATGTTTCTAATCGTGTTTAAATTTTTCACTTTATGCTCGTAAAGGGTACGCTGGTGCGAATTGGCACCTGTTGAAGTCTCTCTTTGCAAATTCTCGCCTTTGCTCAGGTGAATGGAATTGTTGGAATATATTTATGTATTTAATGTAAATGGGTGAAATATTTAAATAATTGTACAATAAAAACAAAAAGCAGAGTTGTTAAAAATTAAATTGAAAAATACAACATTTAAGAATAGCACGATACAACATGTATACGTATGATTAGTGTCCTTTGTTTGAGTGTGCTAACAGATAGAAAACCCAACTGAAAATCGTTGCTAAACTCAACTAAAGACTTTAACAACTCTGTTTTTTGTTAGGACGATACAACAGATAGCATACTCTTTGCGAAAAACCTAATTATTTTTTCCATAATTAGCAACACACATCCTATGAGGGCTCTTCCGTCGCGGAATTCGCATGTGCAAAAGATTAGGGCCACCCTAATATAGGTACAGTTTGCAATTCTGTAGTCGTCTTATTTTTCTGTGTGCATGCCTGCATGAAAATATATAAACAGCTATTGCTTGTTAGTTACCCAGTTGGAAATGTCATACATACACTGAGCCAGCAGTCATAAAAAAATATTGCCTCTCAAAAAATTTTTAGTCAGGGGCATGCTTGCAAAAAAGGTGGTAATTTAGCAAAAGGCGTTTGCTGAAAATCAACAAGATGATATTTACCAAAAAGAAGAAAAATAGTAATCTCAGCAAAAGCTTTACTAACACCTAATTAATTAAAAATGAAAAAAATCTTTGCACATTTAAACTGTTTGCTGAATATTAGAGAAATTATACTTTAGTGAATTTATTTGCTGAAATTTTAAATCTACTCGACTCAGCGACATGTCACTACCTCTATCGAATTCCTATTCACACCTACTGACATTTTCATAAGATGAAAAATATATTATCAGCAGGACAAGCCAGCAGGAGGTTAATGTGGTAACTAAATGATGTAATATCTTTACGAAATTCCAACAAGGGTCATCAAATTGTAATCACCACTTGATTATTAAAAACCCGAAAAAAACATTTTCTCATTTTTCTTATTCTTTCCTATTTTTAATACGAGTACTTATTTATTGTTCTATGTTTTATAAAATTAATTTTCTTCTATTGAAAACTCAAAAGTGTTTCGTCGGAAAGAATAATTGGGCCATATTTTTGAAAATTAAAAAGTCCACGTTCTTCAATTGTGTACTGTTCCATTTTAAAGTCTTCTTTACAAAATATTGAAAAAAAATAAAAAAAAATTATAATAAAAAAGTTATAAGGAATTTAAATCCCTTTGATAATTTTGGACTACACTGATAGAATTTTGTACATAGTATTAATGAATTTGTTCATTAATACAATGAATTTTTTCATTGGAAAGTCCCCAAAGAATGGTTTTATTGGATTAATGAAACATGTTTCATTAAATCAATTTTAATGAATGGATTCATTGCTCTAATGAAAGTTTCATAGAATATATGAATTTTTTTTTCATTAATTTTAAGATTAACATTATGAAAGTTTCATGTATTTAATGAATTAAATTCATTACTTTTATGAAATAATTTCATTAATATTTTTCATTTTAGCATAGACTTAATGAAATTATTTCAATAAGACGTGAAGTTATTATTAGTATAATGATTTGTTCATATTTTTAATGAAGTGTTTTATAAATTTCGCAACAATTCCACGTAAATGAAAAATCATTTCTTTTATATTGAGTTTGACAGGTTTTTTCGCAAAAGTATGAACAAAATACCGGGCTTAACCCTTTTGGTACAGATTTTAATTGGCTAAATAGTTTTTGACCAAAGTTTGTGGAAATATAAACCTATGCCTAGGAAATACTTTTGTTTTGTTTTTATAGCTTTAACGCGCCTCCTAGCGGAGAAATTTTGCCTAAAAATTCAAATTTTAACATGCTGCTGCTCCCAAACGGGTTAAGATTTTTTCTAATTTTAATTTTTGTATTATTTCCACCACAAAACTCTATACAAAATAAAAAGAACTTTTCGAAAACCTTTAAAGCGCGAATTTTAAGAACTTTTGAAAAAAATCCCAATTTTGGACCGCTTCTTAAAATTTTTATATGGCAACCCTGGTATAAATATTTTTGTAAATTGAATTATTTTTAGAGCAAAAATGTAAAATTTCATACCAAAATTAAAAAAAACAGACAAATATCTGTAAATTTGTCATTTTATATAGACGCAATCTTCATGTAACGATCGGTCAAATTTTGAAAAAATATATTGTTGGACAAACAATTTCTGAATATTCCTATAAACCCTGAAGCTCTCCTAATAAAACCAGACAAAGAAATTTAGAAAATGGGCATTTCATGTATTTTGTAATAACTAGAGATCAAAAATTGCAAAAAAAAAACCCATAAAAAATGTTTTTTTCAGAAGGAAATATGGCAACCATGTGCCGATAATTATTTGGAAATTTTTATTGCAAATGATCTGCAAGAAATTAAAAAACAATTACAAATTAAAATCCAAATCGTTTCTCTAATATGGAGGTTGCCAGATCCACCCTAAGTTTATGATTCCATATGGCAACAATGTAGCGAAAGGGTTAAAAACAAAATTTGATCTAAGATGCAATTACGTGTAAACAAATCATACCATTATGTAAGCACTTTTTTGATATTCAAAGGCTTTTCCCAAAAAACTCGCTTTAAAATAAAAAAAAACTGGAATCGGCTCGTAATGGGTTAGTAAATATGTTATGTTAAAGCCATTTCAACTACCTTTCCAATGATGCTCATATTGTCATATTGATCCGATAATAAGTAGCGGATACACCGGCAAGTCCATGTTTTAACTTTAACCCAAAATGGGGGTCTCCGACAAAAAGAAATTTTCCTATTCAGCCCAAAAAGTACTATCTGGGGGAAAAAATCGTGGCTGTGTCCCTAAACTCAACTTGTTCCCTTAAAGCCGATATAACTCCCGAGATGAGGGTCTCTTTGTTTAGCCCAAAAATAACACATATATAGAGAAAACCAAAGAGACAAAATTGTACCTCAAATCAATTTTATAAGTTAAATGATTTCTTTATGAAATTTTCATTAATTTAATGAATTTTGTTAATGAAATTATGAAAAAATAAAAAAAATCTAATGAAAAAATTCATAACAACAATGAATTTTCATTCAGTTAATGAATTTTTTCATTAAATCAATGAATCCATTTTAATGAAATCGATTCATTAATGCTATGAACGAAAATTCTATCAGTGTACATGGTAGTTTGTCAGCATCATATTAAAACACGAAAAAAGAGCAGATATGTCTTTCAAAAAACTGGAAGTTTTAAAAGACAGAATTTTTTTTGGCTGCAGTGTAAGTTGTCCTTAAAGCATAATTTCCAGCTGGGATTGGCAAAAATTTAAGTGAAGATTAATGTTATATGACCACAAATTCAGCATATACAATAACACACTGAAACACATACTTAGTTTTAATGTGTGATGCATGCACACATACACCCATGTATGTATGACCATTTGTTAAACACTTTTGGATATTCAAATTTAACAACATCTACTTTGAGGGCATTTGTGAATACTGTTGACTACTATTAACACCATTTCATGTTATTCAAGCAAATGTCAGCATAATTGGCTTAGAGCATGGCAAGTTATAAAGGGTCATGATGTTGACGTTGTAAGAATAGCATATGCTTGTCAAGTTATACAAAAGAAGTTCAAAATTGAAATGTCTTTGTATATGTTTAAAAGATGCACAGTAGGGGTATAACCAAACATTTGGGCATTGCTCCATGTGATCAAAAATAACTTAATATGTATACCTATTCCACGACATATATGATATATTTTTCTAGATAATTTCAATTTAAGACGATTTTTTATTTTTCGCGCATGTCGAGAGATGTGGAAATTATCACGATTTACATGTTTTTTTTATTAAATTATAAATTTTAGCTTTTGGAAAGCCTTCCTTTGCGACATATAATTTTTTGTATAATTTTGGCACGCTAAATAAAAAAAAAACTGGGATACATTTTACGGTTAGTTTGAGGGACACTTCCACTTATAGATTTTCGAGATAATTTCTCTTTCAGTTTTATGATTTTGCAATCTCCTCAAGTTAAGCTATCATTTACGTATGACAATGTTTTTAAGCACTAAATTATGTTTTCAGAATTCAGTCTTGAATTGGAAACTTCTCATTGTTCACTTTAGTAACTCAAGTTTTTAAAATAACACTTAAACTACACCGAAAAAATTTATCGGTTACTGGTTACTAAATTTTCAACTGAGGCTCAGGTCAAATACCCCTTACTAAGTATCAGTTAATGAAACTAATTCAATTTGACTAATTTAATTTTAAAAATACAGAACTCTACTGGTAACACTACTTTTAGTAAAATCAAATAAATATTAAAATATACTTGGAAATAACCGTCGATAAATTGAAAACCACTAATATTTCAGTTATTGTATTAAAACTATTAACATAACATTTTCTTCATTTTTAGTTAATTGCAAAATAATACATTTTCTTTTTAAAGGGATACGTATATAATACTGTTATGTAAAATACTGTTTAGACAAAATACTGGTCAAAAAAATTTTAAAAATCCTGCTTTTCATAATACTGTTTTGCAAAATACTGGATTTCACAATACTGTTTTGCAAAATTCTGTGAAGTAAAAATGCTGGTTTACAAAATTTATTTTATTAAAAATAACTTCAACAAAAGTATATAATTTTCAAAAATTAACAAAAACATTTAACAAAAAATTAATTTCAATGCATTTTATAAACTTAAATTATTACAAGATTTTTGCAATTCGCTTTAGGTAGCCTGTATGACTTAATTCACAACTTTTTCTTATAACTCTTTTAATGTTTGTGTACGCTTTTCTTTTCTTTAAATTTATGTAACGTCTTTCTCCATTCGCGCGTTTTGAAATAGTATTTACAGCTACCACGACCTCATTACCCAACTGCCCGATTAGGTAGTATAATCCTGACTTTCTACGCGCAACAACAGCTTTCAGTCTTCTATGCCAAGCTTCCACACTATTTTGAGTTCTTGGGTAGGATTTCTTACTGTCATCGTAAACCGACCAAAAGGTTCCAGGATACTTTGGGTGATATGAGCCCTTGACGTAGTTTTTTTCAAACCACTCGCACAGTTTAAGCAAATCTTCATCTTCAAATTTTCGCCACCCAGTAAAACTGGATTTTGCAAAACAGTATTGTGTTATACAGTATTACGAAAAGCAGGATTTTGAAAACAGGATTTTGTTATACACAGGATTTCGACCCGAACCCCTTTTAAAAATTTGACCAGCATCATTTCCATTCCTGTGTTTTGCATTTTTTCGTTCCGGTGTTCTCGAAAAATTTCCCATTTGGCTTTTCATATTCTGAAAACAATAATACGTTTAATTGATACATATTTTCGTACAGCTAATAAAAGAAATTACTTTAACTTACCTTAGAGAAAATAATCTGAATTAGCGAAAAAATATAAATATAAATTTATACTAATATTGCAATCCTTGTTATTATTTACAAAATTTGTAAAATTTTATTTTAAGTTTTTTGACAATACACGTTTAAATATGTTTTTGCAGGGTAGTACACATTTTGTGTAATTTGGCTAAAATAATAGCCGTTTTTTCTAATCACTTAGATTTAATAAATCCAAAAAGTATTTCTAAAAGTGCTCAACAGATGGCGTTAGATTCTTTTTATTAAAAAAAAATTTTCTGTCCGACACTTCTTTCACCCTAATTTTTAATACCGAATTCGATGATGGAGGATTCAACTTTAACTTTAATTTATAATATTTTACATAAAACAGCGATAAACAGTCTGCCTTTTCAGTTATATCACTTCAATTTATATTTTTACACAATTGAAAAATTCCATTGCAATATTTAATATTCACTAATTGGATTTAATTAAATTACTTACTGTGGAGTGAAAAATTGCCATTTCTATTTCAGCTATTTCTCCATGTCCAAGATTAAAAATATGTATTTGGTGAGGTGTAGTTTTTTTTCTAAACATATTTCATAAAAAAAATTTAATAAAAACCTTTTATTTGTTAGTTTTTAAATTTTTTTGTTTCTCTTTTAATTTTTATTCGTATTTTTTTCTGACATTAAATTAATAGGCGGTTTCATATATTTGTGCTTTTATTATGGATTTATTAAATCCAGCTTTTTTTGGATTTAATAAACCAACTTTTTGTATGAAAAATTCTAAATCCAGGTGATTAAAAAACACGCTAAATAGTTTAGTTCATGTATATGAGTTAATTAAAAGTTTTTCGGTTTCTACAGATAGATTTTTTAACGCAGCAACTGAGAAATTTTTTCGGTGTAGACTCTTCAACGAATAATATCTTCTGTTAAAGTGCATAAGGTGGAAATATCTCGAAAAAATCTTAAGCTTTCAATTTGCATTCAGCGTGCCAAAAATCGTAATAATCTCATACTTTGCGAGTGTTTTATAATATAACGAATTTTGGCATAAAATTTTATTGCTCTGACATTAGAGATAATCGAACCAAAAGGTAATTAATTCACTGTTAATGTACTTTTATAATTAAAATGCATAGATTCTAAAATTTCTAAAACTTTTAATATTTGCGATCAATCCTCATTCATCTTAAAAACACAAAATACGGTGCAAAATATAATTTAAATAACATACATTTAAATTTAACGGTTCGTTGTAATTCATAAAATCTATATTTATCATACACAGAGTTGAATAGAACCGGTTGTGAAAATTTAAAAATTAAAGTTCAAAGCAAAAAACAGTAATAACCAAAGGATGAAAATAGAATTGGTAGATTTCGTTGATGTTAGTCTAGTTGAATTGTTAACATACACATCAGTAATTAACCCATCAAGGCAAATGACACTGTTCATGGCTTTGTAGCGCAAGCCGAAAATACGTATTCTGTCTTGGTGGCCTTATCGAATTCTTTCAAAATTTAGTTTTCCTTGTAATTTACTTGTGAAAATTGTATCATCTGTATTTAATTTGAAAATAATTTAAACAGAAAGTGATATTAATTTATGATCTAAAAATCGATCTAAAAACATTCACTTAAAAAAATTATTTTCATTTTTAAGGCGTATTAATAATGGCTTTTATTTACAGGAAGCAGAGGAAGTTGCCTTTTAATAATACCTGTACACAATCAAATTTTTTCAAAATAAGATCCTGACAACTGATTCTGGCAGGGGGGGCAAAAAAAATATACGTATATCGGCATTTTAAACTTCTACGTATGGCTTTTGTTTTCTGGGAGGTTAAAATTTCCCCCTTTGTGAATCGGTACAGTTAACCGAACTTATGTGAAACATGTTAATCTTCTAACCATTCAATTAAAGGGACTTTTCGGCCCCTTTATAAAGATGAGAAAAATACCCATTGCTCACCAATTGAAATTTCTCCATGGGAAAGCATTAAAGAAGTTATTGAAAATGTCGTAGGCAAAAATCACTCCTATTACAAATGCGGTTGTTAGCACAGTCAGAGTAATTTCACACCCATTATAGTTGGTAAAAAGTCACCCAAGTAGGATATATTTAAACAAAAATTCATTAGAATGTATGTATAAAAGCTATTGTCAAATGTGCAAACCATTAATCCGATTTTGTGAGAAATCTTGGAGCCTTCCCGAAAAATATTCGTATATTTTTTCCGTCGCGTAGTGTAATCGATAGTTGAAATATAAATTCCAGTATATTTTGCTATATATTTCGTTAACCCAAAAACTAAAATGCCATGTCACTTATACATCTGACATGTTTAAATACCAGGTTTTCTTTCAAAATATGGTGTGCAAATTATAAAAGAACATACTTGACTAACAAAAGAAAATGATGCGCATTTAAAGAACTAATGTCATATGCATCAGCTCAAAAATTACATATAATTTAAAGCACGTTCTTTCGTACTATGACATGTACGTAAGAACACAATCACATCGCAGGTAAATGTCATTGAATCCCGAAAACCAAAAGTTTTTAAGACGGAATAGCATTTCATAAGTTAGTTTTTGTTTTACTAATTTTGAGTTGTTTGTGCGAATTTAGACAGAAGAGCGACAGAAATGTTAAGCCTTTAAATATGCCAGTTAAAACAATACATTCTAAGGGAGTAACTATATAATTCAGTGTTCATTCGATATATTGTAGTTTCACAAGAGTAAGCTTGAGGTTGGTTGAAGGAAAAGGAATCATTGTAAGCTGATTTTTTTTAAATTTGAATAAAATTTTATTGTACCAAGTAAAAGACTTTTTTGTATGAGAATACCTTATTAAATATAAAATATACATATTAACTTATTGTAATGTAAAATGATTATGCTTATGTTCGGTTTATTTATGATAGTAGCTGTATAATATTTATACCTTACCCCACAATGTGGACAGGGTATGATAAATTTGTGCTGATGTTTGTGCTACCTATAAATATTAGACCTAGCTTACCGATCCACTCAGAATCCGTCCGTCCGCTTGTCCGTCTGTCTTTTCATGCATTCTAGTGCAGTCATGTATCCCTTAAAAAATTTAGTGGGTCTTTATTGCAGATAACGGATTTATAGTCATTTGTAAAAAGAACCCTAACAAAATTTTGCGTTTTTTGCTTAAAAAAAAAGAAATTAACCCTCTAACCGGCAATCCCGCCTCTAGGCGGAGTATATTAGATCGACCACAAATTGCGCCAATATAATACTTGTAATTTTATATAAAAACAAAATTTGATAAATATTTTGTTGAGAAAGTTTTTGTTTACAGTGCACGGTTTGGAAGCGGAAAAGTATCTAAATTTAAATTTCGTAAAATTTTGAAAATATATATTTTAAATGAAACACAATTTTCATAAATCTTACAAACATATTTAAGTCGACTTAAAACCGTTACTAATGGCCACGAGGTAAGATTGAGCTTTAGCTTTGCAAAACAGTCCTTAACTTGGCCCAAGGGCATACAAGATTCCATTTGGATACGTTGAAAGGCATCATATTATCTTGGAAACGAATGGACGGATTTTTATAAAATTTGACAGAAACAATATGGTATTAATAAGTAGCAAAGCCTTTAAGTTTTAATAAAACATATTGAAGTGAATGTGCGTTTTCGATAAATTTCTCATTTTCCGCAAAACGAAAATCGATACATCCACTTAAGCAACAGCACAAACAGTTAATTTATTTTTATTGTAGTTATATCTTGGTAACAGAAATGATTTTTGCCTAAAACTACTAATTTCTACTCTCATAGAAATAAATCTGTAAAAATAGCAGAAAAAGTTACTAAAAATTAGTTAAAATTTATGCTGCTCGAAAAACTGCTAAAATTAGCAGATTTATTTTACTAAATACTAGTAAAATGAGAACAGAAAAATTAAAACTGTTAAATTTACAGAATTTTAGTTATATTTAGGCTAAATTTTAGTTAATTGAAAATAGCAAATTGTACTGTAAAATCTGCAGAAAATTTTTATATATATTTGTAGACTAAAAATAGCAAAAATAAACTGTTATATCTATAAACTTTTTGCTATTTTTAAGCTAAATTTAGTTGAATGCAAATAGCAGTCTATGCTGCTAAAATCAGCATAAATATTTGCTAAAAAATTGTAAACTGCTGTTTTCAAAAAGCTCGATTTATATTTGCATTTAAAAAAAATCCCAAAAAAAAACTTCGAAAATTTTAAATTTTTTGGTGATTTTTTTTGGCTACTAATTATTTAGAAAATTTTTTGCTGATTTTAGCAGGTTAATTTGCTATTCTCCTTTTACAAAAATTTAGTTCAAATACAACTAAAATTCTGTATATTTAACAGTTTTATATTTGCTGTTCCTATATTACTAATATATAGCAAAAATAATCTGTTATTTAACAGTTTTTTTCTGCATCATAATTTTTTACTAATTTATAGTAGTTTTAACTAAATTCTTTACGGACTGTTTTCTATTAGTGTATGCACTAGTTTTCGAGATTCACTCTTAAACTATTTTGGGCCATATCGCCTAAAGTACGCAACTCAAAAACTGTTGCAGAACAACTTATTGTTTATTTCATTTCAAAAATGCGTAAGCCGGTTGGAAGGTTAACGATGAAAATGTAGTCTCTTTGCTACGTTGCGTACGTCCATGTGGTCCGATTTAGAAAATATCATATCATTTGAGACATAACATACTTCATACTTCTGCTGAGAAATTATTTATGGAACACTATGACAAAAGGGAAAGCTGATTCGAAATTGGATTAGCAGTGGCGGTAAGTACGGTAGTCAATGCAGTACCGATAAACTGTTAAAAGATCATTGGTAACAGGTAAGCCCAACGAAAACCGTCGTGTCGTTCTAAAAAATGGCCAGCGAGGTTCTCAAAAATGGAATCCTAAGTATTATTGTAGAAAAGATAGCAAAATTTTATTTCGATTATTCAGATTTTGCCTCATATTAGGAGATTTATATGTCTACGAGTGTGAATCATGAGGGAATAGAATTAATCGATTTTTAAGATTTAAGGATTAATGCAATTTATGCTTATTTTATAAAACTAATAAAGTGTCCGTCCGGTGAGCTTTACGAAAAACATAAAGAAAAAGAAAGAATCCGGGCTATTTGCAGTATTCTTGAAGGATGTTCTCCAAAAAAATAAATTGTGAGTTATTGAGCGGGTCCCCCCCAGAAATATTTTTTTTGGTGTAAAATAACGTCTTCTAAAAATTAACAAAATCGAATATCCGGAAGCCGTGCCTCAGAAAAAAATTCTTTTAGTTTACAAATACTATAGAGTTATTTAAAAGCTAGCTGGTTTCCTAACTAAAATTTCAAAAAACAGATGTATTTTTTTTATCGAAGAAGACGTTAAAAAATATTACAAAACTTTAGGTAGGTACTATAAATAAAAAAATTATTTTCATTCCGGAAGAACTCAAATTCAGAAATTAAACAAAATTATTTTACAAATTGTTTATTTTGCTTGCATTCAATGAAAAACAAAACTTGTTTGTTCGAACTTTATTCACCAATTGCCCTCACCAATTCCAAAATTATTTTATGTTACGATATATAATTATTAGTGTTTTTTGAATCTAAATTTTCGGATATTATAACTTTTTAGAAGGTTTTTGTGCCAATAAAAATAATGGCGTTTTCATTTTTGAAAAATTCCAACTCCTTCAACCCCCTCTCGTCGACTAAAATCGCGAATTTTGGGTACCTTACTTTGTAGAACAGAAACCGCTAAATATATTTAAAATCTGACTTCACGAATCGATTCTACATGAAAAATTAGGCTTATAAGCAGTTTTTTACGCTTTTACAATACACCGGATAGCCATTAGGGTTGTCGGAAAAAATCGATTTTTTATTCTTTAACCCTTTCGACCCCAAAGTTTCCTACAAGCAACTTCGTTGTTTTGTGCCTATAACTCCCGTTATTTTTATTTTTGTTGTCTTACAATTTTTTTACTCAGTAGCATTGAAGTTCTAGAATACCTGTGTATAATTTCATATAGCAGTCTTTAATAGTGTTCATTTGCGAGCTATTTTTCACAGTGTCAACACACATTTTTTCTCACAACAAAATTTAAGGAAATATAAAATTTTTGTTTAAATTAGTCTCAAAAATTGTGTGATGAATAAAATACAAAAAATCAACAATTTTTATGTAGAGTTTAGTAAAAGAAAAAATATAAAATTAAAGTTTTTAAAAAATCTTAACCCGTTCGGGACCGGCAGCATATTAATTTTTGAACTTTAATTCCAAATATCTCCGTTAGGGGGTGCTACAAAGCCATAAAAGTAATACAAAATATTTCTTTGGCATAGATCTACACTTACAAGAAGTTTGGTCGGAAAACTCCCAGCCATTTAAAGTTGGGGTCGAAAGGGTTAATTTTTATTATTTTTTTAATATACACAATTAAAGAGGATTCTTTCCTGAGAAAAATGGTATACTATACTTATTTTTATTACCACCCTTTAAAAAGTTATTAAGCCTTAAATTTATTTGCATATTGTTTTGTAAATATTATTGCAAAGTAAATTTTATTTATTAAAAACAAAGTAAACATTTTTTATTAAAAAAATAATGATAATGATTATTAGAAACAATAAATAGTAATTATTTAATTAATTACCCTCAACTGCTGAGAGAGCTAAACAATTCAAATTATCTCTATTTTTTACTAAGCCATAAGTGTTCAACCGCGAAATTTTACCAACAAGTTGTTCGGTGTAAATGTTTGTTGATTGAATATTTCCTTTTTTTTGGAGAAAGGTACTTTTTTTGGAAAAAGCTCTTTTTTCTTGTCGCGTTTTTGCCCCTCCCTGTAGGAATTTCCAAAAATCCCTTCTCAGTGGATGTCTACCACAGAGGAGGAACCTTCATACCAAATTTCAACTTCGTAGCTCCAGCGGTTTGGGCAGGCAGGGTATGTAAAAATAAAAGTTTAAGGAATAATAACTTTTTAGCGGGTAGTAATAAAAATAAGTATAGTATACCATTTTTCTCAAGTAAGTATCCTCTTTAAATGTGTATACGAAAAAATAATTAAAATGAAAGAATAAAAAAAATCCATTTTTTCCGACCACCCTAATGGCTATCCGGTGCATTATAAAAGGGGAAAAAAATTGCCTGAAAGCCTAATTTTTCATGTAGAATCGACAGAACTTCAGTCACATATAAAGGGTGGTCCAACCATAATGCACGATGTTAATTGTGAGTCACACCTTAACGACAAGTTTTTTCCCAACTTAATTTGACATTTCTTTGTTTCAGTGTTTGATAAATTCAACCACGGAGTGGTACACAATTAAGCAGTGAATAAAGATTGTTGAAGCCTTTTATGAAAATAGGCGTTCAAATCAAAATACATTTCGTGCACTTATTTCGTCAGCATAATCGCAAACCAAATTTCAGCAAACCGGATCTGTAGGAAATGTGAAAACACCTGTGCATTCGTGTCCAGTTAGCCAGAAATTGAAGATATGGACCTGGACGATATGTGCTTCCAAAAGGATAGTGCCACTTGCCAAAAAGCCAACGAAACACTTGCCACACAGCCAACGAATTCAATGGCCGTGTTATCTCACATCGTGGCGATGTTAATTGTCCGTGGCGTAGGGATCTTGTGATTTGACACCGTTGGACTTCTTTCGTTGGGGATATTTAAAAGAAAAAGTGTACGTCAATAAGCCAAGAAAAATTCAAAACCTAAAGGATGAGATAAATTGGCACATTAACGATATTGAACCTCAATTATTTCTCAGTCATTGAAGGTATGGCCGATATTTTCTTTCACACACAATTGTCGCAGATACTTCTATCATAATAAAAAATATTAAGATAATTCTCTGAAAATTTTTTGTGTTATTTACAATTAACATCGTGCGTATAGTGGGGTGGGTAAATTTTACACTTCAAAAATAGTATAGCAAAAATGTAATCTACGGAAAGTTCTAAGAAAATTTTCTCAAGAAACCATGGGTCTGAAATAAAAACCTATTCTGCGTAAATCGATGTAAAGATTTTCTGCTCACATTCTTCTACAAACTGTATAGCTTTATTTAAAACCACTATTATATCATATCATAAATGCAAACAAAATAACTTACCGAATACTACATTTACAATATTATGTAAGTAAAGACCGGTACAAATATATTTAAAAATAAATAAAACTTCACTTGAAAAAGGATCAATATTACTTCCTTAAATTCAACTAACATTTTAATTTGTTTTAGGCTGTTGAAAAAATAAACCACAAATTAGTCAAAAAAATTATTTTAATTAACAAGCTTAAACTACTCAAAAAATCCCTTACTGTGGTCCAAGGAGTGACAGGATTCCATAAGGATACCTTTAAAGGACATCGCCTTAACTTGAAAACGAATAGACGCATATTTCTGAAACTTGGTAAAAGAATATATTTTGTATAAATAGCAAAGTTTATAAGTTTGAATAAACCATATTGAACTTTTGATGCGTTTTCGCTCAATTTCGCATATTTCGAAAAACGTAAAATCGCTGCATACTCTTAAGTTACAGCACAAAAAATGTAATTTTTTTTTATTGTAATTACATCTTGGTAAGAGGAATAATTAAGCTTAAACCTAGTAATTTTAATGCGCTAGTTTTCGAGATTCACTCTTAACCTATTTTGGCCCATATCGCCTTGAAAAAAATGTTGCAGAAGAACTTATTGTTTATTTTTTGTGAGGAACACATGGAATACATTTCATTGCAAAAAACCTTAGGCCGGTTAGAGGGTTAAAATCATTAAAAAAGTAATAGAAAATATGCAAGATATGTAGATCTTCAATTTGAAAGTAATTTTTGGAAAATAATTAGGGGTTAAAAAATTACAGTGCTTTGAAAAATCTCCAAAACGCAGTATAGTTTGTTTTGAATACATACATTCCAAAATACATACTCAAAATAGCCTCATACAGCTATTCGTGTCAAATATTACAAACAGTTTGTTCATTTTGAAGACATTGGGTCATATGAATTAAACTTAGCAATTACTTCCAAGTAATTACATTATGCTTACGAATAAAATGAAAAGAAAAAAATTAAATTTTTAGTCTACTCAATTACTACTACCGCAATATTTCCCCCTAGTAGTAATACCTAGTTTTTATTCATACGAACTATTTAGTAAATATTACATTAAAAGAACCAATTGCATACTTTCCAATATACTGCTAACCATACCGATGTGCAAAGAGTTGCGGTTTACAATTAAAGCATAAAGAAATGCAATAAAAATGCCTATAAAACCTTTAAAAAATGCTTGTATTTACAGATGTCAGCGCCTTTATATATATATATATAGTGAAATAGAAGACAAATAACTATGTATTGTTTAGGCATTAAAGATCAAATTTATTGCTTTTTAATGTAATGGTATTCAGCAGACATATAAACTAATACATATTTGTGAACTTATATACCCAATAAGCAGCAGGTTGATATTTTTGAATAAAGAACCAGAATATGGAAGATGACAAGGGAAAGTTTGTTTGATGTTTTGGCGCTCTTTTTGTTTTTTTCTTTGATATTTGGAATGTTGAATAAAGCTACAAGACGAGAACAAGAAATGGGTTCGGGTCGAAATCCCATTGTTTTACAAAATACTGTATAACACAATACTGTTTTGCAAAATCCTGTTTACTGGGCGGCGAAAATTTTTGTAGCGCGCGCTTTTTTGCTTTATTTTTACAAACACTTTAATATGAAGATGAAGATTTGCTTAAATTGTGCGAGTGGTTGGAAAAAAACAACGTCAAGGGCTCATATCACTCAAAGTATCCTGGAACCTTTTGGTCGGTTTACGATGATAGTAAGAAATCTTACCCAAGAACTCAAAATAGTGTTGAAGCTTGCCATAGAAGACTGAAAGTTGTTGTTGGGCGTAGAAAGTCAGGATTATACTACCTTATCAGGCAGTTGGGTAATGAGGTCGTGGTAGCTGTAAAAACCATTTCAAAACGCGCGAATGGAGAAAGACGTTACATAAATTTAAAGAAAAGAAAAGCGTACACAAACATTAAAATAGTTATAAGAAAAAGGTGTGAATAAAGCCATACAGGCTACCTAAAACGAATTGCAAAAAATCTTGTACTAATTTAAGTTTATTTTTTGTTAAATGTTTTTGTTAATTTTTGAATATTATATACTTTTGTTAAAGTTATTTTTAATAAAATAAACTTTGTAAACCAGCATTTTTACTTTACAGAATTTTGCAAAACAGTATTGTGAAATCCAGTATTTTGCAAAACAGTATTATGAAAAGCAGGATTTTTAAAATTTTTTTGACCAGTATTTTGTCTAAATAGTATTTTACATAACAGTATTATATACGTATCCCACAAGAAATTTTCATTGAGTTTGTAATTTAGGTAATGTACATTCACAAGAATTCGTTAAAAATTTGCAGGCACAGTTTTTCTGCTACAGATGTCCAGACAAATCTGCATATATTTACACAAAGCGCACAGTGGATTGTGCACTAGTGGCTCACCAAAATTGTTAGCAATTTTAAATTTTTGTCAATGTTATCATGAAACGCTCTCTAATTATTCTTATGATAAAGACCTTATTTCTGAAAATAATCAAAGCACATCCCTGTTAACCGATTTCGCTGTGCTCACAATTTGATATTAAAACCCTTTAAACCATTTTTTTTAACGATTTATATAAAGTGTTCAATATAAGCGGAATGTACATACGATAAGTTACAAAACATGCAAAGAAATTAGAAATATTCGGAGGAAATATTGGGATATTTAGGCAGTTGCTCAACCGTTTAAGTTTGCTTGCGACTAAAAATTTTCTTACTTAATTTTCGTTTATATTTCATGCTATTCTACAAGTCTATGGAAAAATTTGGTGTTAAAAGATATTCCTAAGCCAAACGTAATTACTTCGAAGTAATTGCAGTATTTTATTCATATAACCCATTAAATTAAATCTTTGTGTACGTAAGCTCTTTAGTTTGTTTTTTTAAGTTTGTACTACTTAGTTTTTTAGTTTGTACTTAGTCAATAATTTATTAAAGCTACGTTCCTTGCAGGAGAAAAAGGAACAAATATATATATATTACAATTTACAGAAATGTTATTATTAATAAGGGGGAATATTTTGGTTTTTAAGCAATTACTTAACAATTTTAGTCTGCCTTAGAGTAGACTAAAAGTTTAATTTTTTTGATTTTCCTTTATATTTCATACTATTTTACAAGTTTATAGACACATTTTGTATTAAAACTCATTCCTAAGTTTTATTCATATGACTCAATATATGGCGAGGTGTGGCCTTTATAATGGAATAAAAAATACATAAATCTTAATTTTTCACTGATTGGTGATAAAACCCGGTTTGTTGCATCAGATCGCATCGTCACTGTCACTTAGTTAATCCCTGTTTGTCTTGTTTTTGTTATTACTAATTTGTAATTTTCCTCTTTTCTTTGCTCCATATGGATTTTCTTTGCTAACATAACAGTGACGTCACATATGCATATTTGTTGTTGGATGCTTTTATTGAGAGCTAAAAGTAACGGACCAATTAGTTTTTTATGTCTACTTTTTATCTACATCTAATTTTTATAAAAGAGAACTTCATACCAATTTTAATTTGTGTAAGACAACTCCTTCTCGATAACTGCAGCAAAGAAAAATATCTCCCCTTTAACGTCTTACCTAAGTCTATATGGTTCGAAATTTGGAATTTGTTAAAAGGATCCTTGCAAAATTAGATATCTCAATAGTGAAGAAATGAGTGTATCTTCGGTCACAAATATATGGAAAACTATCATTTCAAAAATATAAGTAAACGTGTCATAATTTCGCAACTAAAAAAAACCTTTATACTATTTATTACGTCTAATTTTTGTAATTGATCACATTTATGAAGCTTTTTATAAATATGAATGAGCAATAATAATATTTTGAAAGTCTTGTTGCTAATTTTAGCAAATAACTTTTAAATAAAAGTTTATAACAATTTACCTAAAATCTTCTAGCGGTAACTGATTTTTTTCTACTAATTTTATTTTTAAAAATTTGTAAATATACCATAGGGCTCAAAATAGTTAAAGTTCCTGTTAAAGTTGCTGTTAAATTTTCAGTGGCCATTACAGACTAAAAGAAAATTTCAAATTCAATTTATATGCTTAAACTTTAGATGATTTTTTTTTTTTATTTATAGTTGAAATTTGGACATGTCTAAATTTACGTTTCATTGGAAATACAACATCGTATAGCAACATATTTATTTGTTTTCTGGGTTATATTGATTGTGGTTTTGTAATATTTTTTACTTAGATAAATACAAAGAACCATGATGTAGGAGTAATAATTTTACATAGGCTACGATATGGATAAAACAAATAAATGGTTTATATGTGTCTCATTGCATTCTTTTGTACTTCCCAACAATATCAAACATACCCAGTAGTATCAGTAGCAAATACACAAATATTATATTGAAAAAAAAAATCTACTTATTCTCTTTTATTTAAGTTCAAAATTCGAATGCATCCAACAATGTTTTCAAAGGACGAATTTGCATAGAAGTTGGTACGAATTTTTTTCTAAATTATGTACAATACAATGGTATTATATAAGAATTTATGGCAATATTTTAGAGCATACTTATTATTAAAAATTTATGCTTTGTAGATAATGGCCTATAAATTCATTTGAACTTTAACATTCATTTTCATTTTAAAATAGTTTAAAATTGTAGTAAATGGTCTAAAGAACAAGAAAAATATGTAATTCTTTTTAAGTATTAGAGCTGTTATTATAAAACTTTAATAAAGACACAAATATACTACAAAATTTTTTTTCCATTATTTATAGTTTGTTTTTCTAATGAATTTTAAATTAACTTTTAAATTGTATAAAGGAAAGTGGTGTACCGTGAAATGAGTGTACATTGAAGTGCAATATTTTTTGCATATTTCCCGAATTTGTTCACAAACATTTTTTCCTTGGAAGTCATATACCGGTTGTAGAACAACTTGTACTTGCATGCAATCTATCCTACTTTATGTTTTATCATCGGTGATTTTTGTCTGAGTTTCGCTCAAAAAGGAAACACGTACTTTTCCTCTAAACTAGAACAGGCTGCTTTGGATCAGGTTCCAGAACCAGTTATAGAACTGGTTCTGCGAGAGTGAATCGGAATCAGTTCTAGAACCTATTCCATGAAACCGGTGGTAAAAAGGCCTGTTCTAGAACAGATTCAGTGGTAAACAGTTACAAAAAAAATTTTTTTTGCTGGGTATGGCATTGTGCTCATATTTAGGGTTATAAAGTTGCAGTAAACTAGCCTTTAAAAATGATGTTTGGATTTGTGCTGCTCCGGTGTGCTTGCATTTCTATAGCATATAAGAAGTATCTGGTGAAAAGTTGAACAAAAATCAATTATATATTAAGAGAACATGGCAAGATACATTTTTTCAATAAAATTTTATTGATTTTTTAAAAACTGAAAATAAAGGGTTCTTCAATAAGAGCGCTACAAAAGTTTTTTTAAATAAAACAAAAACGGTTTCGGATATCAATGAAATTCTTTATTCCTGTGAAAGTACGTTCGATGCCATTATGTATGGAATTCGATCTCTTTTGCATGGCCACCACGCTTGCAGAAGTCCAGACGCTGAACCCAATTTTCGACGGTTTTCAAGCATAAATCGGCCGATATTCGTACGAAGTTGATCAATCGTCGCTGGCTTGTTGGCATAGACCATAGATTTGACGTAGCAACACAGGAAATAGTCCAACGGCGTCAAATCTCACGACCGAGGCGGCCAATCGACTGGACCATTTCGTAGGATAACACGTTCTCCAAACTTGGTTTGCAATAAATTGATTGTGACATTCGCTGTGTGGTTTGTGGCGCCGTCCTGTTGTAAGCACATGTCCTCCAAGTCCATATCATCCAATTGGGGCCACAAATATTCTGTTATCATTGAACGGTAGCGATTCCCATTCACAGTAACGTGCCGGTCTTGATCATCACGGAAGAAGTACGGCCCAATGTCGCCGCCGGCCCATAAACCGCACCAAACCGTAATTTTTTCGGGATGCGTGTGGATTGCTGTCTGACCAATAACGCATATTTTGTTTATTGACGAAGCCATTCATTATGACGACCATAAATTGGACGTAGCCCTCTTTACGTTGAGGCCACTGACTCCGAATTTCGGTAGTAAATTTTAATAATTTCGACTCGTTGTTGGCCCGTATATCTTTCCATCATGAAATGGCAAACCTTACTGAAGAGAAATGTCAAAAGAGCGGCAAGAAATATGGCGTCGTTTGCTCTCAATGTCTTTCTGCTTTTGTAGCGTCCCTGTTGAAGAACCCTTTATAACGTAAGAAAGTAAAGAGTTTTGAAATAACAATATGAAGTTGCTATTGTCATACTGAAAAAAAGCCTAAATATAAAACCGAGTTAATTTATTACAAGCCAAAATCGATTGTATTATTTACTGATATGATGAATGCTTTCACAAATAAGCGGTAGTGCCGCGTATTTCACGAAATATTGCACACGGTTCTCGGTAGCCCTAAGAAGTTTGCCTTGAAACAAATAAAATTTTTAAAAAATCTATAGACGTATTCACTAGATTTTCCAAATGTTTATTTTTGCTTCAGTTGAATTTAATTAAAGTTTTTATAAGTATTTTGATTGATTAATTTATAACAGGGTTTTGTACTCGACTGAGATGGATCAGTCGTGTCCAGGGTCTACTGGAGGATCCGAAAACCTTAAGTAACCTTAAGGTTTATAAGGATAACGTGCTTATTCCTACACTTAAAATAATACGTCAATAGAAAAATCTGTCAAACGGGTTTCAAACCGATTTTTTTTTTTTTTTTTTTTTTAAAGAGAAGCAACACTTAGGAAATAATTCCTATTAATTAACGTGTTGCTTCCTTTGGAAAGGGGATAGAGAAGAAGTGAAAGGTGGTGAAAGATGAAGGGCTTAAAATATGGCAACACTGTAATTGCGCAATATGTTGAATTTTAGAACAGTTGTTGCGCGCCATCTGATGGTAAGTTGGCGAACTTTGCCGAAGCTTTTTAATTCATAGCCCTGTTATATTATTTTACTTCGGTGGGGTTAAGTGTTTTGGGAACACCGAAGGAGGACGCTGCGATATGTATGAGGGATAGAAAAAACTCATACATATTACTATTTTTTATAAATTGATGTTTCCTTGGTTGGGGCTCGAACCCGCAACCTCACGTGTAACAGTGCAACGCGCTAACCATTACACCACAGCGCCCACATTTGACTAATTTTTAACAAATGTTTAGTTGAAACACTGATTTAAACAAAGATCTTAGTTATCTTCATTTAACACTATACTAAAAATCCTCAGTACTTTAACTAATTTTGAGTGTTAATTTTCAAAACTATTTAAAACTAATTTTTAAGAACCCATTCGTTAAATTTTACTAAATTTATTGTTAAAATATAATATTTTCATGTTACTATTATTACCCGGTAGATGGTGCCACCAATGTATCCAAAGTTTTAAAGATGGCGTTATTTCTTTCCCTCCCGATTTTTTAAAATGGCCCCTATCTCTAAAACTCAGAGAGCAAAACTGACGAAAATTTTGATTACCCCTAACCGTATAATGCGCCAGCAAAATGGGTTATCTCTATCCAAAAATGGACCATGGTGGTACCCTCGGGAATTTCTAATAAAAATTTTCCACTTCATAAAATGGCCCATATCCCGAAAACTAAGCGAGATAGAGCAAAAAGTATAAAATGTTTGCTCCTCTGGAGGCAAAGCGTACTTTAGATGTTAAGACTAGGTCCGAGGGGGGTCCCGAGACCTTAATTTGAAAAAATTTTACGACTCAGTATAATTACAAATAAAACTATAGATTCACTAATTTCTTACTTAAATTTAGATTGGTTAAATTTAACAAAAGAATTTGTTAAAATCAACAAATTTTATTTTAAGCCAAAAAACAGGAACAAATTTTATTAAAGTAACAAATTTTTCTGTTCAGCCAACAGAATTTTTGAATTTTGTTGTTGTTTTGTATGGAAAGTTGTGACTCTTAGTCTTAAACAGTCACAAGTAGGAATGGACACTTAAATTAATTTAATAAATAAATTCAAATACAGTGTATTTCACAAATAGCAACACTCTTTTTCTCCACTCGGAATCGCTCGGTTCGGCAAATCACTGATGGGCCAGACACTTGTGGGCTTTTGCTTTGGCAGACGGTCGTACTTCGGCTGGGGTAGTCTTTTTTCCACTCGGGTATTGGGGTTTGGCAGGTAGTCGGCGGTGGCGATCAAAAATAAAACATCCCGCGAGGGCTGTGAAATTAGAACAGACCACGAACGCTGTAAAATTGGAACAGGCCGCGATGGCAGTGAAATTAGGACAAACCGCGAAGGCTGTAAAATTAGAACAGTTCGCGAAAGCTGTAAAATTAAATTAGGCTGCAGTGGCTGTAAAATTAGAGCAGACCTCGAAGGCTGTGAAATTAGAACAGACTGCGAAGGCTGTAAAACTAAAACAGAACGCGAATGCAATAAAATTATTTATGAGACAACCAATCGAAGTTTATCGTCTTCTCAAAAGTTTAGCTCGGTACTGGCCATATCGAACTATTATAATTTGGATTAACCACCCGCGTGAATAGCAACCTGAACTTACTTATTCGAATTACAAAATTAACCAAATGAGAATTACATGTGGATAAAAAGTAAAGCCAAAATATATACAAAATATTTAACATACAAACAAACTAACTTGTATGCAGTATGTAAACAACATATATACGAACCCATATACAATCAGTACCTGTATCATATTCAGACTGTGTAAAAATATATTATCGATAAACTGCGTTCCCACTCAATTAAAGTACAATTATGTAAGTAGGCAAATTGGAGTGGTAATTTGCGACGTTACAAATTTATTTTCAGCCGATCTTGAAAATATATATATTTATGTATGG
Organism: Leucophora obtusa; assembly: GCA_949987735.1. Classification (NCBI taxonomy): domain Eukaryota; kingdom Metazoa; phylum Arthropoda; class Insecta; order Diptera; family Anthomyiidae; genus Leucophora; species Leucophora obtusa. The sequence continues at coordinate 152,584,751 of OX465298.1, forward strand.
CTTTCATATGTTTGTATGGCTTTCATATACCGTGCCCAGTCAGAAAAATATAAACGAGGAAGCCATGGCAAAGTGTTTTAACAGGTAGTACAAGTACTGGCAAAAAGCTTTTTTCCATTCCCAAAATTATAACATCATTAGACAGAAGGACCGGCTGTTCAAAAAGCGCCGGAAAAGCACTGAAAAAAAAATTTTGTTGAACATTGGCAAAACGCTGGTGAGACCGATAAATAGGTGGCCTGGAAAGATATTTTCCAAAATTAAATTTAAATTCTGCTGTGATTTTAACCCAGGCCATCAATTTGGTAAACGATAGCTTTACCCGCTGAGCTAACGAGAAATATAATACTTGGTGGCTAAAAACATAAATGAATGATAACAGCTGGACAACTACTGGCTGTACTAAAATGCTAGTACTGACAAAAAGTGTTTTGGAACTAAAATGCCAGCGTTGGGAAAACAAAAGAAAACTAGGTCTTAAAGAAGCTTTTCCACAAACAAAAAAATTGATTCTATAAAATAAAAAAAATAAAAATTCTAATTAAAACAAAATGTTTGGTTTCAACCAGATTTGAACTCGGAACCATAGTATAATATAGTAGCTTTACTGTTTTTCTGTCATTTGAAAAAATGAAGTAGTGTTTGTAATTTTACTTGTAAATATGGTTCCTAATACCACTATAACTACATGATATAGCGACAAGCTCTCAATTTTTTAATGAGTGGGTCTATGCTCGGAACCTCCTGGATACAAATATTTTGACCTTTTAACGAAGAGTCATAATTTTTAAAAAATCATTGCTCTATCGGTGAACTGCTTTTTGTACAGCTGCAATTTCTCACTAGGTAGCACTGGATAACCACTGATTGCAAACGTTGGTATATAACTCTAAGGTCATTCTTTGCTAGTGGTTTTTTTTATAAACCACCGAAATTTTTGAAAACAAATACTAAGAAAACGCTTTTTGCAAACGCTGGCAAGGCGTACCAAATCAGTGTTCTTCCAATCATTTATTTTTAACACCGCGGCTACCCAGTGGTATACCAGTACTTGATTTTTTGTACCACAGGCGATTTCTGAGTGGATATGTTTTAAAATAAAGTCGACTTTAAATTTGAAATACTCTGTTATAGTAAGGGCCTATATTTTTGAAAAACGAAAAAAGTTAGTCTTAGTACATAATTCTATAGTACCAAATGTTTTAGCTTTTGGCGGACACGTTTGACTTTTGGCATACGTTTGAAATGCAAATGTATCATGTACACAACTTTCTCCTATTCTTTAGTATTTGTGTTTGCATATAATTTTTTTTGTTTCATCATGTGCTATATATTGGTATGTTATATAATACAACAAGATGAATTAATTCCATTTACTAATAAAGTATTAGCTTTATTAGTAAATGGAATTAATTAGTTCACATTGAAAAACAACATCAGAAACTCTCATCTCATTTCTAGATATTGTCTTCAAGAAAAAATGCATAGTAATAGCTTAAAGGAATGTCAAAAGAGATTTAGAACATAAATATATCATATCTATGGTGTGATACATACACTCAATAAAAAAAATTCTACTGAAATTTTTTTGTTATTACGGGAAAATTAACTACTTTGAGTTTAAAACTAGCAAAAAATTATATTAAATATTGGTACCATTTGAAAGAAATGCTTCAATTATAGTTAAAAATAACAACTATTGATTACGAGCCGTTAACATTATAGGATTGAGTTATATTATTTTAAGTAAAAGAAATCATAACACTGGAATCATAATCCTAATTAAACCTAGAACACACACCCGGGTACAAATGTATCCACTTGCAACTTTGCAGTGCTGTAACTCAGGAACGGCTTAACTTAGGGCATAGAGATTTCGGGTCTAGGAAACGTAAGTAATTTCTAATCTTCTTCTATTTGATCCAATTCGGCTCAGTGGTTCAGGAACTACGAGCTTCCAAATTCGACACCTACGTAAACACACACCCGGGATACGTTTGTACCACACCAGTTTATATCAAAATAAAAGGCAACAAACCATTTTATAGTGTGTTTAAATTATATTATTTTATTTGAAAAATGAAAATTATTAAATTACATATAGATATGAATTATCGTTACATCGTTACAAAATTGTCGGATGCAAAGAATCGGTTGTAGAACAACTTGTTCTTGCATGCAACCTGTTCTAGTTTATAGGTGGTAAAAACACCTATTCTAGAACAGATTCAAAGGCAACCAGTTCATAAAAATTTTGCTGGGATATTATGCAATCGGTATTAGTGATAGAATGTTCAAGACACATTGGCTTCTTACATTTGCCGCACACCTTTCTGGTTTTCCTACGCCGTTTTGTTTCTTGACAGAAATAGCAGGAACCGCTGATAGATTTTGGCGTGCGGGCTGCGGCATGTCGATGGATCCGTGTTCAACATTGATTCCAACGGTCGGTTAAAATATAACTCAGTCGCTATTTCAGTGGTGAAGTTTCGCGTGACTTGCGATTTAGTGCACGTTCTGCAATAATTGGCATACACAATGCTTCTATGATTTCAGGCTTCCCACCCTCAGCTATCTCGCCATCATAGTGCATTGACGAAAGCAGCGTCACTGATTTATTTTTTCGTGAAACATAAGAGCACATCGTCACATTTTTTCTGAAGCCGAATAATGATGAACGAATTGGCCTGTCCTTGTGCGCTAAAATCCCACTTTGACCCATTTCGAGTTCCCCAATCGAGTCCAAATGTATGACCGACCCCTACTAACTTTGGAGAGCCGACCCACCTATGTTAGTGGCACACCCCCTGTAAACCCTTGGGGGGTTCCCCATACAAACATTTTTTCATGTAAAGTGCTAAAAATGGTAATTTTTTGAAATGTGCCACTGGCATGGGTGGGTCGGCTCTCCAAAGTTAGTGGGGGTCGGTCATACATTTGGACTCAATTGGGGCACTCTAAATGGGTCAAAGCGCACAAGGACAGGCCAATTGGTTCATCATTATTCGGCTTCAGAAAAATGTGACGACGTGCTCTTATGTTCCACGCAATTAAAAAAAAAAATTGTGGTTTATAAATTATTCGCGGTTTATGAAAATTCAAAATAAATCAAGTTCCTAATTACTTGTAAAAGGTGTTATCAAAAAATCCAGTTTGTTATTCTTTTGTAATTAACTTACCAAGGACTTTCATTATATATAACACTGATTTTAATTTTAAAAAGGATAACAGATATCCTTGCAAATTAACTTAAAAATTGCATATTTTTAATATTTCGCTATTATTTAACTTGCTATAATTTTATTGCTACCAAACACCCTATCTAACATAATAGGAAATTCCACAGATATAAATTAATGTAAAAAAGAAATTTTCTTAGTAGTAAATAAAAGAAAACATCCTGATCAAAATTGAACATTTTTTGTATGAAATTTTAAAATTCCGCGAAATCAATTTTGATTTCATATTCGTAATGCACACCTAAAAATATATTAGATTTGATATGTCGCTATCATAGTAATTATGTTTAATTTTTCTAATTTTTTCCATTATTTTTTAATTAATTAAAAATAATAGAACAAGTACAACCTCGAAACTTCAATTGCGATGTGCTACCTCTAAACAAAACTTTTTTGTTGATTTTTTTGATCAGACCATATTTTTTTCAAAGTGGCATATTTGTAGGGTTGTGGAGCGTGAAAATTCCAACTTTCTTTTTTGGACCAGTCTAGTGTGCATTAGACCGTACCGCAAAAAAAATTTCGCCGTACACCCTCCAATATGAAATATTTTTTCAAGGCAATTTAAAAATTTTTTTTTTTTGCCGAACGTAGGGGTCGCCTTTTTCAATTTTTCGTTATAGCTTCTGCATTTAAAGTCGGATTTTAAAGTGTGATATATCGATTTTTTTGCCTCAGTGTTTTGTCTAGCTAGTGTTTTGCTATAAAGGAAAAATCCTATGAAAAAAAACTTAAAAAGGCAACCAAAATTAAAAAAAAAAATTTTACTGGGTCATTAGGGTGGTAGCAACTGAGATCTGGTAGGTAACTACTAGAACGGGATAATTGAGGTCAATGGCCAATGGTCTCCTCGAGAGAAAAACATCGATGTATCATACTTTAAGATCCGATTGTAAATCCCAAAGATATAAGGAAAAATGTAAAATGGCACCCCCACGTTCGGCAAATAATGTCAATAATATAGACATGAAAAATGTGCTTACTGAAAGCCATGAAATCGCAGCGTTTAATATGCACTAAAATTCGCGATCAGTTTTCCCAAAACTAGTGCTTCCAAGTGGGAATTCGGTATATAAAAGTCGTGGCGGATATAAGCATAAGTTTGCAAGGGATTATTTTAATTTTTTACCCTATAAAAACTTACGGGTAAGAACCATTTTTTACTGGGTGGTTTTTGGCGTTCCCGTACTATTGTGTAATTCTCTCTCTCTTATTTACCCAATTTTCGAGTAAGGGAACGCGTTTGGGTAAATTCTGGTATCCACGGTAACGTATGGGAACGCACTGAATATAATGATGCAATCGGCTATGCCATTATGTCTGCCATCAAGTGTCACTTGTAGTTTTCATATTAATTCAGAAATAAAAAACAACAAAAATTTAAGGAAAAAGGCATTGAGAAAATCTTAGTTATTTATTATTTGTATAAAAAATTAATTGTTAATAAAATGTCATGTTTTTCGCAAATAAAACTGTGATATTTCTTAGCAATGTAATGGTGAAGTGTTCTCTACTACAATTAACGTCATTTTGATGTTTCCCTCCAATCACTTTTATTTTTCATATCATATAATTTATTGAATTTGAAGACATGGTGTTTTACGGGAGCTAGGTCTAAACATGAACTGATCCTAAACAAAATCTATAGGCTTAGCCCATGATCTCATGTGACTCGCTGTAATAGATTTTATTGAAACATCTTTGTATTTGCGACGTGCATTGTGCGAACTAGGTCTAACCATGAAGCGAATTTAACCATAATAAATTTAATGTAAGAACGATCATCTATAACCAATTTTGACATGGTGGACATGAAAATCACACAAACGGTTTTAGAGATATTGCGACTTTATTTTCGCTAAGATTGACATTTTTCTCCTTCAAATGAAAACAGATTTGGTACTGAAAACTGCATTTGAAGCCAATAAAATGATTTATCTGCATGAAATGAATTATTCGGATGCCACTACCGAATTATTACGTTGTTACAGTCAAATTATTTCTGTCTAAATTGGATTTCTGTTGTCACGACTGAAAAGTTTTGCAATTTTTCAATTTATATACCAATTCTTAAAAGCGTAACAAATTTTGTAATCTGCAAAGTGCAAAAGTTATTTGGATTTTAAAACTAAAATTTTGCATTTTTGCAAATCCAGGCCAATTTTTCTGAAAATTGTTATGACAAATTATTCTGTTAACTAAAGATACTTTCAATGCAATATCTTTTTCGGGGTTAAAATCGCGTGCTTTCAAATTTGAGTATTAAAAAAATGGTGTTTTATCCATTTTTTTTCTCAAAAAGGTAACAAGACTTTTTTGGCCACATTAAAAGTTTCTTTCAGAACAAATTATTTATCAAAATGTTGGTTTTTTAATTTTTATTTAAAAACAAAAAATGTTTTTTCGACCTTTTTAATTGATTAATTAGAAATTTATTAATTCAGTTCGAGGCCAATTTCCTTATTATGAATTACATAATAAGTACTTTTTTCAACAACTGATATTTGTTTATCTTTATCAGAAAGACTACTTCATTTAGATGCCTTGCATGCAAAAATATTACCCAGTTGCTAATTATGCTCTCCTATACCTCTCCAATTTTAACCATTTTTATTCAAATTTAACCAATTTTTCTGTGAGTGCAAAGCTGGGATTTAAAAACAAAAAGCTGGAGTAGATGCTCCAAGGTGTCCCTAATGTGGTATGCCTTATGAGCCCTATTCCAGCCTAGCTTTGAATATCGGCAAGACAGAAAAAATTTTAAAAATTATATTTTTGTAAAATTTTGCATGTTTTCCTCAAATTTTAAATTAATGATAGCAAGGCAGACCTTAACCTGAAATTTATTTGCAATATGTTTATCAACAAATTTTACTTTGCAAAATAAAGATATAACATTTTCATAAAAAATTACCGACATTTTTTTCACAAATTTCATTCGATTCGGCTGAAATCTTTAACATGTTGGATTTACAAAATTCTAAAAAGTTTGGAATCTGCTCCACTTTTCTGCGTTAGCAAAATTTTTTCTCATCAAAGCCCAGTATCATGTAAACTATAGCAAAAAAAAATTCGGATATTAGAAAATCACAATCATAAAAAACCCAAACTCTTCCACTCTTTCGGTGAAGTTTTAAATGGTCTTGCAAACCAAGATACAAACTCGTTTTGTCTTAATATCGACTAATATTTATTTAATAAAAAGCCATGGGACTTTTAAAAATTTACTGAAATTACACAAAAACTACACAAAAATGTCATTATTCAAAAATTATCCAACAAATTTGTAAAAAGTCCCGTTTTTGAATAATGCTCTAATGCTCTTTCTTCTGATTACAATAATATTTAAACCATATATTTGGCATTGAAAATCTACTATGGAACAAATATTAAAATTTTTATTTATCGCTTTATTTAGACGATATAGCACAACATATGTTGAAGACGTATTTTGAAACCCAGTGGTCAAATAATTTCGGTTTTTGCTGTATAACACTATCAATAAAATAAAATACCGCACCGAAAATTGTTGATCAATTGTTGTTATTTCAAAAGTTATGGCGATTTTCGCTTTCTGAAAATTACGAAATGTGGCGAATTTGGAACTAAACATCGATAAATTTTGACGAAATTAGTTTTGCTTACTACTACCTAAATGCTTAATCTGTGTTTAATTTTAAGAAAATCTGTTGGTTACTTTTTGAGTTAGAGAGATATTTGTAAAACGTATCCTGTGAGTCCTAGAGAAAAATTTTTAACTGATTTTACAATTAAAGATTTTAAGCTAGCTTTGCTATCATCGGTAATGTACGCCAGATGGTAAATGTATTTTTGGCAATTTTTCAAATACTTTTTTCTGTTTTAAAAAGTTAATTTTTAAAAATTTTCTAAATTTTCATTTTACATGTTTCTCGCTTGAAACCCGTTCCTTATACAAAAAAAGTTTGAAGGCAAAAAAAGTAGGCAGTTAAGTTTTCTATGGATATAATACAACTTGTTTAATAAAATATTGTTATTTAGTCAAAAACTATTTAAAATCTGAAGACCGCCAAAAGGCGGCCTTGTGCATTAGAAGGTTAAGTATAATTATATCGATAACGGTTAGAGCGTAGACTAAAAAAAGAAAAGTCAGTAAAGTCAGCTGTGTCAGCAACGTTGCTGTGTCAGCAAATTTTTAGTCAGGAGCGTGCTTGCGAAAAAGTTGGTAATTTCAGCAAAAGGTGTTTGCTGAAAATTAGCGAGCTGATATTTGCCAAAAAATAGTAATCTCATTAAAAGCTTTGCTAACACTTAGTCTATTGCAAATGAAAAAAGCCTTGCTAAAATTACTAAACTATTTGCTGAATATTGATAGACTGAAAAAAACTCAAAAAATTTATAGAGACATCTTACTTTAGTTAATTTATTTACTGAAAATTTAAATGTAGAAATTGTGTAGTGGTTTTTTATTTTTATTTTCGTTGTCTGTACTACATCCATACAAGCTGCGGCATCTACATCTTGTCTATCTGGTTGTCGTCCACGGCATTTATGTATAAATCTCATAATAAAAAGAAATTGGCCTCGAACTGAATTAATAGGTTTATAATCAATCAATTAAAAAGGCCGCAAAAAACAATTTTCATTTTTTAAATACAAATTAAAAACCAACATTTTGACAACACTCACAGTACGAAGTAAATGTTTTTACCTCTTCTTGCATTAACAAAGAAGAGGGGTAAAAATAAAATTTGTATTTAATTTATACCGATGGTATGAAATACAAAAACAAAAAACTTTCATAATATTTCTATTGTTGGTAATGCTTTTCAGTATACTTCGAAAACATATTTTATTGTTTGCTTCATTCTCATTTCGTTGATGTAGTAGACTACATTTAATATGAGATTTTGATGCTTCAATTTGCATTGCACTACGCCACCACTTTCTAAAGAAAACTGATGAAGGCGACCTGGAAAATCCCCGAAACGATCGTCTTTTCATTCCTGAAAGTGTGTTGGTTTTTTGAAAGCAGAAACTCTGTGAAACTCTGTGATAAAAAAATAGCAGTTTTTGAAAAAAGTTCTTATTATGTTAACTCATAATAAGGAAATTGGCCTCGAACTGAACTAATAAATTTCTAATTACTAAATAGGAAATTTTCCAAGATAAAAAGTTATTTTGACAATATGACAGACTATTTCACAATGTAGGGTAACCACTTATATCCTAACTTCTGCGAAACCATTTATTCTATCTTTGTAAGTAACTGCTTATTCTTTCAATATGGGTATACACGATGGTAACTCATTTTTCTCACTTTTTCGTAAGAGTAAGGACATCGCGAACAAAAGTAATATTGCGAGTAAATAGCCTCGTAACCAGTGAGACTCTTTGTGTGCTACTTACTCGCTTTATTACTTAGTAATGTCTGTTTTTGCTGGGTATTGCTTAGCTAAAAATTAGTATTGAATATCGCTTAATATTTAAGAAACGGAGCTATGCATCAAAGGGTTAAAGAGTCAGTTAATAATAAACAACCCAATTTAGTTTAAATTATTAATTTGACATTATTTTGTTTTAATTAAATTTATTTTTTTTTTATTTTGTAATCATGTCACTAACTTATATCGTTTCAACATTTCAACTGTTACAAAGTGTATAAAAATGATACAAACTGTAACAGTTACTGAAAACTAAAAACATTTACAACAATTAATTATTTAAAACAAACAAGAACAAAAAACGACAAACCACAGAAACGAAAAATCAACGAAAATAGAATTTGTATGTAATATGTATGAAGTAATGAACACAAAAAATTACAAAAAAAAAATTAATTTATAAAAGCGTATGTTAACCTTATTTTTTGTTTTTCTCTATTTTTACTTGCCACATTTCTGGCAGCCATGTACCAATAAAGTTGCAATAGTCACTTTGCAGACCACAAAAAAAATACTATATTTTACAATAGTATACAAACAAACATACGTATGTACGAGCGAGTGCAAATAAACTGCATGTGATATATGACTAGGAAGTGGAGCAAAAATGAATTAATTTTCTAAATTTGTTAGTACTTTATTACCAAAATTGTTGGATGTGCTCCATACATTTGTAGTAAAAAACTGTAATCTTAGGAACTAAGAAATTGTTTAAAAAATCTCTTTATTTTCTAGTGGAGTGAAAGAAAATGATATCAAATATGACAAATGGAAACAACTGGCTAGAAAAATTTGAAAATATATTATCAAAAACTAATTTAAAATAGTAAAAACTAGCATTTAAACAAAAACTTTAGCTGCATTTACAATGCTGCACAGAAAAAAATTACTCGTATGCAAGCATTTTTTTTTTAATTTTTGTAAATTGGCATTTTTTAAATAAAAATTATAAATTCGATTTTTAGTGTTTATTTAAAAAGTTTTTTGCTTGTATTTAAAAAAATTAGAAAGATGTTTAATAATACAAGTTTTTTTTTATTAAAAAATCTTGTTTGCCAAAGAAACAAATTTCTTTACTATTTTTTCAAAAATTTCTCATTTGAATTGCCATTGAATTTAATCACAATTTTTTAGAATATTTTCCACTGTTCTTTGATGGCTTTTTGTTGTCTTTTTAAACTGATAAAAAAATAAAATCACTTAATTTTTTTACCAAGTGTCAATGATTGCCTCTTCAAAATCGTCCATACTTACAATGTACATCGTACGACATGAAAAATACAAAGATTTAAAGTGATAAACTGTACAAAAATAATATTGGCTTAAAAAATATTAAATTATTGATACATTTTATTTCATGTTGAATATAGTTTGGTAAAATTTTATTTGTGTTGATTAATTGAATTTTTAATGTAATCAATAAATGTGCAATTCGGATTGGTTTAATATATTTCATATTTACTTATTTTATTGTCATATGCAATACTGATATATACACCCATGGCGTATGATTAATAAAAATTGATGATATATATAGCTCATACGTCTAGTATGTTTTTATACACGAGTAGGTATTAGTAAAAAATAAACGCGGAAACACCTTTAAAACTTGTTCTAGTTTTTTCGTAACATATGATAATGTAAAGTTACTACATTTATAGGAAACATCTTTTCTCCTACTATAATTATAGTAAAAAATTTTTTTGTGGATACATTCAAATATCTACGCATATTGCGTGTATGTGAAATAGAAATTATATATGTAAACATAGCTGTTTTTGAGTAATTTCATATGAAATCGGACACTTTTTGCATCGCGATTTTTATTTTCTAAAAAAAATTTACATGTGTTTATAGAAAAAAAAAATATTAAAGAAGATATTTGTATTAAAAAATGTAAAAAACCTGAAAAATGTTCCGACTTATAAATTGTTATCTTATAAAAATTAACGTGCCGACTTTAGTGCCTGCCTACTCCTTTCAAAGATTTTGAACACTGTCTCATTCAAATGCATTTAAAATTGATTTTTTTTTTGTGTTTCAAATTTCTTTTGTATTTCTGACCATTGTAAATAAAAAGTCTTTTCGTTTACTTTTTATAAACTTTGCATGGAGCGGATGATACGCTCCCTAAGACGTTAAGCAAAGTAATTGCTTTATTGGGTAAAATCGAACTTAATATATAGTACATTATTGCTTACTAAGCAATTCTATAAACAGTGGGAAATGCAGCAAATGGACTGAGAACTTTTGGTAAGATTCATAAAGTATGAAACAACGATAAATGTACAATACCAAAAGTGGTGACTGTTACAGTGGTTGTTATAAGAGTTTGACTGAGTGTTCTCAGCTTAACTCACTGTAACTACAACGGTCATTGTACAATACAAATAGTGTGTATCGTATGTATTATTACTTTGTAATATGATCTTTTAATTTCAATTACCCAAAATATTCTTGTGGGTAATAACGCATGCAATTCCTACTACACATGCTACACCATCTTTCTGTCCCTCTTAAAAATAAAAGGAACACATATACTTTACTCATATGTTTTCTAAATAAGCTCCGAAATTTCGTGATCTTTTTTTTGGAAGTTTTTATTATTCGATATTTCAAGTGAAATCTGCCTAAAATAGCAAATTTATAAAATACTGCATCTAAGGGGTTTTATTTATTAAAATTTGCTATTTCAAGCGGATTTTACATGAAATAACATATAATGAAATATTTGTTTTTAAATTGTCTTTCTCGGTGCTGGAATTTTTGGTGGCAGGTAAAAAAAAGACCAAAAAAAAGCGGCCAAATAAAACAAAATTCAGGAAATTAAATTTTTAGTTATTGCGCCGCAATTTCATATTTTTGAAGATCTAAATAGTGGCAGAGATAGTGTGCCGAATTTTAGCGTAATGTATGTCTTTTTATTTTGTCACAACTTGAATCGTTCGTATTATATTTTCCACCACTACATAATAGCAATTTTACATGTATTTTTTAGGTGTATACACTCCTAAAAATATGTAAGCTTTCTCATATATTTCAAAAGTTATATCAGTTAAAAAATCAAAATTTTCCTTTTACGACTTGCCTTTTAAGTGATTGCTTTATAATTTACGAATATTTTAACTCTTTTTTGTAATTCTCACTACCTTAAATATCCAATATTCTAAAATTACTTCTATTGGTTTAGTCTAAAAAACTATTCAGAGTTGATTTTGTTTAAAAAATATATGAAAAGTTGCATAACAAAAGTTTCGAGAAAAAGCTACAAAATGAAGGTACTTTTTTACCTAATTTTTGGCTCTTGCTGGTTTTTTTTTTTCAAAATGCACATATAAAATAAAACAAACAAAAATTAGTTTTTTTTTACTCGTATATTAATAGGCCAGCATAAAAATTGGAAGTAATGATATACAAACTATATATACATTGCTTCGCAAGTATCCGTTAGTGTAGTTTTACTGCTTTTTTTAGAAGTTATTCTGAACAACTTCGTAAAATCAGTTCTTTCGTTGCTTCCAAAGTATCCTTTAGTATATTTTTACAGCTTTTTTAGAATTACTTCTGAACAACATCCAAAAAATCACTTAAGTATTGCTTCTTAAGAGTAATTGCTCTAAAAGTGATTTTGGTATCATTAGACATTTCCAAACAGAGGGTCCCGGGTTAGATTCCCGACGGGACTAATATTCTTTTAATTTTTTTTTTATTCCATTAACTTTTTTTTAATATTTATAATTAATTTGTTTAAATTCAATATTTTTTAATTTTTAAATATTTATAAACACGTATCTGCAGCTGTAAAAATAGTACTGAAAACAATATTGAATTGGAGGGCACCTTTTACACTTGTTTAATAAGTACTTTTATTAAAGAGAATAAGGAACAATATGTCGTAGTAACAAAGTCGTGTTCAAAAAGTACTGAAAAAATGTTGAAGTGGGAGTACTCCTCTCCTATGGCAACTCAATGTTAAAATCATTAGGGTTTATGTTAAAAAAGAAGTACACCTAGATCATCAATCGGCATCTCTTTTCTTTCTGGGTGGTTTATATAAAATATTGTACGCTTACACTAATTGCGCTATAGAACAGCCTAAAAACCTCTTCTTGCAGTGCATCTATTTTAATAAACTCCAAGCCTTGTAAATAAAATTGCTTGAACTGTTATTTTGTCTTAAAATTTAGGATTGAACTAATATTTTTTTAAATCTAATTTAGCGTAACAACTAATTTTGTCCGTATTTGCATGCTAATTTTTAGTAATTTGTGTTTCTTAACCCTTAAAAGCATGATCTCTTCATTTTCAACAATTTTCTAATATGTGATTTATAAAAGCGTGTGCCTTTCAAGAAAAATACCAAAAAAATTAAAAGAAGAAAAATTTCTTTATTGAAATATATGGTTTGTTGCCAAATGGCTACATTGTGATTATTTCAACGTATGTGAAAAAACGAAAAAAAAACATACCTACACTTTAAATATTTTTAAAAAATTTTGAATATTACCCTATTTGTAAAAAAACGCGTGTGTTAGATTTTTCACAAATATACAGAGCAAAACCAAGATTTTTTCTATAAATGTTTAAAAATTCTGCGCTAAACTGTAAAAACACTGTGTACGCCGCAATGCCAAAAAATGCATTTCACAACTTCATTGACAATTCTGCCGGCGCAAATACAGGTTATATTTCCTGTTATTGTAGCAGGATTTTAACTATACGAGGTTTTTTTATGAGTGAACAAGTGTTTTTTCACATATACCCAGCAAACAAAGATCATCATTAATGACTCAGAAATGAGCTAAAAAAACATAAACATTTTTCCACTTTTTCCTATGAAAGTGGTCCGTCCAAAAGAGCCCCCTGTGCACTCAGAAAGGACTCAGAAAAAAGATCGTATAAAATCGAAATTTTCTTCATAAATTAAATTAATTTTGGAACCTTCTTTGAGTCCGAAAAATGAACCCTCGTTTAGAGTCAGCTTTTTGGATTGTTTTCTGAGGGTTCATATTTTCTACCAAAAAAGAGTGTTTTCAAAAAACCAATAATCTTTTCTATGAGCCAATTAAAAATTTTATTTATGAGCGCTCCGAAATTGCTGGCTGGGTATATTTTTATTATACCCTACACCACTATGTGGTCATTATACCCTACACCACTATGTGGTCAGGGTATTATAAGTTTGTGCTGATGTTTGTAACACCAAAAAATATTGGTCCTAGACCCAACTTATAGTATACCGATCGGCTCAGAGTTTTTTTTATTTCGATTTAACGAAATCCGTCCGTCTGTCTGTCTGTCAATTCATTCTTGTGCGCACTCTACAGGTCGCAAATATTAAGATATTTTGATGAAATTTGGTACACCGACTCAGGTCGGCCCAAGGACGAAGCCAATTAATTTTGGTGAACATCGGTTCATGTTTAGACCTAGTGCCCATATAAGGGTCCTACTAAAATTATATGGTTTATACGCTGCAGGTCGCAAATATTAAGATATTTTGATGAAATTTGGTATATCGACCTATATCAGTCCAAGGACGAAGCCTATTGATTTTGGTTAACACCGGTCCATGTTTAGACCTAGTGCCCATATAAGGGTCCCCCCAAAATTGGCTTGGTTACAAACTGCAGGTCGAAAATATTAAGATAGTTTAATGAAATTTGGTTCGCTGACTCACATTATAGAAAATTTTGACACAAGTCCCATTTTAACCCATTCGAATTTCGGATCCAAACATTAGTTGGCTTTTAACCAGACTGGTGTGGGGTATTGTATAGTCGGCATGCCCGACTTTAACCTTTTTACTCGTATTTTTACTAACTTCCAACCAAAACCTAATAAATTTATACATGAGCGTAACTAAAAGATATTTTTAAAAAAATTTACGGATATAGAAAATTTTCAACTTGGTCCCCGTCAAACTTGTCATTAAATGCTTGTATTTTTAACTATATACATAAAACTGTTTGTGCGTATGTATGACCATCACGGCTGAACCACTGAAGGTATCCATCTTATATTCACATCATATGTTCGTGTAGTGCTCGGATTGTTTTTAGTTATGTTAAACCCCCCTCCCCCCAGGTGGGGCTGGGTTGCTTTTTAAAAAATTCTTTCCACGCCCACTTTTTTGGTGGTTGGGGTTGCTTTTTAAAAAATTCTTTCCATGACCACTTTTTTGTTTCTTTTATTTTATAATATTTTTCTTTTATTTTTATGTTATTTTTTATTTTTTTTTTTTTAAGCGCATCCAAGTTTATTCGGCCGTTCTAAAACCAAAAACCAAAAAAAAAAAAATAAAGAATAAATCAAAACTAAACAAAAAATCTAAATAAGTTTAAAAGGGAGTAGAAGTGGGCGTGGACAAATTTTCTTTCCCAAATAACATTATTTGTACTATTAGGAAAATTAAAAAAATTTGCCAATCGTTCCAACTGTTCTTAAGTGATGCGCTTACGCACGAACATCATTTCATTTATTTATATCCGATTTGTTTGTTAAAAAAAAAAATAAACAAGACAAAAAAAATAAAAAAGGCAAAAAAAAAATAAAAAATAAAAAAGATAAAAAAAGGTAAAAAATAAAAAAGTGGCCTAGAAAAATTTACTTTGCCTAAAAACATTACTCGGACTATTAAGAACATTTAAAAAAATTAGCAAAACAGGTTCAGCAGTTCTAAAAAAAGTGGGCGGTTACAAATTTTCTTTCCCTAAAAACCTTATTCGGACTATTATGAATATTTCAAAAATAAATTAGCCAAATCAGTCCAGCCGTTTTTATAATAGTCTTCAGATCAACTAAAAATCTACGATTAAATATTTCACAGGCGAGGTACAGTCCTAATTGTTAAGTAATAACATAATTACAACATATTAGTTAATAATATGACATAAAAGTCTCATAAAAGTCAAACTAACTGCTTGAATAAGTCGATTAAACCCAATTTTAATCTTTTCGATTAAAAGTTAATCTAACTTTCATCGTAGTTACAATTTCTTAACGATTCCGTTTTTTTTTTCTTCTTGTTGGCAATGTGGTGTAATGATTAGTGTCTTGGACACATAAGGTTGCGGATTCGATCCCCAGCCAAGGCAACATCAATTTATGAAAAATAAAGTGTATGAGCTTATAATATCCCTCACACTTAAAATAATACGTCAGTAAAAAAATCTGTTAAAAGGGTTTCAAACCGATATGACTAATGTTTAAAAATTCTTAGTTGAGACGTAATCAAAGATTTTAATTATCTTCATTTAACACAATACTAAAAATCTTCAGTAATTTAACTAATTTTGAGTCTTAATTTTCGAAATAATTTATAACTAATTTTTAAGAACCCATTAAATAAATTGTTGTTAAAATATAATATTTCCATGTTGCTGTTAGTACCCGGTAGATGGAGCAACCAATATATCCGAAGTTTTAGAAATGGCGTTATTTTTTCCCCTCCCGATTTTTTTTAAAACTAAGAGAGATGGAGTAAAATGTATGAAAACTTCAACTAGTAGAAGTTTAAATTAAAAAAAAATTTATAACATCAACAAATTTTATTGTAAACCAAAAAATTTAAATAAATTTTGTTAAAGTAACAAATTTTTCTGTTCAGCCAATAGGCTTATTACTTTGAGTTACAATTATTATTTCTTTTAAGATACCCAATTGGTTAATATTTATATCAAATAAATCTACAAACGAAACAGGACGGATTAAAATAATTTATTTGTACTGTATATTTTCTAGATGGAGATTATAAGGGCACACCAATTCGCGAGAGAAAACTGCTATAGATAGAGCATAAAACACCCCTATTTCTATTAAAACATTCCAAATGTCCTATTTTTATTTCTTTTTTATTCCATCTATAGCTGTTTGCTCTCATGCTTTAAGAGTTATTGTCTTTGAGTTTAACCAGTGGCCGAAATATTGTATTTGAATAATTTAACAATCATTTTTAGTATTTAGGGTTAAATTTTAAATTTGTTGAAACTTATTTAAAAAAATACTTATAGTATGCAGATAATATAACACAAACGTACCACATAATACCTACTGTTATATCCGGTAGAGTCCCGCTTTAACATACGATGCAATACTTACTTAATTTTGTAACAATAAATTCATTTAATCAGGGCTCTACTGTGTTTATTTTTAGAGTAAGCGCCAACATGGGAATTGCCAACTTACTTGTAGCGTAAAAACGTGTGCATATGAGATTTTTTTTCATATTTCTTTTGTGGTCGTTAATATGATAAATTGCGGCACACAAGAATTTGTTATTTTTTATATGGAATATAAGTATGTTTTTTTTTCAGCATAAGGAAATATTTTAAAAGCAAATGTTAAGGTCATTTTTATCTATGACGGTATGTTTATATTGGAGTTAAAATGTTAATGAACTGCTATAGAAGCATACTGCAGATTTCATGTTTTCTTTGCTTGAGTTATTTTATACTCACACATTGATGCTTAAGTTTAATTTAATATTAAAAAAAATCTACAAAATGTGATATTTAAGCAGATTTTATTTTTTAATATTTTAATGTTAGTAAAACGTATTTAAATATAATTTTCAACAAAAAATCAAAAGTTTTTATAACTGCATTGCCGTTAAGCCAAATGCTTTGGTTATAATGGTATCAGTTGTGCCTGTGTAAGCAGATTTCTTTTTACTGCTGTTTTTGTGCAGCAACATCATTAAATTTTCTATGATTTATGTGAAAGTGTTGTTATCGATTCCTTTATTTTATTTTTTTTCTATATTAGATTTTACTTTGTGTAGAGTTATACAGTGTTCTGAAACACTATGGAATATATGCCAGAAACTGCAGCTGATAAAGTGATTTTATTGCTCTATTTTTTTATGTACATAACCAAAAAGTGTAAAGTTTAACACATAGTAATATTAAATGCATTTTCTTATACTAATGGATTTTCCTAATTGCTACATTTATGCATACACAAAGTTATACCTTCTGCTACATAAAGTTGAGAAAGCAAAAGTATGTCATTCTGCCAAAGATACGTATGTAATGTAAAAATTTTACAAAAGTTTATTGTTTTTTTGTTAAATTTTTCTTAAAAGAAATGTTTGGTATAGGAAATCTCATCATCTCTTTCTTTGTATCATTTTGTTGTAATACTTGCAACCTAATACGTTTTGAGTTTAGTTATTCGAAAAAATGGTGGATTAATTTTTATCACCACTATACTAATTTTGGGAATTATGGTCGATAAAGTTCAATTTACCGAATTTAAAGTATTTATTCCTTAGTAGAAAATAAAAGGTGTTTTCATATAAACTCGTAAAGTCCTTGTCAACCTGTATAAATACAAGTCATATTTGTTTATGTATGGAGTTTGATATTAAACTCATAAACCTACCAGGTTTACACTGTTTACGAGTAGAATATGAGTTTATATGAAAACCTCTAATAAGTATGAATGAACACATATGTATGCTTTTACCATAAAAAAGGTAAAGTCGATTTTAAATCACAAAAGTCGACTATTATTTTAAATTTGGTACCATACAAAATATTTCAAATGTGCCTTAAAATTCTGTTTTAAATTTCAAATTTTAAGTTTTAATTTGTTTTATTTTATGTTTATTTATTTTATATTTATTGTTTTCAAATTTTGTTTACATTTGAATTTCCTTTTTATTTTTAATATTTTGTTTTGGTTTTCAATAAAAATAAACAAAATTTTTGAATGTATATATTTGACATTAATTTAACATTGCTATTTTAAATATCTTGTATGACACGGTAAAAACAAAACTTTTGTTAAAATATTGTTTTTTAATTTTTATTTAAAAATAAAAATTGTTTTTTTCGACCTTTTTAATTGATTAATAAGAAATTTATTAATTTAGTTCGAGGCCAATTTTCTTATTATGAATTAACATAATAAGTACTTTTGAAGGGGACCTGGAAAATCTCCGAAACGATCGTCTTTTCATTCCTGAAGGCGTAGAGGTTTTTGAAAGTAAAAACTCTGTGAAGTATTTGTCAGGATAGTATCCTGATGAAGAAAAATAGCAGTTTTTGAAAAAAGTACTTATTATGTTAATTCATAATAAGAATATTGGCTTCGAACTAAATTAATAAATTAATAATTAACAAAAATTTTGTTTTCAAATAAAGTCGACTTTGAAAAAAAAAATATACATTATGAAAATATCGATAGTAAGGCTGATGGGTTATAAGAAAAGCTAACAGCTAGTTTTTTAGTGTAAGTGCATTCCTCACGGGAATTTTTTGAGTATATTAAACTTGTTTGAATTGATTTCGTTCGTTTTTTTTTTTTTTTTGTCAGAAACTGTCTAATCGTCAATTTTGTAGTGCGAAGAAAGAGTATATATTCAACAAAGAAATTGCGTTACGCTCAGTGAGAAAGCTTCTATTCAATAACGTGACTTCAACTAGGAGCATAATTAAACTAATACTATCAAAACCAAATATTTATATCAATCATATTTTTTTTCGCAAAGTTTTTTGCAACTAACGACTAAACTTTATTCTAGAAGATGTATATTATAGTCCCTAGATTATTTTAAAAAAACCACACAAAATAATCGCGGAAAGGGTAAAAAGGCTTTATGGTACAAAAAAATTAATTAAAAACGTAAGCAGCGATTTACATTCTGTAAACAAATATATTGATGCCAACATTTTCTTTTTTACAAATTTTATTTTTCGCGATTTTTTTTTACAACTAGCCACCAAACTTTCTTTTATGAAATGTGTATTATAGTTCCCAGATTATAAATTAAAAAAAAAACACACTTAAAAATTGCAAAATAATAGCGGAACGCGAAAAAGGCTCAATATTACAAAAATTAATTTAAAAAACTTAGTCAGCGGTTTACATTCCGTAAACATATATGTGACCTTCTCCGTGAAAAAGGACCTAGTGTGTGAAAATGCAGTTTTTAGAAGAACGCATTTAAAGTTAAATTAAAAATAAAATTTTAATATTTTTCTCATTTTTATCGAAACCCGTTTTTTGACACACTCGGAGAAGGTCACATATAATAATGCAAAAATTTTACATATTGCAAATTTACTTTGCAAACTAGCCACTAATTTTTGGTATAAGTTATGGGAACTATATTCCTTGGATTATGAATTTCATAAAACCGAACCAGCAAGACTTTTCCATCTGAGCCTATTCCCTGATTAACAAGTCTGTGTTTTTTCCTGTTTGAAGGCGCATAATATTTTATTCCACAAAAAGTATTGAGCCATTTCCGTATTAACTGAAATTTTAGTTCTTACAAGGAATGTATCGCAAGTGGTACACGCTGATTTAAATGACACTCAGATATGTGATAGAGAATAAAAACTTTAAGTTGACGTATATTTTTTTATGTGCAACCGCTAAGGTTAAGGGCTTAAAAAGTAAGGTAAAAAATTACCCAATTTTTCGGTATTTCGGTTTACTTTATATTTGTTCCAAAGTAACTATGGGAAAATTTTATGTCAAATGAAAGGTATTTGAGAGGCCTATTTACCGGTGTATAAAATTACTTTATTTTTTTAATTTTAAGTGGTTTTATATGGGAAATCTATACAGGGTTAACGGTATAATTCACACATACTAATCCTTATAATATTTCAGTCAGGAGGTGTTTCGGTTTTTTTCGATATTCGACCTACTACGGATTTGAGACGAATATCCCTGAAGGTCTATATTTTTTGGTTGTTTTACAATATGTCATGTCTTTCTGCATCAGCTAATGCAGTTTTCAATAAGCTTTCCAAAAATATATAATATGATATAGGAAAATAAAACCTTAATTGAAACTTAAGGAAAATACATTTTTTAATTAAGTCCGCATACAAAATGGTAGGGGAATGTACCTTGTATCGCGTGTACCTTTGGCACTTTCTCCTATTTGTTATGTTTTGTTGTAAAGTCTTCTCCTATAAAGTTTTTTATTTTGCCTAATGATTATTTTAAGCTACACTTAGTTTCAGATAAGTGGATAGGATGCCCTAAAATTGGGTGGGTGTACCTTGGAACGGCAAAAGTAAACTTTTGAAAAATATTCAAACTAATACCCTTATTCTAGAAAAATATGACAATTTGCTTTGTAATTTAAATTGTCATGTTTCTTGTCATAGAAATTTTTCAAAAATACCATAACAATTCTATTTTTTTATGAAAAGAAAAAGTTTCAAAAATTTCACCATACTATGGTGAAAGCTTTTTCTGCCATTTATAAAAAAAATAAAAATTAATAAAATTATCAAAAACTCATAATCTGTGAAAAATTACGATTTTTTGATAATTTTATGAAGTCTTAAATGAAACGAAATCTTAAAAAAATGTACACGAACTGCAGAACACGGCAGGACTATTTCCAAGCACTTGGATTTTTCTTTCAATTTTTGCATCAAGCACACTGACCTAAGAACTTTAGCCTCAAAAATCCCATGTTAATACCCAATGAGAAATCGCCAGTGGTACAAAAAATCAAGCACTGGCATACCACTGGGTAACCACGGAGTTAAAAATAAATCACTGGCAGAACACTCATTTGGGACGCTTTGCCAGCGTTTGAAAAAAGCGTTTTACCAGTATTTGTTTTACAAAAATTTCGGTGGTTTATAAAAAAAACCACTGGCAAAGAATTGGCTTAGAGTGATATGCCAAGGTTTGCAACCAGTGGTTATCCAGTGCTACCTAGCCAATGCTACCAGGCGTACAAAAATCAATTCACTGGTAGAGCAATGATTTTATAAAAATGCTGACGCTTCGTTAAAAAATGTTTATAGTCAGAAGGTTCCGAGTTCAAATCCGGTTGCATGCAAAAATTTTTTTTTTGGATTTTTTTTAATTTAAAATTTTTTTTGTTTCATAAAATCAATTTTTTTGTTTGTGGGAAAGCTCCTTCAAGACCAACTTTTTTTTACCCTCCCAACACTGGCATACTAGTTACAAAAAATTCTTTGCCAGTACTAGCATTTTGGAACAGCCAGTAGATGTCCAGCTATTATCACTAATTTATGTGTTTAGCCATCAAATATTATATGTCTCGTTAGCTCAGTGGGTAGAGCAATCGTCTGCCAATCTGATGGCCTGGGTTCAAATCACGGCAGGACCAAAAAAAATACATACGAACTTTTTTTAAATTTTATTTTGGAAAATATATTTGCAGACCACCTATTTATTGGTTTTGCCAGCGTTTTGCCAAAGTTTAAAAATTTTGTTCCTCCAGTGCTTTTCCGGCGCTTTTTGAACAGCCGGTCCTTTTGTCTAATGATGTTATCATTTTGGGAATGGGAAAGCACTTTTTGCCAGTACTTGTACCACCTGCTAGAGTGCTTTGCCACCGCTTTCCCGTTTGTATTTTCTGACTGGGTAATCTTTTGAGGAATTTTGAATACGGTAAAAGGTTCGACGCGAACACCTTAAAAGAGGAATGAGGTATTTCATATTTTATTTCTGTGAAAAAAAAAAAATTACAGAATTCTTCAAAATAAAACAAAATTTTTAAATTTTAATTTGTTAAAAATTAAAATATTTTTTTGTTATGTGCTTTTTATTATATGACAATTTTGTGAAGGTTTGCTGTGATAATTTTTCTAAGAATACCAAAACTTTAACAATTAGCGTTTTTTTTAATCACCTGGATTTAGAATTTTACATACAAAAAGGGGATTTATTAAATTTATTAAAGATCTCAAATTTGTTCCCAATTTTGAGATCTAATTAGATCTGGTAAGATCTACTGAGAACTGGTCAGATCTAATCTTTTTTACACGGGTTTTTATTAAATTTTTTTTTATGAAATATGTTTAGCAAAAAACTACACCTCACGAAATACATATTTTCCATCTTGGACATGGAGAAATAGCTCAAATAGAAATGGCAATTTTTCACTCTACTGTAAGTAATTTAATTAAATCAAATTAGTGAATATTAAATATTGCAATGGAATTTTTCAATTGTGTAAAAATATAAATTGAAGTGAATAAACTGAAAAGGCAGACTGTCCATCGCTGTTTTATATAAAATATAATTAAAACTTAAAAGTTAAAGTAAAATCCTTCATCATCGAATTCGGTATTAAAAATTAGGGTGAAAGAAGTGTCGGAGAGAAAATCCTTTTTAAAATAGGGATAATCTAACGCCATCTGTTGAGCACTTTTAGAACTACTTTTTGGATTTATTAAATCGTAGTGATTAGAAAATACGGCTAATATTCAATCACCTTAATTTTGTCACAATTTTGTATTGTAATAAAGTTTAGAATAAGGGCATAAGTCTTTAGAAATAATCAAAATATTACAATCAAATTGGTTTAGAAATTCAAAGTTTATCATTTTCTTAATGCAGTAAACAGTAAATTTTGTAGCAATATTATACAAATAAGAAAAAGTTATCTTTTTCCAGAAAATAAAAAGCGTGTACCTTGGAACTTTTTGAATATTTCCTCTCATATGTATCCAATAAATTTTAATACCTGAGTAATT
Source organism: Leucophora obtusa (assembly GCA_949987735.1). Classification (NCBI taxonomy): domain Eukaryota; kingdom Metazoa; phylum Arthropoda; class Insecta; order Diptera; family Anthomyiidae; genus Leucophora; species Leucophora obtusa. Next base: position 152,607,899 of record OX465298.1, read on the forward strand.
GAAGCTCCACAGGCTAATTGTGCTTTCTTAATTTAATTCGTTACGAAATAGCCTTTGATTTAAAATTCTTGCCATTTCTTAAAAATGAATTTTTTACGCAACTACTAATTTGCATTGCCTCATTTCAAGTAGTTGATATCTGCAAATAGAACAATGAATTTCATTAAGGGGCACTATTTAATTAAGGGGCACACCTGTTTTAGTTTACTGATCCACTCAGAAGTTTATTCTGCATTAGTATTTACTAGTTTTTAAGATATTTCTACTGAATTTAAGAAGCAGCTTATACTAAATTTGAGTAAAGAATATACTAAATTTTAGTTAAATACCACAATTTTTTGGGTGTAGTTGCAATTTCGAGTGTGTGAATATGCCCATTTCTGGGAGAGATTTATATTAAAATATCTTTATATGGGCACTAAGTCTAATCATGGACCGATTTTAACCAAATTCGTCCTTACGCCTATATAAGTCGTTGTACCATATTGTATCAAAATGTCTTAATGTTTGCAGTCTGTAGCGTACGCAAAAATATATATAGATAGACGGACGTCGTTAAATATCGATTTATATCCAATATCTTTTTGGTGTTGCAAACATGAGCACAATCTTATTATACCCTGTCTACGTACTGGTGTAGGGTATAATAATATTTTGGAATTATCTCCACCTATGCTATATATCTGCAAAATTTGGTTAAAAAATATCCGGAGGATCTATGATGTGTTCATAAAAAGCTAATCTCCGTTGAAAAGACATTCATATAAAATTAAAAAAGATTCATGAAATACTGATGGAATTCACAATTTGTAAAAGTTTAAGTAGTAAATTAACATTTATCCTAACGCTACACACAGAAAACAGATTCGTAGTTCCAACCGAATTTTTGTAGTTCCAGGTACAATCACTTTTATTAATTTGTATTACTGTTGTAATTACCGAAATTTATTTACAATTTTTGAATTTTTGTTGTATTAATTGATTACTTTAATGATTGTGGATTATAAATTATATAAATAGAACAATACGTTCTACATAATTTATTTAAAAATTAAAAATTTTTTATGTCGCGAACTGAGATAGAACCGGCGATCTTCCGCTTGTTAGCCCATTGCTTTTGCTCTAGGCTAAACTCTATTTAAATTTTTCTAGTAAAATTTCAAATTTGAATTTCTTTATATTGGAAATTTTAATAATTTGTTTATTTATTAATAAAATTATATCAACAACAGAAAATCAATTGTGTCTTCTAATTTAAATCAATAAAAAAATTACCAAAAAAAAAAATTATGTCGCCAACTGGGATAGAACCGGCGACCTTCCGTTTGTCAGCCCATTGCTTTTCCTCTAGGCCAACTCGACTTGAACTTTTTAGTCTAATTTAAAATTTGATTTTTTCAGGTTAAAAATTTAAACATTTTGTTAATAATAAAATTATTTATATCAACAACAGAAAATTAATTGTGTCTTTCAATTTGTATCAATAAAAACATTATTTAAAAATAATAAAAAAAAACTACAATGCCTTGGCTGAGGTTTGAACTCAGATTTCTCGGACTATTAGGCTGTGTGCTTATCCCCTGCACCACAGACACTTATATTTTGTTGTTGTCTAATTTTTAATTTAAATACACAGAAGTATGTATGAAACGAAAAGTTATGATACATTCCAAAATTTTACTACGCCAAATAAAATTTCTGTTCCTAGTATCAATATATTATTATAATTACCCAGGTGAAAATGTTCATATATGACCATATATGGCAACATATATGGGTTCGGATCCGAAATTTGAGGGTATATGGCCATATATGGAGATATATGAATGTTCATATAAAATTTTTTTTTTATTTTTTTAATAAAAATATTGCTTTTTTTATTCAAATTAAATGTAAATATTATAATTCTATTCATACGTTACTGATGAATTTGTACATTTGAATGAAATTGAGAAATTATGAAATTTTTAATGGACATAAACATTTTACTTCAAGTTTAGAAAATATTTTATGACTGATTTTTGATTATTTAATGATTGTTTATACACTAATAGAAAAAAGTGTGTAAAAATTTTAGTTAAAGCTACTAAAAATTAGTTCAAAATGAAAAACTGCTGAATTATCAGAGTAGTTTTGCTAAATATAAATACGATAGGAACAGCAAAAATAAAACTGTTTAATATATTTACAAAATTTGAGTTATAATTGAGCTAAATTTCAGTGATTAGAAAATAAAATTAAATTGTACTTAGTAGTAGACAAAAAACATCACATAAAATTAACAATTTTTAAAGTTCCTTTTTCGTTTTTTGTTTTTAATGGAAATACAAATCTAGCCTTCTGAAATCAACAGTTTAATATTTTTAGCAAATATTTCTGTTTTATAAACTGCTATTTGCATTGAACAAAATTTAACAAAAATTTTTTTAGATACAACAGTTTGTTTTAGCCATTTTTAGTTTAATAATATTTTGCAAAATTTTCTGCAGATTTTCTAAATTTAGAAGTTTTATTTTTGCTGTTTTTATTTTACTGCAACATTTTCAATTGTATTTCAAAATTTATCATTTTATTTCAGAAGTTATCAATTGTTTTTCTGATTTATCAATTGCATTTCAGAAATAATCAATTGAATTTCAGTTTACTCAATTGTATTGTAGAAGTTATGAATTGTTTTTCAGATTTACCAATTGTATTTCAGAAATAATCAATTTTTTTTCAGTTTTATAATTGCTTTTCCGAAATTATCAATTGATTTTCATATTTATCAATTGTATATCAGAAACTACCAATTCTATTTCAAAAATTATAAATTGTATTTCAGAAACTGAAAATTGTATTTCATAAATTTATTAATTGAATTTCAGAAATTCGCAATTGCATTTCAGAAATTATCAAATGTATTTTACAAATAATCAATTGTATTTCTAAAACTGGCATTACCCCCATGATAAAAAAACTTAAAACATTACCCATATATGGAATAATATATGAATTCATATATGAAGATATATGGAATATATGAACCAATATATGGACCAATAATTGCAATATATTATCATATATGGATTCATACATTTGAATGTATTTACCCATATATGCTTCCATTCATAACATATATGTTCATATATGATCATACATTAAACCATATATGCTCATACATGTAACCATATGTGACAATATATGAACATATATGAACATTTTCACCTGGGTAGCAATATAATGGAAATTAACGGTTGATGCCACTAAAGTTCAGAAAACAAATTTAAAATTGATTGGAAAAACTAATACTTTAGATAGAGTGATCGATTTTACTGAAAGACAACTGATACTAAGTTCTTGCTGCCGATATTTTATTCAAATGACTAAATCTTTGATAAAATGTTGGTTGTTGGTATTGAAGGTAATGTAGAAGTTAGTAGTTTTTCAATATTGATTAGAAAAACCAATTTTTTGGATAATGTGACTGTGTTTTGGTTAATCGTATATATTTTCTGTTCAGAATTAAATTTAACTTTTCTGACGATGAACTATAATTAACCCCAATTAAAATTATTTAATAACGAAAAATCGTTGGTTCCGATAGAATTCCAACCAATTTATTTTCTGTGTGTAGCACGTTAGCACTTAAACTATGAATTCCTTGAATTTGTTTTATATTACCAAATGAAGCAAATCTTGTGCAAACAGAGGTTGTACGGAAATGGCTTGATTTACACGCAAAATATTACTAGCTTTTTTCGATTAACTACGTTTTTGTGGATAAAATTTGTTATGAAAATTGAGGTAGAGGTGTACTTATGTATGCAAAATAAACCAGCTTGAAATATTAATTTCATTTGAAAACTTTACACTCCGCAACAATTTAAGGGTCATTGCTGTCGAATATTTATAGCGAAAGGGTTCAGGAAATTCAAAATTTAAATTAGTTTGCTAAATATACTAAGAAATAGCAAACAACTTTGGATGTCAAAAAAATTCGCCTTTGTTCAGTTTGTGTGCAGAAATCTCTGAAATATGTATGTCAAACATTTTCATTGGCTGAAGACAAATCAACCAATAAAAATGCTTAAACAGTGTAGAGCAGAACTTAGGATTGTTTTTACTATCGTATACAATTATTTTAAATTCTATTTGGTTTGTTATTAAAGTGTTTGTTGCACTGTGCTCTCAATAAACATCAAAACAAAATTTTCAATTTTAGAACATGAATTGTTAACATGTTCGGTACAATTCTTATTTTAATATGGATTTATCCTATACCAGATCTGCTAATACTATAGAAATATGTATTACGCCTTGTATATTTCCAAATGTTTGTTTGTATAAAATGGCAATTTTCTTTTGTTAATTTCATAAAAGCTTAAAAAAATAAAAAAATAAATAAATAAATCAATGCAGTCTGCTTAGATGTACTGATTATCAGATTCTGGACATAAATTCTACACCGAATAGTTATATTTATAAATGTATATATGTTTTTATGTGAGTGATATTAAATGAGATAATATGTTTGTTATTTTGTGTATGTGGTTTAAAACTTGAAACTATTGCACATTTTGAAAACTAAGATGGTTTATAAATTATTTGTTGCCAGTTGCTTGTCATTATGATAGAATTTTGTATACAATATTGTATATACGTTTGTATACTCTATTTTCCAGAAAACTTGTTTGGGGTTAATAAAAAATTTGTCACTTGGAAATTAGTGTTCTATTTTGTTTTTCCGCCCTCCCACAGAACAACCAAAAAAGTTAGTTGTTTGTATTCAATGTGGTCAGAAGCATATGAGAATATGACCAGTATATATTTGGTTTAGTCAAAAATTGAGAATACTACTCGTTTGGCTGGTTTGTTGTTTATATTGAAATCCATTTACTAATTGCAAACTTTTAATTAAATCGGGTAGTGGTACATAGTTGAAAGTAACATCAATTATATGAAGAAGAGAAGAAAACAAAATAAAAATTGTAACAAACTAAAAATGCAGTTCACTTATTCAAATAGAAAAATAACTGCAGAAAATAAACTATGGCCTAAAAATATTTTAACATTTTTTATGAAAAATCTATAATTTTTTAAAGTATTGGAATACAGAGCTTAGCGAAGGTGAAATTTATAGCCTAATTTCTTAAAACACTACACTTTACTTCACCTACTTTTTTCAAATTTTGTATTTCATAAAACACGGTGATGAACGCAGCGACTCCCGGCGCTGCTTACGTAGTTTTCAAACAAAACTGTATGAAAAACGGATTTTTGTAAATCACCCGAGCGTTATTTCAATCACTTGAACTGTCAAATTTATCACTTACATTTTTTAGGTGTTGTGTAACAAAAAATACAATTAAACACAAAAAACATTATAATAACCACTAAAAATTGATATCTAACGATAAATAAATTAAATTAGTTAAAATATCTTGTCCGGTAGAATAAATGCATACATAACACTATTTAAGTTTTTTATAAGAACTTTATTTTTTTATTGTTAAAATTAATATATTTACACAAACACATAATTAAAATACATTTGCAAATCACAATTAACCATTTATATTAAAATAATTCCATTTATAAATACATTTTAAATTAAATTGATGTTATTACTATTCTTGTTTACTTTTTATTCAATTTTTGAGGGTTACCAATATTAAATTATTTGAATCCTTACAAAAAACGGTTACTCTAAAATGTAGATATTTTGCAGTTCAAGTGATAACGTAAAAATCAATCACGAGGACGTAGTGATTTACAAAATACAATTTTTCAATCCCCGCGTTAGGTGAGGGAAGTGAAGTGTCGGTGATGTGATGAACGCAGGTGATTAATAAAATCAGGCCATTATATAAAATATATAGTTTTAGTGAGTTTTAGTATCTTTGTTAAGCCCTGTTAGACGGAAATATGCTTGACTTGAATGAATCTTTTTTTGTTTTGTATGCTAATTTGTATTATAATGAAATTAGTTGAAAAATTAGCAACCATTACTATATTTTAGTAAAATTGTTGTAAACTGCAATTTAAAATTTATTTGCTAAGATAAGGAACAAATAGTCAGACATTTTCATTTCTATTTTAGAAATTACACTACACAAGAGCCTAAAAAATATCCTGCAGTAATATATATTAATTTTCAAACAAAAATTGGTGTGCTAAATTCAAATTTCACAAGAAAAAGAATTTTCAGTACACCGTTTTCGAAAAATCGAGGTTTTTATATTTTTGGTTAATACCTCCTTTTTAAATTTTTACTTAAGTTTCCGACACATGATCAATTTGAAAAATTTTTTAAGTTTTTTAAGAAAAACAATGGTCTTTACTATAAAAGAGTATTTTAAATTTAAAGTCGACTTTATTTTTAATCATACAGTTTTATTTATTTTGTGTACGAAAAACCTACAAAAATATTTAAATAAATGTTATTTTAGTTTGACTCAAGATCATAAATTAATATCACTTTCTGTTTAAATTATTTTCAAATCAAAGAAAGATGATACAATTTTTACAAGTAAATTACAAAGAATAAAAATTATTGAAAAAATTCGATAAGACCAGCAAGGCAGAATGCGCATTTTCGGCTTTCGCTACAAAGCCATCATCAGTGCCTTTCGCCTTTGAGTGGGTTAATATTTTGATAATCGTCTACTTTTATTCTTTGTAATTTACTTGTAAAAATTGTATCATCTTTCTTTGATTTGAAAATAATGTAAACAGAAAGTGATATTAATTTATGATCTTGAGTCAAACTAAAATAACATTCATTTACTTAAAATAACAGATCAACTAAAAACTTTTCCCCATTTAAAAATATTTAAATTTATATTGAAACATTTTGATTGATTGAAAATAAATTAACCAATCAGAATCAGGGGTATGGCATCACCAAAAACAAAAGTTATAACGACATCGTTATCACTAGGTGGCACTTTGTTCAAAAAATTGACAATTTTATATTTTTTTTAAGTTGAAATAATAACAAAATAAAAAAGCAAAAAAAACAAACGGATATCTCAAATTTTATTATTTGAATATATTTCGCACTTGGTTTTTTCTACTAAACTGATACTAAATAGTTGCTCAGGTAATACTAAATTTCAGCGCCCTCTAACGGTGAGTGGTGTAAGTTTTGATTTCCTATCTTTTTAGTTAATAGTCTCTGATCAGAATGCTCCAAAAATAAACCAAGTCAAGGCATACCACCCAATATTTTAACTAAAGTCGACTTTAACTAAAATATACATTTGAAAAATTTAGATAGTAAGGGCGTTATATTACTAAGCGTTAAATATTACTAAAATATAATTAATATTTAACGCTTATTAGCTTTAGTATATAATTTTAAATCAGTATTTCTATTATTATTATTATTATTATTATTATTATTGGTTTATTATTATTATTATTACTATTATTATTATTATTATTATTGTTATTATTATATTAGTATATGTCTCAATTTTAAAAAAATTCATTACGATATAACTTTGCACAACACTGTACTGTAAATTAAAAGATCAAAATCTTGTTGTATAGGGAAACAATGAAGAAATAAAATGAATTAAAATATTAAAAAAAAAATGTGAATAAAAACTTAAAAACTTTTTAAATTACATTTTTTGCTTAGTTTTGATAAAAATTAAATCAATTCATAGATCAATTATAAACATCAAATGTCAAAATAATAATTACACATATAAACAATATTATAGATTTAAAAAATATTTTGTCAAATATTAGAATTTAAAAAGAAAACCGCGACAACGACTTTCGCAAGCCATTTTGTTTTTTTATAAAATAAATACGAAAAACAATTTCCAATTATCGCAAACTTTTAAAATCCATACAATCTCTAAACGCCTTTTGGACAGGGAAGTGGTATTATGCTTACATTAATATAATTTGCAAGACAAAACTAATGCATTGATACCTAAAAATAAATTAAATTTTCCTTGGAGTTGCTAAACTTTTTATAGAGTTGCCACACCTTTTTGCTAAAACCCTGAATAAAATTAATTTTTTGAACTTAACGCATCACTTTTACTTTGTTGGTACGACACAAAAAATAAATACATATAAACTATTGGTCCGATCTTAAATAAATTTATGGGAGACTATTCAGCAGGATCACGGCTTCCAAATATAGTTATAAACGTCATGGTGAGTAAAAATAGGATGTACTACTGACTGCCAAATTGCACCCTTTCGGAGAAAGAAACGTTTGAGGATGCGCAATTTTTTTTTGCTTTATAAATTTAATGCATTTAAAAAAATCTTAATTACATGCTTAAGACGCAGCATGAACATGGGCCTATATTTTCTACCATTGTTAATGTATTCAACCTCAACGATATCTATAATATTCGAAAAATTAACTGTATTCCAAAATTTATTTAAAAAAATATATTGCCAATAAAATTGTTGGTTTTTTGTATAACTTAATGACTGTAAGTGCATTCCATAAATTTTTAATATGTATGTACATTAGAATTTTTTTTTTGAGTTTTTGATTATGCTACCCCCTGAAAATATTTATTTAGGTGTAAAACTACGTCGCTCAAAAAATTAGGATAATCGCATATCGGGAAGACGTGCCGCAACGGCCCTGAAGTTTGGCGTTCGGATAACAAGGGCAAAATATGACTTTTTGTGCATTTTCTCGAAAACATTAATACTTTAAAACTAATTTGAATTAATAAAATTAAAGAATCGTGATTTGGAGTGAATTCTCTTTGTAATAAAGGAATAAAAACTTATATCGGTCAAAAAACAGCCGAGTTATTACAATTTCCCCAGGCAAGTGATGTGTCGCAGACCACTTAATCAAGAAATTCTATTCCAAATTTTAAAATTTATTGAAATAATCTGCTGCTAAAACATTCTACAATTCTACAAAATCCAAGAAACTCACATAAAAAGTATCTTTTTATATTTTGTTTTGATAACTTGCTTTAAATTAGTGGCAAGGAGGTCAGAATTCTTAAACACTGTTTTAAAATCTACTATTTTAAAATTTTAAAATTTTTTTTAAAGAAATTTTAAAAAATCAACGATTGGACTATAGGGTTTTATTAAGAACATATTGGAGATTAAAAACTACAAAAATTGTAGGAATTCCTTTTTTTATTTGGCTGGGGCAGAGATTTTATTTCAGCGGATTTCGAGAAAACAGCGATTTTTGGCCTTTATTTAGCTATTATGGAATTGTTTCTTTTTTCTTCTATTAATTCCAAATAATTTTGGCCAGAATATAATAACACAAGACTAAATACTTCAATCCTGAAAATTAGGGCAAAATATAAATACATTAAATTGCCCCTGTGTAACGTCAGAGATCAAATTTTAGGAGATTTTAATTTTTTTTTAACATATTAATCTAACAGCTATTCCTCATTATTTTTATAGGTCTAAAACAATTTTCTTAATTTAATTTTAGAAACTTAACCCTTAAGTGCCCTTGGGGCTTTTTCGGCCCTATGATGAAAATAGACTAATATTTCTTCATTTGGGCAACAGCTCTTAAGGGTTAATTTTATGAAATTAAACTAAGAATATTATTTTAAGACATATAATATCAAGAAATTTCGTCAATATCCGCTCAGGTATATCTGTTATATTAATATGTTTAAAAAAAATTTAAATCTCCTTAAATTTGACCTCTGACCTTACACAAGGGCAATTTAGTGTATTTATATTTCGCCGTAATTTTCAGTATTGAAGTATTTATTCTTGTGTTGTTATATTCTGGCCAAAACCATGTGGAATTAAAAGAACAAAAAAGAAGAACTTGCCTAAAAACTAAATAAATGCCGAAAATCGCTGTTTTCTCGAAATCCGTTGAAATAAGATCTCTGCCACAGCCAAATGAAAAATACCAATTACTACAATTTTTGTAATTTTGAATCTCTAATATTTGAGATTCTTGGAAGTTATAGAATAAAAAAAAAAATTTTGTAGTATATTATTTCAATAAATTTTAAAATTTGTGCCCGAATTTATTGATTAAGTGGTCTGCGACACATCAGTTGCCTGGGGAAATTGTAATAACTCGGCTATTTTTTAACCGATTTAAGCTTTTATTCCTTTATTACAAAGAGAATTCACTCCAAATTACGAGTCCTTAATGTTTTTAATTCGTATTAGTTTTAAAATATTAATGTTTTCGAGAAAATGCGCAAAAAGTAATATTTTTCCTTTGTAATCCGTATACCAAACTTCAGGGCCGATGTGGCACGTCTACCCAAAGATATATAATAAATAAAGATAAAGCATTCAGTGGCGCCACTCTAGTTGCAGAATCGTGCAATTGATGGCGCTGAAAAAATCGAATTTGATTTCGAAATCTCAAGATGGCGACAGTGTACACTAGGGTTATGACTTTTTGATTTTTTTTGCAAATATCAAATTTTATATGCCCTAACCGAAAAGCCCATAATAAAATATTAAGAAACGCAATGTTACTTTTTCGCTACTGTCAAGAAAGTTCCCGCACCAAAAGGGTTGAAATTTGCTCTATATGGTTTTAGTTTAATTAAAATATTTCTCCGAAGTTTTAAACATATGAGACTCAAACGATGCTTATTAAAAGCTATTTACGGTAAAAATTACTAAACCTTTTTGGAGGGACTTTTGGATACATTTTTTGTCGTTTACAATAATTTTTGTAATAATTCGTTATGTAAGTTAAACAAAATCCCCGAACAAAAATTATTTTTAGAAAATGCATTTGGTGCGGAAGGTTTTTTTGCCGAAATGATCCGCAAATACGATTTTTAATATTAATTTAGTATTGCCTATCACGTGGTGATAGGTAAAATTTTTGATAAAAATGAGTCATAACCTTAGTGTACACCCACTGGAATTTGAAATTTCCAAAATGTCCAAAAGCTCTGCAATATTAAAACAGTGCTGCCACATTATAATTTTATTATTTTATTTTAGGAATTTGAATAAAGGAACTTCTTGTCAAAAACAACTTTGTGCTTTTTGTTAAACGAATTATTAGTGTTAAAGTTGTTTAAAATTTTTATTGTGTATAATAAAAAATTTAATTTTTGTTAAAAGGACTTTTGCGTAAAGAAAAATATGTTCTAATGACTTTTTAGTACTTTTATTTGCATATTACAAAATCTTAAAAGCCCTAAACACAATTATATTTTCTTAAAAAAAAGTGAAATCATGTTAAAATGGCATATTATTGTTTAAAAAAAAATAGCTGTTGTTGAAAATGCATACTGTCAGAAAGCAAATTCGGTGACAAAAGAAACAATTTCAGTAATACCACACTCTTCTTTCGAGCCATTACTTTACTCCTCAATTTATTGAATGAAAATTCGAGTGAAATCTAACATCTAAACTCGAGATTAGAAAATTTTAATTATGGCGATTTTTGCCGCTCCAATGTGTAATTGCATTTTTCAGTTCTGGCAACACAAGAGTAAGTAAAAAGAGCTTTTTCAAATATTCCTTGAAATGAGATAAAAGCTATGCCTTGAAATGAGATAATTTTCGAATTTATCTATTTTATTTTTCGCGAACAGCGCCATCTTCTCAAAATGGGTGAAACTCATTTGGAGGGGGTTTGGTCTACCCGATATCCGATTATCCTAATTTTTTGAGGGATGTAGTTTTACACCCAAATAAATATTTCCAGGGGGTAGTCCGCTCAAAAACTCAAAATTTATTTGCGTCCATACAATCTTGGAATCTCCCTAAAGTACATGCATTTTGGTGCAATTCGCTAGAGGTATTTCACAGGTACCTACCAAAGAATTTAAATGAATAATGAGTTTGATATGAGATATACATTCCTTCGAAAAACTCGTTACATTCTTTAGAGATTTAGGAAAAACCCTTTTAAATAAAAATAATTACCAGATTCTGTATTAGTTTTACTATAAAAAATTTTCAGATTCTAAAATGACTACCTTTAATAAAAATTTTATGATTAATATTTTTGAATTACTTGAATAAATTTTCAGATTTATTGATCCATATAATGGAAAAATAGCGTCCCAACCAACATTACTCTGAGCGTTCAGAAATTATGACTCATAAAAGACTCTAAAATACGAGCATTTTCAGAGTGCTCAAATTTTAGAGTCATAAATGAAATATAATACACTCTTATTTATGAGTGTATTCAAAATTTTTTTAAAATTTTTTCAATACTCATAAATGACTCACAAATTATTAATAATGGCTCAGAAAATTAAAAACTTTCCCACAATGCTCATAATATGGAGTCTTTTATGAATCATAAAAGTGCACTCAGAAAAAGGCTTCATCGGTGAAGGAAAATACCCTCATATATCTATGATTTCAGAAGGTGTAAGGGCTCTTTTATGAACATTGAAAAAAAACCGTCATTTGAAGAGAATAGTAAAAATCGTCAAAATGACGATAAATCGTCAAAACTGGTAACATTGGTTAGAACGACGAAGATTAACCGGCTTTATACACGTACACAACCCGAACGTCAATGAAACAAAAAACAGAGAGCGTAAAAAGCAAAAAAAATCCTTCAGTTGCTTTAAGCATTCACCAAAGATGGTCTATGTCGCTTTGTTTGATAAAATAAGTACACAGATAATATCTTGTAACAAATAATGAAATTTAAATATACGTATTAGAGTGTCCCTTAAAAATAGATTTGTCATTACACCCCCCTGCGAAGCGACTGCTTTTCAGGACATTTTACAAAAATTGCTCATTTTGTCAAAAATTTCAATGTTTTCATCAAATTTTACACGGTTTTCGGAAAAACAGCACTCAAATTTGGTTACATTATTTTTATCTTTTCATTTCTTTAAAAAAAATTAACCCTAAAGTGGCGTGGGGTCAGAAAAGACCCAAGGAACTTAATATTAATTATGACTACGAGATTGTAAAGCCATTAAATTTATAATAAAAAAAATCCCAACTCGATAAAAATAATTATTTTGTGTAACGCGATCCATATGGGGTTAATTTTTATAGTTTTGGCGAACAACGCCCCACTAAGAAATTAACAGAATAACACCTTTCGCATATCCCAATTTAATAAAAATCTGATAAATGTTATTCTGTAAATTTCCTAGTGGGTCTTTTTTTTGAAAAGTGAGAATATTAACCCTATATGGATCAAGTTACTCAAAATAATTATTTTTATCAAGTTGAGATTTTTTTTATTATAAATTTAATGGCTTTACAATCTCGTAGTCATAATTAATATTAAGTTCCTTGGGTCTTTTCTGACCCCAGGCAACTTTAGGGTTCATTTTTTTTAAAGAAATGAAAAGATAATAATAATGTAACCAAATTTGAGTGCTGTTTTTCCGAAAACCGTGTAAAATTTGATGAAAACATTGAAATTTTTGAAATTTTTGACAAAATGAGCAATTTTTTTTTTATTCATTCAAAGTGATATTTTTCCGAAAATTATGAAAGGTGTTATTCTGTAAATTTCCTAGTGGGGCTTTTTTGGCCAAAAGTACAAAAATAAACCCCATATGGATCACGTTACACAAAATAATTATTTTTATCGAGTTGAGATTTTTTTTATTATAAATTTAATGGCTTTACAATTCGTAGTCATAATTAATATTAAGTTCCATGGGCCTTTTCTGACCCCAGGCCATTAAGGGTTAATTTTTTTTAAAGAAATGAAAAGATAATTATAATCTAACCAAATTTGAGTGCTGTTTTTCCGAAAACCGTGTAAAATTTGATGAAAACATTGAAATTTTTGAAATTTTTGACAAAATGAGCAATTTTTCTAAAATGTCCTGTAAAGCAGTCGCTTCAAACACAAACTCGAATTACCATTTTTCCAATTTATTTTTTTTTCTTTAATATCAACGATTAGGTGGTACAAATAGCGATCGAGATCTCCAAATGAGGCATTTTAAATAATCTTTAAAATTAATTAAAAAAAAAACACGTTTTTGCATTTTTATCAAATTTGTGGGTCATTTTGGATTCCAGGCTAAAGTGGGTTAATGATATCCGATGAAGTCAAAATTCCATTTCTGAATCATTTTGACTATATTAAATGAATAAATGCAATAAAAAATAATTTTTTTCAAAATTTCTAATTTTGGGAATTTTTAATAATAATACACTTTTTTCCAAAAGATGCCATTTTCGTCCAACTTTCGGCACGGATTAACGTTTTCCAAAAAAAAAACCGATTTCTTCCATTTGGGACCATTTCCAATAAAACTGGGGGGTGTAATGGACGAAAATCGACAAATCGCTATTTTAAGGGACAGTCTACTAAGTATGTATATATAAAATTTAATTATGGGAAAGACTACGAAACAGGTCGATTTCATATTTTAAAAATGAAAAATTTCAAATTAGTGGCACACATTTTTTTCTAGATTAACTTATTTAAAATACATTAAAAAGACGTAATCTGTTTGCGTGAATAAATTTTTTGAGTGCTGAAAAAGTTATAAACAAAAAAAACGCACACATTTTCGCTAATAAATATTTTTATATTTTTGGAATTTTCGGGCATGCGACCACACATTTTCAGATAACTTTTGCGTGCTGAGTCCGTATTTGGTTTCCAAATTCTTCCAGCACATCTGGTTTTTGAACAAATTGAGGTCAAAGTTACCAAAAAAGATTTTTGGTAAAGTGGCGTGGGGTCAGAAAAGACCCAAGGAACTTAATATTAATTATGACTACGAGATTGTAAAGCCATTAAATTTATAATAAAAAAAATCCCAACTCGATAAAAATAATTATTTTGTGTAACGCGATCCATATGGGGTTAATTTTTATAGTTTTGGCGAACAACGCCCCACTAAGAAATTAACAGAATAACACCTTTCGCATATCCCAATTTAATAAAAATCTGATAAATGTTATTCTGTAAATTTCCTAGTGGGTCTTTTTTTTGAAAAGTGAGAATATTAACCCTATATGGATCAAGTTACTCAAAATAATTATTTTTATCAAGTTGAGATTTTTTTTATTATAAATTTAATGGCTTTACAATCTCGTAGTCATAATTAATATTAAGTTCCTTGGGTCTTTTCTGACCCCAGGCAACTTTAGGGTTCATTTTTTTTAAAGAAATGAAAAGATAATAATAATGTAACCAAATTTGAGTGCTGTTTTTCCGAAAACCGTGTAAAATTTGATGAAAACATTGAAATTTTTGAAATTTTTGACAAAATGAGCAATTTTTTTTTTATTCATTCAAAGTGATATTTTTCCGAAAATTATGAAAGGTGTTATTCTGTAAATTTCCTAGTGGGGCTTTTTTGGCCAAAAGTACAAAAATAAACCCCATATGGATCACGTTACACAAAATAATTATTTTTATCGAGTTGAGATTTTTTTTATTATAAATTTAATGGCTTTACAATTCGTAGTCATAATTAATATTAAGTTCCATGGGCCTTTTCTGACCCCAGGCCATTAAGGGTTAATTTTTTTTAAAGAAATGAAAAGATAATTATAATCTAACCAAATTTGAGTGCTGTTTTTCCGAAAACCGTGTAAAATTTGATGAAAACATTGAAATTTTTGAAATTTTTGACAAAATGAGCAATTTTTCTAAAATGTCCTGTAAAGCAGTCGCTTCAAACACAAACTCGAATTACCATTTTTCCAATTTATTTTTTTTTCTTTAATATCAACGATTAGGTGGTACAAATAGCGATCGAGATCTCCAAATGAGGCATTTTAAATAATCTTTAAAATTAATTAAAAAAAAAACACGTTTTTGCATTTTTATCAAATTTGTGGGTCATTTTGGATTCCAGGCTAAAGTGGGTTAATGATATCCGATGAAGTCAAAATTCCATTTCTGAATCATTTTGACTATATTAAATGAATAAATGCAATAAAAAATAATTTTTTTCAAAATTTCTAATTTTGGGAATTTTTAATAATAATACACTTTTTTCCAAAAGATGCCATTTTCGTCCAACTTTCGGCACGGATTAACGTTTTCCAAAAAAAAAACCGATTTCTTCCATTTGGGACCATTTCCAATAAAACTGGGGGGTGTAATGGACGAAAATCGACAAATCGCTATTTTAAGGGACAGTCTACTAAGTATGTATATATAAAATTTAATTATGGGAAAGACTACGAAACAGGTCGATTTCATATTTTAAAAATGAAAAATTTCAAATTAGTGGCACACATTTTTTTCTAGATTAACTTATTTAAAATACATTAAAAAGACGTAATCTGTTTGCGTGAATAAATTTTTTTGAGTGCTGAAAAAGTTATAAACAAAAAAAACGCACACATTTTCGCTAATAAATATTTTTATATTTTTGGAATTTTCGGGCATGCGACCACACATTTTCAGATAACTTTTGCGTGCTGAGTCCGTATTTGGTTTCCAAATTCTTCCAGCACATCTGGTTTTTGAACAAATTGAGGTCAAAGTTACCAAAAATCTTTTTTGGCTATTTTTGAGTTGTGTGTAATTTTACCTCGATTTAATGAAAAAAGATGACACAAATTTTTCAATTATCACGGTAATTTTATTCGAAAATGCACAGTCGCACTAGATTTCCATTATTGATTATAAGTAATGTTGTTTTTTTAATTTTTCCGTCCGTCCGTCTGTCCATCCATGTATTCTTGAGCGCACGCTACAGGTCGCAAATATTAAGATTTTTTGATCAAATTTGATAGACCGATTTATATCGGCCCAAGGACGAAGTATATTGATTTTGGTTTAAATCGGTCTATGTTTGGACTTATGCCCATATAAATTTCCCTCAAAACTGCAGCACAAAATTGAATGGCACATCCACGGTTTAAAGAATTATGAGATCAAATACATCCCGAATGGTACATATCTTAATTACTATTATTATCTGAAAGTGCTAAACGGATCGGACGAATTTCATATTCTCTACAACATATCTTTCTCCAAAATTCGCTAAAAGGTTAAATTCAAATTGAAGTCACATCCACAGTTTTAAGAATTATGGAGTCCAATCTGTCTGGAACGGTAGATCTTATCATAGCTGTCATTATGTGAAAGTGCTAAACAGATCGGATTTTATATTTAGGCTTTACGTCAATTTTCGCTGTACAATACGCTAAAAATCCAGCTTTAAATTGACTAGCACATCCACAGATAAAAGAATTAATGGCTGAAATCTGGCTTATATGATACATATCGCAATTATTATTCTTGTGTGTAAGTGCTAAAACAATCGGATTATCCGTTTGGTTTCTACATCACTTTTAGCTTCAAAAATCTATGAAAAGCTACAAAATTTAACCTAAAATTGGTCTGGACACCAAACTAATAGTACGATCCCTTTAGCATTTACACACAATAATAGTAGACTGCAACTAATTATTTCCCAAACTGCGGATTTGCCCTTCAAAAAATATCAAATTTCAAATTGTTCACGCATAGAGGTGAAGAGATTATTATTTTCATATTTTCTTTATTTTTGACGGCACACTTATTAGTTTCAGCTCAGTTTTTTTGTTTACTTGTCAGTTATATGTCAGTACCAAAAACTTTTCAATTTCATTGAGGCTGAAAGCGCAAAAATTAAAAATGTCTGAAATTACTCTTCATTCAAAAAACAGAGTTACAGATTTTAAAGAACTACTATTTGTTCCTAATTGAGGGCACCTATGTTTTTCAACAAGTGGGTGATTTTCTAACATGATAGTTATTATCCACCAAAGGTTTTGGGCGATTTCCTTTTATGCTGAAAAAGTTATAACCAAAAGAGTTGAAAAACTCTTGAAAGTTATAAGCAAAATTAGGGTAAATTAGGGTAGTTTTTAATTGAGTAGAGCACATTAGCAATATAAATATTAAAATTTAAGATGTCCGCCTGATTGAACTCGTTGCCTCGAAAATGCTGATACCATCAAAAATATTATATATTGTTATTAAAATGGTTTAAATCCGGAGTTACATCGAATCGCCCGTTCCATAGATTTGCCCTTATATACACTGAAAATATTATTACAGTAACTGACTGTAGTTTATTTAAAAAGTTATCCGTACATTTATTTTTAAATGATTATACAGTTAAAATACAAAGAAATATATTTTTTAACTGATTTTGTCGTTTATTTAAAAAATAAACTACAAATAAATACGGATTTTCTGTTACAGTTAATATTTTCATTTAAAATGTTTTGTAAAAAAAGGAATTCCTTTTCGATTTCTAGGTCAGTTAAAAAAACGAAATAAATTAAATATCATTTATTCTTATGGATTTTGTATTTAATTTTTTGAAATTTAAAAAATGGAAATAAATGAAAAATCATTATTTTTTAAGGATATTGTAGTTTATTTATTAACATTTAAAAATAAATGAAAAGTTCTTCTGATTTAAATGAAAAGTTAGTAGACCGGTTTTCAAGTGATTTTTCATTTGTTTTAAATTACATTTTCAGTTAATTTAAACTACAAACTATTTTGAGTGTATGTATGTGGTGCGCATAGTTCGGAGACAGCCAAAAATGTGCCCAAACTATGCTGTATATGAGTCGAAAATGTCTTCATACTATGCACTGGACCTAGGAAGAGTTTGAGGACAGTCCCCAAACTAACCAAATGTCTCCATACTGGACACTTAATCGAAAAACTGTCCCCGTAGCATGCGCTGTGCATTTTAATTTCATATTAAAACAATCTAACTATATACATTTTATAAGTCTTAAAATCTCTGCATTATAATTGTTTATAATAAAAACAATTGCAAGGCAGAGATTTTTAACTTTGTTGTATTTAATAAGAATTAATATAAAATAATTATTTTTTTTTTTTTTTATTTATTAATATTTGTAACATTATTTATCTATTTTTTTTTTAACCAATACATTATTGACAAAGAACTCATGTATCTATTTTCTTAAAGAATATTTGCTTTTATTTATTAATTGCTTTTATGTTTATTTCTTTTCTTTCATGACTGAAATTTAACACATAAGAAAATAAATAGTAAAACAATCCAACAAAGAAAACCAAGTGATTTTGTTCAGTACAATAGTACCATAACATTTTTTTTTTTTTTTTTTTGTAACATAACTAATACATTCTCATTTCTCTTTGTGGGCACCACTCCTGAAAATGTATTTATCCAAGTGATACAGCACAAAATTTGGCTTATAAATTTAATTACAAACCATATCATTCATTGCTTCAAAAGTATCAATTTGGTAATTTTTTTACTGCTTTTTTGCAAGTAATTCTGAACTATTTCAAAAAACCAGTTTCCATCATAGCTATCGGTTAGTAAAGTTTTACAGCTTTCTGGTTTAGCTATTGCTTCTAAAGCATAATTGCTCTAAAAGTGATCCTAAAAACTAATTTTTATACAGCTTATTCCCCAAAAGATGATTTCAAATTCGATTTCTGTGGGACCATAATTTTTTTTTATTTTTTTTTTATATTTATGATTAAGTTGTTTGTTTAAATTCAAAATTTTTTTAATTTTTAAAAATATATAAAATAAAAATAACGAAATCTTGCATTTTATGCACCTGTAGAAATAATACTGAAAAAATACTTCTGTGCACTAGACCTTTCTCACTTGTTTAAAATGGGAATTTTGAAAATTAAGCCACAATCAAATTTATTTATATTACCAAAATCTTAAGACTTTTGCATATCGTATTAAATGTTAATATTAGAAATTTTATTATAAAATTTCGTATACTTTTTGGGCTTATCATAATATTTTGCTATGATTTTTTGTCTTTATGTAGGTGGTAGTAATATGTGTCTAGTATTTGGCATTACTGGGTTTAACTTTGTAGTTTTGGGGTCATCGTCAAATTGTTTTCAGTACTGATAAGCACATGTATACAGTGCATTTCAAATGTATGCAAGGCTAATTTTTGCAGCATGTAGTTTTTATACAACTACAATGTATAACAAGAGAATTAAGGAAAAATTCGTACGTTTGTATACTTTGTAAACTCTACTTTTTGTGTACGGAAATTGACATAAAATATAAAAACTTGTCAACTTTGCACACTACACACTATACTATACACTATTGAGTGTTCTATACCGACCGCTTTTTCGAGTACTCAGTACTTAAAAATACCTACTCAATACTTTCAGTGGTGTATTTTTTTATATACACACTCAGTTTTTATTTTGTTGTACTTTTGCGAAAAAATCTGTCAAACTCCTTATAAAAAAACCGCTTTTTACTTGGTTGGATTGTTGTGAAATTGCGGTGATTTTTTTTTTTTGCATCAAAGAAACGAAGGGAAATAGTGGCGGTTAGCTCTGTTATGGCTGTAGCTTAACCCTTAAATGCATGATCTCTTCTATTCTAACCATTTTTTTATATACGATTTCTAAAGGCGTATACATTTCGAAAATGAAAACGAAAAAAAAAATATTTAATAAAGGTGATTTTTATTGAAAAATATGGCTTTTTGCCAAATAGCTAAATTGTGATCACTTTAAAGTGTATAAAAAAAAAACTATGAATTGTTCATTTCTTTCCGCAAAAATGAATTTTATTGCGAGAATACTACTTTAAATATTTAAACAAACATTTTTGAATATTACACTTTTTGTAAAAAAACGTGTGTTTTAGGTTTTTCACAAACATACGAAGCAAAACCAAGATTTGTCCTATAACTGTTTAAAAAATCTAAGGTAAACTATAAGAACACTTTGAACAGAAGGGGCCCATATGCCCAAAAATGTAGTTTTGTGCATCGACCAACCCATTTTGTGGGTATTTTGTATTAAAAAATCTGTATGTTTCCAAATGGCTACACCATGCACTTAAGGGTTAATAATGACCTTAAAAAATTGTAAATTTTTAAGTTTTATTACAATTTGTGGGCATCAAACAATATTTTTATTGAAAAAAACTATGAAAATTTATGAATATAAAAAGTATTTATATCATCGAGTCAATAGTTTAAAAGTATTGAGCGGTATCCAGTATTCAAAAGTATCGACATTTTACAACTTTTCTATATATGTTATATTTAAAAGGCCTTTTATAAGAAGCATTACTTATGTGAAGCATCTAAATATAACAACGAAATAAAAACGTATATTTAAAAATAGACATTTAGTTAAGCAATCGTTTGAATATCCAAAAGCAAATTAGAATGATGGTATTTAAAATATATACTTTATTTCGATTTGCATGGATGAGAAAGCCAACTAAGAAATATATTTTGTTAGTCAAGGGCTAGATGTTGTAGTGGCGGATTTCCAGATACACAAATAAAATGAAATTGTTTTAATCATATTTTTGAAACGCACTGTATTGCAACGGCGTATACATACAATGATAAGTATACAAGTACATAAAATTATCTTTATGTAAAATAAGTTCATTATTGTTTTTATCTTCCACACATCACAAACACAAATATTTTTATTTTAAAGATGTATACGATATTCGTTCAAAGAACACTAATCCCTTGGTACGCAGGCTGTACAAGGTAGATAGAAGAGATAAAGTTTTTAGGCTAATTTAAAAAATCATTACTGCCTTATACACTGGATAATTGTACATTTAACCAAGGAAGGTCCTTATTCGTCGAATCAACCAAAAATGTTTATTTTCGTTTTTAATATCGCCGTCTTCCATTCGACGAAGTCTGTTAATTAAGGATTAATTAGAATATAAATGTGTGATTGAGTATTCAAAATGATAGTATGATATGTAGGGCTGTATTATGATACTATTGGGATCATATTGGAATCATAATATGATAATTTAGGAACACATTGTGATAAAAAAGAACCTGTCACAGAACTGACGCAGAAGAATCTCTCACATGACTGACATAAGAGAACCTGACGGAAAGAACCTGTCAAAGTATGGAAAAACATGCATTTCTGCCAAAATCTCCGAAACGATGTAATTTTTTTTTTAAGAGAAGCAACACTCAGGAAATTCTTTCTATTAATTAGAGTGTTTCTTCCTTTGGAAAGGCGATTGAGAAAAAGTGAAAGGTGATGGAAGATCAGGGGCTTCAAATATGGCAATACTGTAATTGCGCGAGGTGTTGAATATTAGAACAGTTGTTGCGTGCCATCTGATGAAGATTTGGCGAACAATGCATTTACATGGCATTCCTTTCCCTATTCAGTACCAATTTAGATTTTAGTTTTTGTTATTCGCAAAATATTTTTACCAGGAATTAAATTCTACAAATCTTATTTGTTTTAGTTCAATCAAATTTTTTTATGAAGTTTTAAAATTATTTATCTTTGGTTATTTATTGCAGACAGAAAATTAAAACAAAATTTTCAGAAAGTTACCTCAATTTGTCAACTTGATTTTAACAGAAACAAATGGCTTTCAAGGAGTTTAATTCATGCAATTTTTAAAGTATTTGGATTCTTAGCTTTCCGATGTTTATGGGGTAGTTTAAAAGCAAAATTTAAAAAAAAATGCTTTAATAGGAAATTTTAACGAACAATATTTCCAAGTATAAAAAAGCTTTCTAAAAAAAAATCAAAAAGCATTTTAAAGGAAATACAATTCGGAAAATTTCGATTAAAAAAAACTGATTTTAGCAGACGCCAGATTTGGATTTAGCTCACAGTTTGTCTTTAGAAAAATATAGTTTAGTCCCCGTGTCAGATTTTTTTTTTTATCTATTACGAAAATACTCAAAACATAGCAATTGACAATTACTTTCGTCAAAAATATATGGGAAACAAAAACAAATTTTCGTTACTTTGCTTTCGTTTAGACCATTTTCGTATTACATAAACAGGGTCTTAAGTTTCCTGAAATACTAACGTGTTCTCACCAGTGCGCCCCACTGTACATACAAGAGTTCTGCAGCAGTTATACAACAATCTGGTGAATGATTTGATTAGCAAGCGCCTACTAAACACGTTAAGTATTAATCCAATAACTTAATAATTAATCATATAATCATTCGATCAGAATTGTTTTGATCGTTTAATCAAATTAAATACCCGAATAATTGACAACTCTAATATTTGTACCACTGAAATGTCCTGGTTCAGTACCATTTTCACCTGTCACGGGACAAGTACTTTCAGACAGGTGCTCTTTTCACCAGTCACAGGACTGGTACTTTGAGACCAGTCCTGTTTTCACCATTTGGAGTTATTTAAATTAAATTCATTCATTCCGCTTTAATATTCTATGTGTTTAATGCATCTCTCATTATAATATAATCCACACACGCACTCCACACTGTCACACAAACAATATATATTCAAACCTGGGTTATATTTTTTTTTAATAAGTACAATAAAAACGCAACTTGTCTACTATTATCCGGCGCCTGCTGACATCGTGGGACAATGAGAATGTAAGTTGTGATTGCTGTTTATTTTATTTCAATTATTATTTTTTTTTTGCACTATTATACACATAATAAAATTTTGTTTATTCAAATATTGATAAACTAGCGGGCGCAGCCCGCTACGTTGTTAGCGTGCCTTAAAGGTTAAGGGGGGGAGGGCTACGCCCTCCCCCCGGGGGGCTGCGCCCCCCCACAATTTTTATTAAATTCGTTTTTTTATTTAAAGTTTTTTTATTTAAAGTTTTTTTATTTCACCCAGCCACCACAAATAAATAATTCTGCACAACAATGGGTTTAAAATAAATAAATATTTGATCACTTTTGCTCATGAGAGTGTATTGTTAGTAATGAATCCATAATAATTTGCAATATACGTGTGTATGTCAAGATAATTTGGTAAAGTGCGAACTTAGGTAGATAGACCCGTAAGTAGTTTTGTTCATTTGTGTTTTGAATGAAAATAAATAACGTAAAGCAGGGTTGAAAAGCATTTTATAATATTAAAAATAGCGGGCAAAGCTACGTTGTTAGCGTGTCTTAAAGCTTTTTTTTTAATTCCAGTTTATGTAAAGGTAGATCTGGCAATTCAAGTAAATTCACAAATTCAGTTGGAAAATTTACTGCGTCGGTTTCTTCCACCGGTGCTTCGTTACATGAAGTTTAAATATCGGAATATATAAGTTCCATTCCTTTTCTAAGGTTTTTTCTCTTTCAGAAAATTTGTTTAACTTTTTGGGGAGTATGTTTCAATGCTACATAAGTTTCATATTCCGTTGATAGTGTTTGAACAGGTAATTCCCTCTTCCAATCCATTTGCATTGTCTATAATTTCAATTCCACTCGTTCAACGTTTATATCCATTTCATTCCACTTGTAGTGTTTCAATCCCACTCGTTTCCTATTTAGTTTCTTAATTTTAGTGTTTCATATGTTCTTTAAGTTTTAGGTTTCTAGCTTAAGACGTAGACGTTAAGGGGGGGGGGGGGGCAATTTTCCCCTTTTGAACCACCATTTTTACCACGTTCCTGTCCAAAGCCCTAGAAATGCCTTGTCGATAAGTTAGCCCATACTCCAAGGAAAACATATTATATATTACAGGTTTCTAGCCGAAGGGTTCGGTTAGGCCATCAAGGGGGAGAATTATTCCGTTTTTACCCCTCCCGGTAGGAATTTCCAAAAATTCCGTCTTAGAGGACGTCTGCGTTGGAGGAGGAACCTACTACATACATAATTTTAGGTCTCTATATCCAGCAGTTTGGCCAGGCCGTCAAGGGGGAAGTTTTTTTCCTTTTTACCCCTCCCGGTATGAATTTCCAAAAATACCATCTTAGGGGACGTCAACGTTGGAGAAGGAACCCAATTTAAGATCCCTTGTTCCAGCAGTTTGGCCAGGCCGTTAAGGGGGAGAATTTTCCTGTTTTTGACCCTACCTGTAGAAATTTCCAAAAATCTCATCTTAGCGGATGTCTACAATAGAGGAGGAACTTTAATACCAATTTTCAACTTCCTACCTCCAGCAGTTTGGGCAGGCCTTTAAGCGGCACTTTTCGCTTCATTAATCCCCATTTTTGCAATGTGCCTGTCCAAAAAGCACCTTCTCGGTAAGTGAGCACATACTCCAAGTAACATATGTTTTACATTTCAGGTTTCTAGCCAACTTTTACTATTTGTGCCCCTCTCGGTAGGAATTTCCGAAAATCCATCGACAGGGAATTCCAGCTTCCTAGTTCCAGCAGTTTGAGCAGGCTGAGAGGAACTTAAGTACCGAATTTCGGATTCCTAGTTCCAGCAGTTTGGACAGGTCGTTAAGGGGCAACTTTCCCTTTTTGAACTTCCCCCATTTTATAACGACCCTGTCCAAAATTCAAAAAAGTATCTTTCTAATAAGTTAGCCCTCACTCCAGGGACCCACATTTTAAGCTTCAGGTTTCTAGCGGAAGGGGTTTTTACCGGCCCCCAAGGTGAGGCTTTTCTTCTTTTTGCCCCTCCCTTCAGGAATTTAAAAAAATTCCATCTTTTCGTCTATCTGCGATGGATGAGGAACATTCATATCAAATTTCAACTGCATTGCCTAAGCGGTTTGGGCAGGCCGTTAGTGGGGACATTTTTCCCTTTCAACCACCATTTTTATATGTTCCTGTTCCAAAATAGAAAAATTACGTTGCCGGTGAGTTAGTCCTACTCCAAGGAATACATATTTAAAATTTTAGGTTGGCCAAAAGGGATTGGGCAAGCCGTCAGGAGGAGACTTTTACCTTATTTCCCCTCCCGATAGGAATTTCAAAAATTCCGTCTAAGCGGACGCCTACACAGAAGGAGGAACTCACATACCGAGTTTCCTTTTGGGATATCCTGTAGGGAATTCCAAAAATACAAACTTAGTCGATGTCTACTACAGTGGAGGAACCTTTATACCAAATTTCAACTTCTTACCTCCAGTGGTTTGGGCAGGCACTTTTCCAATTTGTGAGACTGTTTATGGGGAGACTTTTCCCCTTTTTGCCCGTTCCGGTAGGAATTTCCAAAAATCCCGTCTTAGCGCACGTCTATGCCGAATATCAAGAAACCTTGTTTTAGTGGAGATATCCGTGGGGGGAGGAAAAAAAGTAGTTTTTTTGAAATTATATATTATTTTAAATGGTACTTTTTGGAAAAACGAAATTTTTTGGAAAAAGATACTTTGGTTTTACAAAGTACTTTATTTGTACTTTTTTTGGAAAAGGTATTTTTTTTAAAAAAGGTGTTTTTTTTTGGAAAAATGTATGTTTTTTGGAAAAAGGTACTTTTTTTGGAAAAGGTACTTCTTTTGGAAAAGGAAAATTTTTTTAGAAAAAGGTACTTTTTTTTGGGAAAAGGTACTTTTTTTTAGAAATGGTACTTTTTTTGAAAAAGGTATTTTTTTGAAAAAATGTATGTTTTTTGGGAAAAGGAAAATTTTTTTAGAAAAAGGTACTTTTTTTGGGAAAAGGTACTTTTTTTGGAAAAGGTACTTTTTTTGAAAAAGTTATTTTTTTGGAAAAATGTATGTTTTTTGGGAAAAGGTACTTTTTTTTTTGGAAAAAGTACATTTTTTTAGAAAAAGGTACATTTTTTGGAAAAAGGTACTTTTTTTAAAAAAGGTACTTTTTTTGGAAAAAGGTACTTTTTTGGAAAAAGGTACTTTTTTTGGAAAAAGGTACTTTTTTTGGAAAAAGGAATTTTTTTTGGAAAAAGGTACTTTTTTTGGAAAAAGGTACTTTTTCGGGAAAAGGTACTTTTTTTTGGAAAAAGGTACTTTTTTGGAAAAAGGTACTTTTTTTGAAAAAAGGTACTTTTTTTGAAAAAAGGTACTTTTTTTGAAAAAAGGTACTTTTTTTGGAAAAAGGTACTTTTTTTTTGGAAAAGGGTACGTTTTTTGGAAAAAGGTACTTTTTTTGGAAAAAGGTACTTTTTTTGGAAAAAGGTACTTTTTTTGGAAAAAGGTACTTTTTTTGGAAAAAGGTACTTTTTTTGGAAAAAGGTACTTTTTTTGGAAAAAGGTACTTTTTTGGAAAAAGGTACTTTTTTTGGAAAAAGGTACTTTTTTTTGGAAAAAGGTACTTTTTTTGGAAAGAGGTACTTTTTTTGGAAAAAGGTACTTTTTTTGGAAAAAGGTACTTTTTTTGGAAAAAGGTACTTTTTTTGGAAAAAGGTACTTTTTTTTGGAAAAAGGTACTTTTTTTGGAAAAAGGTACTTTTTTTGGAAAAAGGTACTTTTTTTTGGAAAAAGGTACTTTTTTTGGAAAAAGGTACTTTTTTTGGAAAAAGGTACTTTTTTTGGAAAAAGGTACTTTTTTTTGGAAAAAGGTACTTTTTTTGGAAAAAGGTACTTTTTTTGGAAAAAGGTACTTTTTTTGGGAAAAGGTACTTTTTTTTGGAAAAAGGTACTTTTTTTGGAAAAAGGTACTTTTTTGAAAAAAGGTACTTTTTTTGAAAAAAGGTACTTTTTTTGGAAAAAGGTACTTTTTTTTGGAAAAGGGTACTTTTTTTTGGAAAAAGGTACTTTTTTTGGAAAAAGGTACTTTTTTTGGAAAAAGGTACTTTTTTTGGAAAAAGGTACTTTTTTTGGAAAAAGGTACTTTTTTTGGAAAAAGGTACTTTTTTTTGAAAAAGGTACTTTTTTGGGAAAAAGGTACTTTTTTGGGAAAAGGTACTTTTTTTGGGAAAAGGTACTTTTTTGGAAAAAGATACTTTTTTTGTCCCCTTTTTGCCCCTCCCGATAAGAATTTCCAAAAATGCCGTCTCAACGGTCGTCTACACCGGTCGAGGAATCTACATACCAAATTTCAACTTCATAGCTCCAGCAGTTTGAGCAGGCCCTCAAGGGGGAGACTTTTTCCCCTTTTTGCCCGTCCCTGTAAAAATTTCCAAAACTCCCGTCTTGGCGGATGTCTACGATAGTGGAGGAACCTTTATACCAAATTTCAACTTCCTACCTCCAGCGTTTTGGGCAGGCCGTCAAGGGGGGCCTTTTTCCCCCCATTTTTACAACGTCCCTGTCCCAAATTCTAGAAAGTACTTTCCAGAAAAGTTAGCCCCTACTCCAAGGAACACATATCTTAAATTTCAGCTTTCTAGCCAAAGGGGTTTTGGCAGGCCGTCAAGGGGGACACTTTCCCCCTTTTTGCCCGTTCCGGTAGGAATTTCCAAAAATCCCGTCTTAGCGGACGTCTACCCCGAAAGAGGAACCTACATACCAAATTTCAACTTCCTAGCTTCAGCGGTTTGGGCTGGGCGATGTTGAGTCAGTCAGTCAGTCAGTCAGTCAGTCACGTTATTCTTTTATATATAGAGATTATTATCGTAACATGAATATCATTTAAATGTTGAAATTTTTTTATCACGTTTGTTAATTAAGTTCTCTATTTTGGATGCTAAAAATTTGCGACTAGGGTTACCATATATTAAAAAAAAGTTTTTTTTTGATTTTCATGTTAGTTTTCTTAAATTCTCCTTTCCGGTTTAAATTAATTATTTAATTAAATTAATATTAAATATAATTTAAAGCTGGCAAATTTTGTTCTTAGTTTTGTTATTTTTTTTTACTTTTCGAAAAATTCCTTTAAATCACGTTAATAAGTGGGATACGTTTATTTTCCCATTTCAATACCCGTTAAAATTTTACTAAATGTTTAAATGCTAAAATACTAATTAGTCGTTCACGTTTTAATACCTACAAGCTTTTTTTTCAATTTAATTTCTATTGAAATATCTAATCAATTGGTGACCGGTTTAATCAATTGGTGACCGGTTTAATCAATTGGTGACGTTTATTCTAATTATAAACAAATTTTGCATTTTTGTCTATCTCATTTTTTTATATGAATAAACTGGTTGTAATGGTTTTAATCATGGAATTTTAAATTTTATTTTTTTTACTGCGAAAAGTGAAGTTAAAGGTATGGGATAGGTAGGTGCGTTTAATTATTAATTTTGTTTGTATTGGGCTGACAACAACCGTATACAATTGTCAGCATGGACGGTGGCCCAATGATATGTGTAGCAAATTACATCGAACGCTACAAAAAAATCATCAACATTTGTTTAATTTTTTTTTTCTGTGAACGTTTTTGTTAGCATATCTTGCTACCTAAAATAAAATCTTTTTGCAATCGGTTCAAATTAAATTTTATTTGGGAACAAAACACACCCCTTCAACGATGAGCACGGTCGAATTAGTAGGTAGCCCCATTCCCAAGGTATTAGACCTCCCTTGGAGAATCGTTACAAGGGGTTGGAAAGTTTTGCCTCACCCGGTTTATAGTCCAGAACTTCTTTTAGCGCGAAATGCATATTTTGCCAGAAAGATGAGAAAAGGTCATAGCTAATGATGGCCAATACTTTGAATAAATTTATAGTGTACCAATGTTTCACAATTTTGTCTAAGTTCCCAAATTTTTAAGTCATACACCTATAGGTGATTTTTCGAAATTAAAAGTCATATAAATAATACTTATTTTTTATAGTAATATAAAATATATCAAACTCTATGTTTGCCTTTGAAAATAGTTGAAATCATCCCATAGTTTTCGGCAATATTACTTATAGTTTTCTGAATGAATTATGGGGACGTAGAAAATGTTGTGGTCGTTTAAGATCATAATATTTTATGGACATTAGGTATATATTATGATTATTTTGTGCACAATTTACATTATTTTCAATTTTGCTTTCGCACAAAACTAAAGTTTGTCATACTCCTTATAGTTGACCCTCTTTAATAATGTTTTTCTAAGTGAATGCAAAAAATAAATCAGTTTTTACTTAATTTAGCACACTAAGCATTTTAATGCACAGTAAATTTTGTCGAGTCTTTTTGCAGGATTTCTTCTTCCACAAATAATGTCACTATTATAATTAATAATAATACATTGTTTTTGAATTTATGTCTTTTGTTTAACATATATGGTTTTATTTTCTGCTTCCTTCAATTATTTTTACAAAATCTCAAACAAGAATGACGCTAACTTATCGATGACGCCCATAACTAAATATACTGACCATTGACAGTGATTGTAGATATGATCTCTTTCAATTTTAATAACAATATGATTGTAATCATAATAAAGAAACACTGTTATCCAGATAATATATGAATGCAGACGAGAGAATAACATGATAACTAGGGCAAGGAATTCCATGCAAATGCATGTTTTTTGCCGATAGTCCAAAACTAATATGGACTAAATATTTATCTGAATCATCAAATTTAGAACAAAATGGCATCGATTTGTGGTTGCATATTTTTGCATATTTTGTCATAAATGCATGTTTTTGCAAATTTTGCCTTTAAATGCATATTTAATGCATTTTTAATACATATTTTGTGCTTCTTAATGCATATTTTTTGAGCAAATTATATTTTGTAAAAAATATAAAAAATTCAAATTTTGATATTTTGATTCAATCAAAATAAACAGTCTTAAAGACGTTATTGACCTATGCAATATCTTCAAGTTCTGTGTCTGTTTGCAAAATAACTAACTTAAATATATTTTTAAGTTTTAAATTGCATTTTTTTTGCAAAAATAATAGATTTTAGTGCATATTTCTTATATTTTTAATCCACTGTTTCCTTTTTTGGCCGCATATTTTTGGCGCATATTTTCCATTTTTAAGTGCATGAAATTCCTTGCCCTAATGATAACTGAACAAAAAGAAAGATTTTAACTTTAAAATGATTATAGCCGACCGTATCATTTGTATATTATTAAAAAGTGATTTTGGTATCATTTGGCCCCGGGTTCCATTCCCGGTGGGACCAAGATATTTTTAATTTTTTTAATTATTTTTTTATTTTATTAATTTTTGTTTTAATGTTTATAATTAATTTGTTTAAATTCAATATTTTTTTAATTTTTAAAAATATGTATATATAAAAAAAAAATGATGAGAAATTGCTTTTTATGCACCTGTAAAAATAGTACTGAAAACAATATTCAATTGGGGTGCCTTTTACACTTGTTTAAGTACTTTTATTGAAGAGAATAAGGAACAATATCTCGCATTAACAAAGTGGTGTTTTTATGCCAGTCAACTTTCATATCAAAGAATAGCTCAGCGGTAGAGTGCTAGCCTAGCAATCGTGAGGTCGCAAGTTCGATACCCGGTGGCGGCAAAAAAAACTTTTGTAGAATAAAAAAAATATAATTTTTTTGTTAAGAATTTTTTTTTTTTAATTTTTAATTGGTACTGAAAAAATGTTAAAGTCGGAGTACTCCTCTCCTATGACAACTCAATGTTAAAATCATTAGTGTTTATATTAAAAAAGAAGTACATCTAGATCATCAATTGTAGTGCTTTTTCTACTGCTTCGGCATTTCTTTTTTAGCTGTGTATAAAAAATTGATTTCAATAACCAAATATGGTGCTGGTGAACATAGTTTTATGGCCGTGATCACATGCAACCATATCTTTTCTCCGCACGCACGTACTTATAAACATGTTTATCAACACACAAATTTCTGTATTTTATTTTTTTTGCAGGTAGAGATCGTAAATAAGTTTTTAAGACATTATGCGCACAAATTTAAGCATTGTGTGAAAATGTAGACTAAAATGAACACACTTCATAGTAGTAACTTTGAAAGCCTTTTTTAGAGTGTATGAAATTCTTTTTAATACTAGATTAAATATTAATCTGGTCTAAATTTGATTTTACAATTTAAACTTCCTGATTAAATACAACAATATAAATAAAACGATATATTTAGATATGGGGTCATATAAAATTTGTTCGAAAGACCAAAATTATGTTTCATTATATATAGTGATATTCATATATTATTCCGTATTTTTTTTTTTTTATCAATTATGAAAATATATGAAGGCTTGTCTTTATTTTACCGAATTGAGCCCCTATTGGAATTACTGAGCGAAGTTTGGTATGAATATAACACTTTTAACCCTAATAAGATTTTTTTTACTTTTTTTTCCTACGCCTCTGGAGGAGGAACACGCAACTAAAAATTAAATTTTGACCCGGCATGTTTTATAGGAATGCAAATTGAAAACTGATTTCAAATTGGTGTTATTAGAAAAAAAAATATGAATGGAAGCCTGACTAGAAAACTTCTAATAAAAAGTTAAATAAAGGCTCAGAAAAGTCGACTTAATAACACTGGACCCGGTGGGTAAACCTAATTCGAGTACGCTGAATCCAGTGGTGCTATCCGTTTTTCTAGACTAGCTATTGAAAAAAAGATATTTGTGTTTAAAAATTCTGGGCCCAAGGACCCCAAAAAACGCGATTCCTCAGTCAAATTTGGGTTAAAAATGATCAGAATCGGTTCAGCGGTTCAAAAGTTCTGAGTAAAAATGTGAGGACACTTCGAAATTTTCCATACAAAATTGTACATTTTATTGCTTCGTTAAATGTACTGAAATTTGTATGGAAGTGAAAAATTTGCATAAAGGTTTTTTTGGTGTCGTTACATTTTTTTTTTTTTTATTAAATCTTCATTTACACAACCGAGCCCTTAGGGCCTTATATGGCTAATGAAAGCTACTAAAAAATATATAACAGACTTCTATATAATCACAACTTTTAAACCGCAAGACCGATTTTGATTATTTTTAACACAAAGCTTTTTGGTAGAGTAACAAACAACATTGACTAAAAATCAACGGTAAACAAATTAGAAAATCGAGTGTTTAGGGGTGCTTTTTTCAAACTCTTAGTTTTACCCACTGGGTCCCCCACCTGTCGGGAAAAAAAGTCTCCGTTTCGTGCACAATGTAACAAATGACTGACGGAACACTGATTTGGGATACCTTGCAAGCGTTTGCAAAACGCGTTTTGCCATATTGTTTCCACCATATTGAATTTCTGATAAAACGCGAAAAATCGCGAATTTCAAAAAAAATCTGAAACACGTGTTCACTTAAATCGTCTATAGATTATGATATGTAAATTTGACATTTCAATCACCAATATCTCCGTAAAAAAGAGTCAAAAATTTGTTTTTTTATAGAATATCTTTGAAAATAGGGCATGTTAGGATGAACATGTTATATATACCGCTGGACGCGCCTCTAAAAAACCTTTCATATGATACCCATAGTGAGTATATTGTCTTCAGCTAAGATGGAAATTTCTTACAAAAACTAAAAAAGATACCTTTTTTAAAAATGCTCCAGCTCGTGAGATCTCACTGCTACACTCAAAAAAAAAGTCAGTAAAGTCAGCAAAAAATGTTGCTGTGTCAGCAAATTTTTAGTCAGGAGCGTGCTTGCAAAAAAGTTGGTAATTTCAGCAAAAGGTTTGCTGAAAATCAGCGAGCTAATTTTTACCAATAAAATAGTAATCTTCAGCAAAAGTTTTGCTGACATTTAGTCGACTGCAAATGAAAAAAATCCTTTGCTAAAATCACTAAACTTTTTGCTGAATATTAGAAGACTGAAAAAAACTCAAAAAACTTGTAGCGAAATTTTACTTTAGTAAATTTATTTGCTGACAATTTAAATATAGAATATGTGTAGAGTTGTTTTTCTTTTCTTGTCATTTCCGTTTCCACACAAGCTGCGACATCTATATCTTGTCTATCTGATTGTCGTCCACGCTATGCATGCGGTTATCAGCACAATTT
Source organism: Leucophora obtusa (assembly GCA_949987735.1). Lineage (NCBI taxonomy): Eukaryota > Metazoa > Arthropoda > Insecta > Diptera > Anthomyiidae > Leucophora > Leucophora obtusa. Next base: position 152,641,279 of record OX465298.1, read on the forward strand.
TTGTAGCAAAATAAATTAGTAAAACATTAGTTCAAAATTAGTTTAGTGTTAAAAAAATATAACTAAAATTTTTGCTGAAAACGGAATTTCAGCAAAAAAATTGCTGAAAACTAGTACACTTGATATACAAGACGTTTTACTAATTTTTCTACTAACTTATTTTTTTGAGTGTATACCCGAAATATTTTCGGAATCATCATAAAACAAACCAAGGTTTATTTTGAGGGGGGCACTTTTTTACTTTTTCTCGTGAGTCGGTCTAATGGACATAATTTTTGTTAAGGAGATAAAAATAAAAAAGATTTTTAATATACTGAAAATAAGAAATATTAATCCCCTCCTTGCTACATTTCTGTTCTACAATATATATTGTCAACAAAAATGTTCATTAATTTCAATTCAAATATTTTTTTTTTTTTGCATTTACCAAATAAACTATGATTAAGTATCAGAATTGATTTATCATCTTTTTGGTTAAAATTACCTTAAATTTTTTCATATATTTGTTCGCTTTGGCTATTGCATTTTAGTTAGCAATTACATACGTATAAAACATCAAATGGTCCTAAACTTTAAACGAAATGTTGTGGTTTATTGTTGTGGTAATGTATGAATTTCTAATGGAAATTTTATGTTGTACCCACATTTAAAATGCTATGACTTAAATCTTGATCGATTTATTTACCAATATTGCTCTTACATTTTTCATGAATATGAATTTTTTTTTGAATATAGGGGCAAACGAAAATGATTGAAGTGGGTACCATCATTAGTTTTTTGAAAATTTTGAAACATTTACAAAAACCAATACCACAAGCTCATGTACAATGTTCATACAGTATTTCAATCTATTATGTAGGAAAAATAAAATTATATGCTGCCACAATAAACACAAAATCCATTTTAAAATACAAATCAACAATCTTCTAGATATTAAATTTTCAATATCAGTTATCTCTTGTACTTTTAATACGAATTTAAATGATATTTGGAAATTTTAAATTTAGTATGTGAACAGACAATTTCACAAACTACGAAAACTAATAAAACTACATAAAATGAAATGAAATCTACACTCAAATATATTCTTGCTGAAACCAGGTAATTTGATACTTGGTATAAATTGGCAAAAATAGCCATTGTATTGTGAAATATTGGACATATTGTATCTAAAGGTACGGTAAAGGTGCACTACCAACAACTAATTACTTATATTCTACATATTTTATTTAATAATTTTTTTATTTTAATTAATACTCTTTGTTATTTTTATTCAAATTATATATAACAATTGTAACCGCAATTGTAACCGCCCAGTCAGAAAAATACAAACGGGAAAGCGGTGGCAAAGCACTTTAACAGGTGGTACAAGTATTGGCAAAAAGTGCTTTCCCATTCCCAAAATGATAACATCATTAGACAAAAGGACCGGCTGTTCAAAAAGCGCCGGAAAAGCACTGGAGGAACAAAATTTTTAAACGTTGGCAAAACGCTGGCAAAACCAATAAATAGGTGGTCTGGAAATATATTTTCCAAAATAAAATTAAAAAAAAGTTCATATGTATTTTTTTGACCCTGCCGTGATTTGAACCCAGGCCGTCAGATTGGCAGACGATTGCTCTACCCACTGAGCTAACGAGACATATAATATTTAATGGCTAAACACATAGATGAGTGATAATAGCTGGACAACTACTGGCTTTGCCAAAATGCTAGTACTGGCAAACAATTTTTAGTAACTAGTATGCCAGTGTTTGGAGGGCAAAAAAAAAAGTTGGTCTTGAAGGAGCTTTCCCACAAACAAAAAAATTGATTTTATAAAACAAAAAAAATTTTAAATTAAAAAAAATCCCAAAAAATTTTTGAACTCGGAACCTTCCGACTACAAACATTTTTTAACGAAGCGTCAGCATTTTTACAAAATCGTTGGTTTTCCAGTGAATTGATTTTTGTACGCCTGGTAGCATTGGCTAGGTAGCACTGGATAACCACTGGTTGCAAACCTTAGCATATCACTCTAAGCCAATTCTTTGCCAGTGGTTTTTTTTATAAACCACCGAAATTTTTGTAAAAAAAAGACTGGTAAAACATTTAAAAAATTTAGATAGTAAGGGCGTATATTTTCAGTACATATGGGTAATATCAAAAAATGTGATAAAAACCATGTATCTTGCTAACTTCTACTACATAAATTATATTTGACTTGCGTATTTCGATATGTGTCAACGCACTGTCACCTGTTTTATAAAATTCATAACAATCTGATAAATTTTTGGTTAATACATAAAATTTGTGACCAATTTTATAGGCCAAATGTAAACTCCGTAACTATAAATTCCATTACCAAAATTGTTTCATGAATTTATTAACTAAATTTCAGGCCTAAAGATATGCATCAAAAAATTTCTAATATCCAATAGGTTCAATAGGGTTAACAATTTAATCCCAGTATTTTGTTCAAAAGAGCGAAAAATTTCACTCTATGTTTGGAGCTCAAAAACTATAATAAAAACAACAAAATGCACATTTTTTATGGTCTATAAAAAGTTACAATCATAATTAACCCAAATGTCACTTTTTCGCTACATTTTCAAATAGTCCTGCCTACTAAAATGGTTCGAAAAAATTCCACACTCAATTTTGCAGCAATTCCATACAAGTGAAAATCATTTTTTTTTTTTTTTATATGTAGTTTGACAGCTTTTTTCGCACAAGTTCGAACAAAACACCGGGCTTTAGCGATGATTATTTTTAGGCTCAAAATTTATTTAATAATTGAACTTTAAATTGTTGGAAATAAAAATGGTTAATTTAGAATTTCCTTGGTTTGGAGTCGATATTTCGAGTCCTTACTGACCTTAGTTTGGCGAATGCATACAACAAGGCACTATAAATTTTTTTTCCCACAATTTAAGAATTTTTTGTTCGGGAAATGCTGTGTTTTAAACATTGTATTTTATTACGGAGCAACCGCTGATTGGATTTTTAAAAACCTTATATTTTTGAAAAGCATTTTGAAAGACAAATAATACAAAATTAATTTTTGCGGAGAGAATTGTTATTTTATTTGCGAAACTAACTAACTTGATAAATACGAATTTTATATTAATAAAAAGCTAGTTAATAACCCAATTATAAAAAATTAATAAATTAAAAAAAGGTATTATGCAATTTTTTTTATTATGTATTTTTCTTGTGGAAATGTAAACTCCGTTACCACAAAAAAACTAAAATTGTGCAAAAAAGTTTTCGGGAAAACTTGCGGAAGAAATTTTTTGGAGTTAGGTTAACAATGACTAAACTTACAGATTTCATTAAGAAAAAACTAAAATATTAACACTTTTTGTATAACACAAATTTGTTCTAAAAACTTATCACATTTTATGATTTCACCCATATCATGCGCGGTTCCAGCAATTAATATAAGGGGAAAAATCATACGCCTCAGTGGCCAACTCAATGTATTTGTCTACTGTGGCGTATGATTTTTCCCCTTATATTAATTGCTGGAACCGCGTATGACCCATATACTCATTTCTTATTATAGAAATAAATGAGGAAAGTTAAAACAGTTAGCATTAAAATTCTGAATAACTACAACATCAACTAAAGTCATCAATTAAAATGTTACTGTCCATGATTTAAGATAATTTCAACGTACAACAGTGTAGACTAAAATGTAAAAGTTTTACTGCAGTCACAGAGTCGTGGACAGAGTCTATTAAGTTTGTGCTGATATTTGTAGCATTAAAAAATATTGCTCTCGGACACACTTTTTAATATAGCGATTAACTCAGGATAATTTTTTGTTTAGATTTAACGACATCTGTCTGTCCGTCCGTCCGTCTGCCTGTATATTTTTGTGAGCACGCTACAAGTAGCAAATATTAATATATTTTGATAAAATTTGGTACACTGGCTTATTTCCAAGGACGAAGTCTATTGATTTTGGTTAAAATCAGTCAATGGTTAGACCTAGTGTCCGTATAAATGTTGCCCCAAAATTATATTATTCGCAAGTTTCAGGTCGAAAATACCAAGACATGTTAACGAAATTTGGTACACGGATTCACTTATGCTAATTAATAATGCCTACTTATTTTATTTAGAATGTATAAACCTTTTTTACATTATTAGGAAAATATGGCTATGCAATATTGTTGTAGGAGTTAATGAATTCCTTTGGAGAACTTTAGCCCATGAGGCTAGTGCACGGCTTCAAAATTGTTCAAAATATTAATGCCAAGTTTCAAGTTCTTAGACAAACCGGTTTAAATGTGGGATTAAATGAACAATTTTTGTCTTTTAAACCTTTCTTACATCACTTTAATTTGAAATCCCCAAAAGTACTAAATGTTAGGCTGCTTTCAACAAAAATCACCACGATAATATAGGTTATGGGGGTAATGAAATAATATTTAGAAAGTACATTAAAGGCATCGAAATCCGAAATTTAAAAAAAGAATGTATCCAAGCAAATCCCATTTTAAACGAAGAAATTCATGACTTTGTTATACTCGCCAACAAAAATTTCCCTTAAAAATGTGTTATTCGAAAAAACAACAACTAAATAACAAAAATATTGGTATTAAATAACAAAAAAGGTATGTACGCTCGTAGATGAGACTCCAAAAGAAGTTTTCTTTTGATATCCAATTATAAGAAGTAAATTAAAAAACTTAAAATTGGGTAATATTGATTTCTGGTTTAAACCTGAGATTGGACCAGTAAAAAATAAATTTACATTATTTTTACTACTCTGTAAAACACTGGAATCTCATTAATATCGGAGAGAGCCCAAATCCAAATTTAGATATACCGGTTATATGATAATAACACAGTACAACAGCCAATCTGGGGGGTGAGAAATTCCAAGTCAGGGTGATGGTACTAGGTCAGTATAGTAAAACCCTTAAAGGGTTTGGCGGTCGTATGTGTCATTTTCTTTTATGACCTTTTAAATTTTTTCCTTATCTTGATGTTTTTTCGCTTAGTTGTAACATTTTGGCAAAAACGTAGTTTAAAATAACTCGAGAACCACTTGTCCGATTTTGATAAAACAAATTTAGAAAAATTTAGAATTACAATTTCTTTAATCCGTTCATATAACGTTTTTCTTTATAATCAACAGTTTTGCCGGTAAAAATAAATTTAAAAAAAAAATATTTTTTTGCCTAAAAATTAAAATTTTTTTTTTTTTAAATTCATAAAAAATCCAAAACGGAAAAAAGGATCAAGTGTTATTAATTTCATGTAAAGTCACATAACCTATAAACAAAATTTAACGCGTTCTGCTTTTATTTACAATTAAGTGAAGGTATCCCATTTTGACAAGAATATTGATATTTGTTTTTATTCAAAAAAGTGTCATTTATCGCCTTTTTCATAAATTTTCCCCAATAACTCCAGACTTCTGGCCATAAACTACTAAAAAAATTAAGTAAACATTTTTATAATTTTTTATTTTTATTTTATTTTATTTATTTATTTTTATTTATTTTAATAAATATTGCCTAGACTTTTTCGATGGTGGTTGTTCGGGACTAGTGGCATCGCATTCATCGCTATCATCAGTTTCTGAACCACACATAATGTCAATGTGTGACTCCACTGTTGGCCCTTCTGCATCTCCTGAAAATTCTTTATCATCAAGATCATCCTTGTCTTGCCACACTAACTTACTCCACCAGCAAATTTCCGCAATTATTGCACTCGGCGACTTTTTGCCTCTATATCTGTATATTTTTGTTTTATTAAAATGAGTTTGAAAAAATAAAAAATCAGTATTACCTCATTTCAAATGGCATAGCAACTTGATGATAGCGTTACCTTGTTCATCAGATTCGGTAGCCAATTGTTTGCTGAAGTAGTCCAGATGATGATGTAAATAATGGATTTTCAAGGACATGTGGACACCAATTTCCGAGAATGCTCTTAACATCCTTGCGACAGAAACATCGTAGTTGTTAGAACGATGCTTTCCCAACAAGCCTTCTATTACTTCTTTGATTGCCTGCCATGCATTCAATTCAGCGTCAATCAAAATATTGTTGAATGCGTCACTTTTAATCAGCTTTCGTATATCTGGACCATTTAGTACGCCTGATTGGAAAAATTAATTTGTTAAGATGGAAAATCATGGGAAATGAATGTGATATTATAACTTACCTTCTTTAATTTTACTTTCGCTGAGTCTCGGGTAAATTAGTTTCAAACACAAGAAAACTTCATCTCTTTTGGCGCCAGTTTTGATAAAATTCTTAACAATTCCAAGTTTAATATGCAGTGGAGGCAGCAATATCTTCTTTTTCGGCACTAGAGGCTCACGAAAAATATTGGCCGTTTGTAACCTGCTGTGCTCTCTGAGTTTCCATCCGTGGCATGCATATTGGTCACCGGAAAATCGTGTGTCCCAATCGCACAAAAAGCACATATATTTTATATAGCCGCTTTGAAGACCGCAAAGCATTGCTACAACTTTTAAATCGCAGCATATGCGCCACATATGTTTGGCGTAGTTAACCATTTTTAAAATATTTTCCAGTGCATCATATGTTTCTTTCGTTTCTGTACTGTAGGCGATTGGAACTGAAGGTTTTTTATTGGTCTTATGCAGTAAAACCGCCTTCAAGCTGAGTTTTGAACTGTCAATAAATAATCTCCAGTCATCTGCTTCATATTTTATTTCCATTGCGTCCATCAATTTTCCTACATCCGGGCAATATGCAGAAGTTTTTTCATCATTCACAAGGAATAAACTTTGGAGTGTTGCCTGACGACTTCGATAAGCTGTGACTTTCACACCGGGTGCCAACAAATTGTTTGATTTCAAAATGGAAGCCAGCTCTTCCGATTTATGCTGTGTTAATTCCAACTTGGCAACAATTGAATCAAGCTTATTTTGATTTATTAAAATTGGCTCATTGGATACTGATGGCTCATATGGGGAATCATCACGTGCATGATATGTCGGAGCAGTCGTAGAAGAGAAAATATCTGGGCTAAAATCTTTTGGCACAGGAATGTGGTCCGAATGAGGCAATGGTGTTGCGGCACTTGCAACACCAACGTAATTATACGATTTTCTTATCCTTTTTGCGGCTCCTTTATTCGCACATGCATAGCAATTCAATGGATTGTGACCTTCGCCAGGATTAGTCCAAGTCATTGGGATACCGAATGGCATACTTTCACGTCTTCTATTTTTCCAATCCATTAGACGGTTGTAGCAGCTTTTACACACTATATTTGGTACCCAATTTTCGTTCACTATAACATTTTGGTTGAAGTACATCTCGTATGTTTGAACAAAATCAGTACTGAAATTTCCCCTTTTTTTATGTGTTGAGACATATTGACCACAGCAGTAGCAAAAGCTATTTATATCTGGCTTGCACAGTTCCATATTCTGTTCTCTTTTGTTCACTTTTAAAAAACTGGAGAAAAATCACTTTTACTGTTCGCGTTCGTCGGCACTTGTTGAATGACAAAAATCACAGAACCAGTGTGAGAAAGAGAAGAAGTATAATGACAATGCATGTTTTATGTGAACATTACAGAACCAGTGTTGCCACATCAATATTTCTCTTTTAGTACAGTAGAAAAATATGAGAGAGTTCGGCTTGTGAGTGTCAATGTTTTCTCCAAATAATGTTGTGCATATCTGGAGCAAATTTTTGAAATTCATACATTTACCTAATTGTGAATAAATGAGAAACGCGTGCATCGATTTTCATGATCTATGCCTTTTTTTGCTCATGAGTTATGTGACTTTACGCGAAAGTAATTAGTTTTGGCATTTTTTTCCATTTTGGATTTTTTATGAATTTTTAAAAAAAAATATTTAAATTTTTAGGCAAAAAATACTTTTTTCCCTTCATACATTCATTTTTAACTTCGAAAGTGTTGCACATATAGGAAAACGGTATAGAAATAGATTAGAGAAATTGTAATTCTAAATTTTTCTAAATTTGTTTCATCAAAATCGGACAAGTGGTTCTCGAAGTTATGTTAAACTACGTTTTTGCCAAAATGTTACAACTAAGCGAAAAAACATCAAGATAAGGAAAAAATTTAAAAGGTCATAAAAAAAAATGACACATACGAACGCCAAACCCTTTGAGGGTTTTACTATACTGACCTAGTACCATCACCCTGACTTGGAATTTCTCACCCCCTAGACAATAATCCCAAAAATGTCCCATAGTGTAATATTTTCAAAAGAATACCCCAGCGTATGAGTAATATAATTTATATGAAATAACAAGTATACGCCTGGGGTTATGTTAATTATGATAATCACCCTACGGAAAATTTTAACAAACTGTCACCGAACTGGCCCATATATATGAAATAGAGTGGTCACTTTTACATGGCGTTGTCCCATAACAGGTCCCTGAACTTTGTTTTTTATGAGAGTTATTATTATATTTAATATTACTTTATTACATAACATTTCATACTACTTTTAATTGAAGATGTCGCTTTTAATCCCAGTATAGAAAATTATTATCAAACTCGATTAAGGAAAGTTAAAGTCGGCTATATGTTCTATCCGATTTAAATGCATTTTAGATATGTGATATAGCAGAAAAAAAAGAAGGCATGCATTTTTTAGCGGCCTTATCATTCACTGAGTTGTCAAAATGTGAGATAAAAACTAACATGTCTAAAATTTACAAAATTTAGGTCTATTTTTACGCGGCGTTAAAGTACACTATCAAAACAATTCGGTTGTGACAACCAAATTTTATCCAACCTAATAGATTCGGTTGCTGTAACCTCGTAATTCGATTGCCCTAACCGAAATTAGTTGTGGCAAGGGATAATTCGATTCCATTCGGTTATGACAACTGAATTATATGTTGCCAAAACTGAATTCGGTTGTAGCAACCGAATCATTTCAGTTGGTAAAAAATTCGGTAGCCACAACGAAATTGTTTTGAGATTGTACACTGAAAAGTAGAATATTCACCCCTGTTCCGAAAGTTCCGAAACTTTTTAATTAGCGTGGATTTGTAAAATCACACTGAATTAAAAATTTCGGAAATTTGCTGTTTCGGACAAATTTTAGAATTTTTAAACATATTTTTAGATACATTTTTATATATTAATTGTTGAAAAAAATTTATATATTCGTTTTACTTTCACCAAGCTTTTTGTACACGAAATAAACCAAAAAAAATAATTCGAATGTGGATCACAGAACAGCAAAAAAATTCGGAATATTCCACTTCAGAATTTTTTATGTGGATTCGTAACTTATAGCAGCCCCGATTGATATCTATAGTACCCATGTTGTGTACCCAGGGGTGCCACTGAAATATTATTGTAAAAAGCGCTGTTAAACAAGTCGTCATAAAGCCGGACAACAACAATTACCGAAAAAAGTTTATACACCCCCCCGAATAAATGTAATAGCCTTTATTAAGCATTAATTTTATCTAAACCCAACAACAATTTTCCACAAAAAAAAGTTGGACATATGAATGAGGACATGCTCTGTATATGCGTCTCGGAAAAGATTTAATTTGGTACCCAATGTGTGTATTTTTTTTGAAATTATAAGAAACTCGAGCTCTTGGCGCCCGTTGTTTCTTGTTATATTAGTTTCCCCTCCATCTGCTACCCCATTTGCATAAAAAACATCCATATTTAACGTATCCAACCTGCATACCCTAGAGGAAACTAACTACTTTTAAGCCTCAACAGACCCGCCACTTTTCCTATGCTATGCTATGAGAAAATTGTTGATCTAGTGTTGTTATTTCAGAAGTTATGGCGAATTTCGCTCTTGAAAATTACGAAATTTCGCGAATTTGGCACTAAAGATCACTATATTTTTACAAAATTAGTTCCGCTTACTACTAGCTCGAGAACATACTCTGTATTTAATTTTAAAATAATCCCATAGCTAGTTTTGGGTTAGAGAGATATTTATAGGATGCATCCTGACATTATCCTGTGAGTTCTGTAGCAAAAATTGGAATTCATTTCACAAGCAGAGACTCTACACTAGCTTTGTTATTATCAGAGAATACAGAAAAAAGCAAAATCCGATGTGTTTAAAGTAAAAAAAATATTGTAAAAAAGCAAGAAAAAAATAAAAGTAAAACAATTTGGAAAAACAACAGTTTTTTTATTTTTTAATTCAAAGTTAAGAGAAAAAATATTTTTTGGTGAGCAAAAAAGGAATTTTTGGGCAAAAAGTCTTAAAAAAGCAATTAAAAGCTCAAAATCTTAAGAAAAAGCTATTTTAAAGCTAAAAAACGGAAAATCCAAATAAAGCAGAAAGAAGCTAATATGAGTGAAACAAGCAATAAAAAGCATAAAAAGCAAAAACAGCAATTTTGTCTTCTCTGGTTATTATCGATAATGTATGCCAGTCGTAAATGTATTTTTGACGACTTTTAAAATATTTTTTCTGTTTAAAAAGTTGATTTTTAAATTTACGAAATTTTCACTTTACATCCTTCTCGCTTGCAAATCGTTGCTTAAGCACAAAAAAGTTTGAAGGTAAAAAAATAGGTGATTATGATTTATAATTTTTTGTTTAATAAAAAGTTGTTACCCATGTGAAAATCGAAATATATATAAGAACACATGATCATACATTAACTTGTATACCTCCTCAAATTTCGGATCCAAAGGTATATGGAAATATATGAGATTCTGTATGATCATACATTGAACTATCATGGACGTATATGACTATATATGCCCATGCATGATCACATACGAGCCAATGTATGATCATGTATGTTCATATATATTTCGATTTTCACATGGGTATTTAGCCAAAAACTGTTTAAGGTCTGTAGACCGCTTTCTGGCGGCATCGGACGTTAGAGTGCTAAGCCGTCAATATCGCTGCAATTAGCACAGTTGTTGGCTTCGTTAGTCGAAAAATAAGTCCTGGCGTTTGCGGAAACCTGTTACATTTTTGGACAGACCTAATTTTCGTACCAATACATTTGAAGTTCATTGAAGTTCAGTTTTAAACTTTGATGTCTTCAGAGAATAAGTAGAAATTCATGAAAAATATTTTTGTGGAACATTTCAGATGGTTAACTTCTTCAACTCAGGGGTCTTTTCCTTTTCTTTTCAAAATGGTGCCAAAAAAGCCCTTTACTTGAAGAGTAAGGAGGTTAAAATATTCCACAAAAATGATTTTTGTGGTGTTTTACAAAAGTTGTCTGAACACATTCTATAGATAAATTGGAAGACCCAAATGTTTCCTTTGCCAATTCTAAAATAAAAATTTGCAAAAGGGGGGAAATTTTAAACTCCCAAAAAAAAAAACAAAAACAGACGTAAACTTTTAAAAGCCCTATACAAGTACAATTTTGTTTGTCCCCTCTGCAAGAATCAGTTGTCAGAACGATTTTATTTTGGAATAAAATAAATGTTGTTGTACACTCCCAGTCAGAAAAATACAAACGGGAAGACGATGGCAAAGCACTCTAACAGGTTGTACAAAAAGCGACAGAAAAGCACTGGAGAAACAAAATTTTTGAACGTTGGCAAAACGCTGGGAAAAGCAATAAATTGCTCTACCCACTGAGCTAACGAGACATATAATATTTGATAGCTAAACACATAAACTACTGGCTGTGCGAAAAAGCTAGCACTGGCAAACAGTTTTTTGAAGATAATATGCCAGCTTAAAGGAGCTTTTCCACAAACAAAAAAATTGATTTTATAAAACAAAAAAAATTTTAAATTAAAAAAAATCCAAAAAAAATGTTTGCTTGCAACCGGATTTGAACTCGGAACCTCCTGACTACAAAGCTTTTTTAACGAAGCGTCAGCATTTTTATAAAATCTTTGCTCGACCAGTGAATTGGTTTTTGTACCACTGGTAGCATTGCAAAACCTTGGCATATCACTCTTAGACCATTCTTTGCCAGTGGTTTTTTTTATAAACCACCGAAATTTTTGTAAAATCAATGCTGGAAGAACGCTTTTTGCAAGCGCTGGATAAGCGTCCCAAATGAGTGCTCTCCCGGTCTTTTATTTTCAACACCACACACAGGAAAAAAATTGCCAACCGAATTGCTAAGCCTATTTTGGTTGCTACAACCAATAATTTTGGTTGGTGAAACCATATTGGAATGTGATTCCTGGTTACCGAGTGGTATGACAGTGCTTGATTTTTTGTAGTACTGGCGATTTCTGATTGGGCTGTTATTAATTTAATAAAAACAAATTTTTGTAAATATTCTTTACTTCATTCTATTTTTAGATATATTTTACAATTGAGAACTTTTTTTAATTTTTAATACTTGCTGATGTCTGCCAGCGTTGGATGTTTATCTTCCTTTTTTCTGCAGGTAGAAGATAAAAGTATTTAAGAACTAAATGAAAAAGAATATTTAATAATATTTACGTAAATAAATATAATTTCCTATAAATGTATAACTCACCTTATTTTATTTATTTAATAAAATTTCTTACAGTAAATTTTTCAGTTTGCTTTCTGTAGCGTCCTCTCTTTGACTGAAAACATAAGAGAAACATATTGATACGTTTTTTACCTTTTAAAAACGTTGGTTTGTTTCCTTTAAATAAACAGGGTTCTTTTATATTTCAATCAAAATAACCAATCCCATCGCTGACACCAATTGTTACATTCACCTTTTAAAACGTACGTTTATCCCTTTTAGATAAACCGGGTTAGTTTGGTTTAGCTCTACACTTATTTATTTAAAACTGTGTTGATTTATATACAACAATATAACCGACCCACAAACTCTAATGATTAAGTGACTATACAATGCTGACACGCAATCAACAAATTCTAGTTCGCCACTTAACAACATAAATGTCAATGTGCAACTTAATGAGCAACTTTCTCTTCCTTCGTAACGTGCGGTCTTTTATAGTTTAACGGCCGTGAATGTAGAACATAGAAAATTCCAGTGCTTCTGAAATTTTAACTCTTATGTTATCCATAACAGAGCCCAACTACTTAACACTATTTATGGCATTAACCTTATAGCATATGCTGAGATGTTTACTTAAATGTAGTACTATATTACCAGATTGACGTTTATATTAAATCCTGTTTCTCGGGATATTTTCTTACAGAAAATTCCAAAGTTTTCTTTACTAGACTAATCTAATTTCTTAACAATATTCTTCTCATATTCTTTCGCCAGAAATTTCTATAAGCATTTTTTTATGTGCACAGGATGCATATTTTCTGAGTTTGGAATATTTAAAATTTCCTCCCCAAATAAAACAATTGCAAATAACACTTATGTTGTAAATGCAGAACTTTTCTGAGTGTAAACATATTTTAATCTTATGATATAAATTCTTTGATTTATTTTAACCCTTAAATGCATGGTGTAGCCATTTGGCAACATAACAGTTTTTTTAATAAAAAAAACCCAATTCATGCACAAAAATGCTTTTTTGGGCATTGGGGGACTCTTCTGTACATATTGTTCCTATAGTTTAGCGCAGATGTTTTAAACGTTTAGAGAAAAAATCTTGGTTTTGCTCTGTATATTTGTGAAAAATTTAAAACACGCGTTTTTTTTACAAAAAGTGTTTTTTTTACAAAAATTAATTTTGGCGACAATAAATGTATAAATCATAGATGGGCACAAGTACATTAAGTACAAGTACAAGTACCATGGTACTTGTACTTGAAATTTTTTAAGTACAAGTACCAAGTTTCAAATGTACTTTGTAATGAGTACCAATTACTAGGGAAGTACTTGATACTTAAGTACCAATACCTTAAAATGTACTAGGTACTTGCTAAGTACACTTGGTACTTGCTAAGTCCAAGGTACTTGCTAAGTACACTTGGTACTTGCTAAGTCCTATGGTACTTGTTAAGTACTTTTGGTACTTGATAAGTTCTATGGTACTTGCTAAGTACTTGTGGTACTTATTAAGTTCTATGGTACTTGTTAAGTACCTTTGGTACTTTGCTAAGTACCATGGTACTTGTTAAGTACTATAGGTACTTGCTAAGTACTATGGTACTTGCTAAGTACTATAGGTACTTAACAAGTACTATGGTACTCGCTAAGTACTATGATACTATATTTTGTCTGTTTATGTCTTAAAAAAAAAAAAAACAAAAAAAATTTAAAATTTTAATAAAAGACTCAGGAAGAACCAGTTAACTAGCCTAAAAAAGATTAGTGGGATTTATGTAGCGTCGTATATTAATGTTACATAGCGTAAACCTTGTATTTATACCAGGGATGGAAAGAAAGCTCGAGTGAGCCATAAATATATACATTTTTTTAAAAAGCTCGGAGTCCAATATTAAAAGAGCTGCTCAAATGAAAGAAGCTCGCAACTAAAAAAAATTAAGAGCTTATAAAAATGAAAAGGCTCGTTTACAAAACTGAATGAGTTTTTTAAATCGAGCAGCTCGTATAAAAAATTTCATAGAGCTTTTTTTATCGAGTAGCTCTTTAACGAAATCTAATTGAGTTTTTTGAAATCGAGCCTCTAAAAAAGCTCGCTCCCATTAAAATAATTTAGTTATTATAAAAAACAAAAACGGTAACTTAGTTACACTATATCCAACAGTAATATTAGCTGTGTTTGTGTGACTCTCTATTAGTGTTATCAAGAACGATTTTGACAGTTTTTCAACGTATTCCGGCTTTCTACTGTCAAAATTGTTCGAGATATCATTGATAGGAATACCGCACAAACGCAGCTATAGTCCCTAGATTTTGAATTTTAAAAATTGAAAAAAACATAGCTGAAATTGAAAAGTTTCAAATATCAGAAAAAATCGCCAAAACAAAAAAAATGCAAAAATTTAAAAAATGGCCAAAATTAAAAAAAAAATCATCAAAAGTGAAAAAACTTTAAAATTAAAAAAAACGTCAAAAGTGAAAAACTCACCAAAATAAAAAAATCTAAAATTTTAAAAAATCGTAAAAATTAAAAAAAAAAATCGGCAAAATTGGAAAAAATTAAAAAAAAATGGCAAAAATTGAAAAAATCGTAGAAATTGAAAAACAAATCTCCAAATTTAAAAAATCATGTAATTTTATAAAAAAATTTAAAAAATCGACAAAATATTAAAAAGTCTACAAAATTTCTCAACATCGTCAAAAATTAAAAAAATCGCCAAATTAAAAAAATCGCCAAATTAAAAAAATCGTTAAAATTTAGAAAAAATCGCCCAAAATTTGAAAAATTGCCTAGATTGAAAAATTTTGAAAAAATCGTCATAACTTGAAAAAATTGTCAATATTTGAAAAATTTTAAAAAAATCGTCAAAAATTAGACAAAATCGTCAAAATTGCAAAATGTTGTGAAAATTTTGAAAAAATCGTCAATATTTGAAAAAATTACCAAAATCGTTAAAATTTCAAAAAGTCGTTAAAAATTGGAAAAAATCGGAAAATTTTGAAAAATTGGCAAAATTGAAAAATTTTGAAAAAATCGTCATAACTTGAAAAAATCGTCCATATTTGAATAAATTGCCCAAATAATCAAAATTAAAAAAACAATCTTTAAAAATTAGACAAAATCGCCAAAATTGCGAAATATCGTAAAAATTTTTAAAATTGTCAATATTTTAAAAAATTACCAAAATTTCAAAAAGTTGTCAAAAATTTGGAAAAATTTTGAAAAATTGCCAAAATTAAAAAATTTTGCAAAAATTTTGAAAAAATCGTCATAACTTGAAAAAATAGTCAATATTTGAAAAAATTGTCTAAATAGTCAAAATTTAAAAAAATTTTCAAAAATGAGACAAAATCTCCAAAATTGTAAAATATCGTAAAATTTTTGAAAAAATCGTTTTGAAAAAATTGTCAATATGTGAAAAATTACCAAAATCGTCAAAATTTGGAAAATTGGAAAAAATCGGGAAATTTTGAAAAATTGAAAAAAATTAAAAATTTTTAAAAAATTACCAAAATTTCAAAAAGTTGTCAAAATTGGAAAAAATTGCAAAAATTGCCAAAATTGAAAAAATTTAAAAATTTGGGAAAATCGACAAAAATTAGAATAAATCGCCAAAATTGAAAAAATTGTCCAGGTATTAAAAAACGAAATTTCCAAAATTTATTTCTCGCATTTATTTTTCCTTGTAACAAGGAAATTAGTGCGAAAATCGCTAAAATAAAATTTTAATCATCCATATCTCCCAAACTAGAAGAGCTAGAGGAAAAATGACTGCACCAAAGGTCAAAACCCACTACCAATACCCCGATACCGAAACTAAATTTTGAATTGCATTGCTAGATTTTAAAATCGCGTTTTTCTCAAAAACTAAGCCTCGTAGAGAGAAAAGAGCTTTTATTTGTAATATCGCTAGTATCTTTAAAACCAAATGAGTTAAATGAAAACGGACAACGGTTTTGTAACAAGGAAAAATAAATGCGAGAAATAAATTTTGGAAATTTCGTTTTTTAATACCTAGACAATTTTTTTCAATTTTGGCGATTTTTTCTAATTTTTGTCGATTTTCACAAATTTTTACATTTTTTAAATTTTGGCAATTTTTGCAATTTTTTCCAATTTTTGACAACTTTTTGAAATTTTGGTAATTTTTTAAAAATTTTAAATTTTTTTCCATCTTTCAAAATTTCCCGATTTTTTCCAATTTCCCAAATTTTGACGATTTTTGTAATTTTTCACATATTGACAATTTTTTCAAAACGATTTTTTTAAAAATTTTACGATATTTTACAATTTTGGAGATTTTGTCTAATTTTTGGAAATTTTTTTAAATTTTGATAACATTTTTAAAAATTCCAAATTTGATACAATTTCAAAAATTATAATAAATTTTAAAATCTCATTTTCCAAATGATCGGACAAGCTAAGAAAATTAAGGCAACATTTTTAAAAATTTTCAATTTGGTACAATTTAAAAAATTACAATATATTTCAAACCCTGCACTCGATTTTTAAAACGAAAAGTGTTTTTGCATTTACAGATGATGGTCGTTCTTTAAAGAAATAGTGTATCTTCTGACCATTCCTAATTTGACCTGGATTGGGCATTAAATTAATTGTTTTTGGAAATCTGGGTTCTAACACATAAACCATTTTTTTCTCTAAAACCTACATTCGATATTTGATAAGAAAATAGTTTCGGAATCTACGGTTTTTATCCTTCGATTCTATGCACAGTTCAATCCCTGACCATTCCTATATTTTCCTGGAAAGCGCACGAAAAATTTTTATTTTTAAATTTTTACCTTATAAAAAACCAAATTTATGGACAACTTTTATGGCCGGTTGTAAGGCCCCATGGGGATTCGCCAATATTGGACATACCTTAAAATATGCTAGGACCCTTGTAGATTCCATGGGTATGTGTCCCATAATCCAAATCATCAGAGGAGCGGAGAAAATTGTACTACCATATTTTTCAAATTTGCCAAAAATCAAAATCAATGGATGACTTTGGTAGACTGTTTGTAGTGCACAGGTTCGATTCGCCAATATGGGACTTACCTTAAAACATGCTAGGACTCTTGTAGATTCCAGGGGTATGTGGCCCAGCATCCAATTCATCGGAGGAACGGAGAAATTAGCACGCCCATAATTTTGAAATTTGCCAAAAATTAAAATTTATGGATGACTTTGAAGGATTGTTTGTAGTGCACAGGTGCGATTAGCCAATATGGGCCATAATTGCAAATATTCTCGAACTCCTGCAGATTGCATAGGTATATGTCCCGTTATCCAATTCATCGGAGGAGTCGAGAAAATAATCTTGAAATATTTTCTTACATGGCCGTAATCCAAATCTATGGATAATTTTGGCAGACTGTTTGTAGTGCACAGGTTGGATTCGCCAATATGGGACATACCTTAAAATATGCTAGGACTCTTGTAGATTCCATGGGTATGTGTCCCAGCATCTAATTCATCGGAGGAACTAAGAAATTTGCACGTAAATTTTCCATTTGCAAAGTAAAGGAAAATAATAAATATACACTTAACAGCACTTGCATTGTATTTAAATTAAAAAAAAAACGCTTTAAACATTAAAATTCATTTATTTTTAAGTAATTTTATTGACTAAATTCGACTATTTTAATTATTTTATTAAATAAAATTGTGTTCCACTTAAGTTCCACATGAGAAAAATCTATGGATAACTTTTTTATGGATAATTTCACACACATATTTATATTATGTCCTATGGTTCCATTAGGAACAAAGGGCCACAAAAAACTACAATAGTACTTAGTAAGTACCATAGTACTTAGCAAGTACCAAAGGTACTTAACAAGTACCATGGTACTTAGCAAGTACCAAAGGTACTTAACAAGTACCATGGTACTTAACAAGTACCAAAGGTACTTAGCAAGTACCATAGTACTTAACAAGTACCAAAGGTAATTAACAAGTACCATAGTACTTAACAAGTACCAAAGGTACTTAGCAAGTACCATAGAACTTAGCAAGTACCTATAGTACTTAGCAAGTACCATAGAACTTAGCAAGTACCTATAGTACTTAGCAAGTACCACAGAACTTAGCAAGTACCCGTAGTACTTAGCAAGTTCCACAGTACTTGTTAAGTACCTTGGTACTTAGAAAGTACCAAGTAATTAACCAAGTAATTGTACTTAAGTACAAGTACATTCAGAGTATTTGTACTTAAGTACAAGTACATTCAAAGTACTTGTACTTATTTTTTTTAAGTACAAGTACCAAATACTTGTACTTTACTAGTACTTAAGTACTGAGGTACTGAATACTTCCCGACTATGGTATAAATTGTAGCTTATATATTTTTGTTTTTTTTTTGTTTATTTCATACACGTTAAAATAATCACAATTTAGCTTTTTGGCAAAAAACCATATTTTTCAATAAAAATCACTTTTTTTTTAAATAAATTTTTTTTGGTATTTTTCTTGAAATGTACACGCCTTTAGAAATCATATATAAAAAAATAGTTAAAATTGATGAGATCATGCATTTAATGGTTAATATGCCCCCGTAACCAATTTTACGGTATTTTTGGTGATTTTTTGTTACCATCTTTCCATATGTATCGAAAGTTAGTAATGGTTTTAGACAGTGAGTGATCTTCTTTAGTCCTCTTTTGGCCAGAGCCAAGTATTTTTCAAGTCGCCGCCATTTTGGGTAGTTTGGTGGTAGTCTTCCGGTACAAAAATAACATTATTTTCGCTATATTATACTACTGTGGTTTTACTGTAATAGAAATATACCAAATCTGGCATGTTATTTTAGACATGGAAATAATCTCTTTTGAAGATACCGTTTTATGTAAATATTTGAGTTTATTGAGCCTAATGTAACAAATGATTGACTCCTTTTTCCACAGTTAAAAAGGCCTGACATAATAAGAATTTTTTTGAAAAAATCGGCTGTTTTCTCATTCGATACTCTTCAGGAATATTGCTTCGCCTATCCGCCATATAAAATTTCTGACCAGGAAGCTGCGAAAAGTCTGTTAAAATATGTATAAGTTTCGTGGTCCATTACACAACATGTTTTGAAATAATTTTTTTATGTAAGTTTTTCTCGTTTTTTTTGCATCAATGTTCTACTTAGCATTTATGCATAATAATTTGAAAACCTTATAAAACGTTTATAAAATGAATTTTGTATGGAAAATTTGTTTTATAAGTCATTTAAAAATTTGAAAAGTGATTATGCATATGACCCTATATGTGTTAAGCCTAAATTTTTAGGCTCTAACTCTGCATGCAAATGTTTCCTTCGCCACATCAGACTCGATAGCTTCTCCAGCTTTTGGCTTTGCCTTCGTTCCTGGGCCTGTTATACGAGGGATGGTTATACAGATCTCAGATGTCTTAGTGTTTTCTAAGATTCTACCTAGCACTTAGTCTTGACAAATCTGAAATATTATCCCATAGAAGAACTGATGTTCTTTAATACATATTTCAAACAAAGAACGTCTCATAATTTGAAATAAGAAAATAATTAGGATCTCATAAAGGAAATCGGTTAAATTTTAACCCTCTTTTAAAACCCTTAAATATGAAATTTTATAGCTAAAAATTTGGTAGCATATTTTTTTCTTCTTTTGTCTGTATTTTTTGAGTTATTTCTTAAAATGAAAGTAATTTTTGCTTGATTTCTATGATCTTTATTTCTGAGCCTTAACCGGTTAAACCGTTTTTTTCACACACGGCTAATCGAATCTCGGTTTTACGAGAAATGTTCATTTTTAGTCAACCGACTAAACGTTTATTTAAAAATTCGTTTTTTTTAGCACTAGATGTGAATTTATCTGACGGCATCATGTGTACGTATTACATTAAGCTTAAACTATTTGTTTAATTTGTTCAGAAGATATAGTATAAAGAAATATGTTATTACGTGTGTATTTGTTATTTTGTCATTTTTTATTATAACTGTACACAAATAATTCTGGTTGTGTATGTTAAGATAAAAGAATGCATTTAAATATATATGTAAGTCTTAAGTAACTTTGCACATCTGTTTGAAATATAACATTACTCAAGAATGTTAAAAATGATTTAAAATGAATTACAAATGATTGAGTAGATAAAAAACACATATAAGGCCATAACTAATACTACTTATTCACTTAGTTTTAGTTTGAATACCCCGCTATTGTATTTTCACATGGTGAATTAGTTAACTATTCAAATGGAGATATTGTCCTTTGTTCATTCGTTATTTTTTATATTTAAAGTTATAAATAAATTTAAATATATAACCTTATTTAATTTCAATCCAAAGATTAATTTAAGACTAAAATTTCCTTTTTAGTACATCCTCAATGAATGGTTACATGAAGGCTGTTAACTTTTGTAATATACAATATATAAAAAGGACCGAAAAATCAAAAGAATTTTTTATAATGCCGAAATAATTTCTTAAAGAATTTTTAGCTATTCAGCATTTTTTTTGTGCTGTAATTGCAATATTGTAAATTGACAAAAAATAAGAAGTAAATGTTAAGGAAAAAATTGAATATTGTGACCAATATGTGAGTCGGTCTAATATAGATCATAAAGGAGAATATTTTTAAAACAATAGAGACATTTTCAATAATAAGTTTCTGTTATTTCAAAACATAAATAGCGACTCTCGGAAAAAAATATTAAACAAGTAAACAAAAGCTACGGCCCAATAGCAGAAAAAGTCGAAACACGCCTTCACTTAAATTTTATAAGGTTTAATATGTATGAGTTTGACCCTTAACCCTGTATACATCCCCATACAAAACTACCCCATTTTTTTAACCCTAACATATGAGATTGGGCAGCTAAAAAAATATATGTCCTTAAAATTTTTCATCTACAATATATTAGGATCTGCGACTCCGCGTTGGGAGTCTTTCGTTGTAAGTAAAAATCACAATATTTAAAAATATTTGGAATAATTTTCTCAAGTTCTTTTACGGAACTGCATATATAATGAAAATGTGAGTCGCTATAAAGTGTTTTTTGCTATAAAAGTATAACTAAAGCTTTTACTGAAAACACAGTTTAATCAAAAAAGTAACTGAAAACTAGTATACTTGATATACAAGATTTTTTACTAATTTTTCTACTAACTTAACTAACTAACATCTAGACGATCCAGTATTCAAAGAAGAGCGAACAGCTTATACTTGGTACAATTTGATAAAATAATTTATAATATTTATAGCTCCGAAATTTAATAATCACGTCTTAATTTGTTTTTGAAAGTATATACCTGAAGAAAAGCCAATTAGATTTCAATGTTAACGAAAACTTTCCCAGTATGGTAAAAGCAATTTATTACTAAGATTTTGCTGGGTGATTATTCATTAATTATGTGCCGCATAGTGTAATATTTAAGTACTATTGTTCTCTAAATTGTTATTGTTATCATTTACACATGGGTGTAATATAAATCACTATTATTATGGAAATCTTATGACTAAATGTTTATATTAATCCTTTGGGTAAAAGTTTTACTTCATCAATATACACACAAATAGTTAGTTAAAAAACATGCAAAGTTTGTAGAAAATAAGAAAAAAAAAAAGAAAATATAAGTTAATCAAACTAAAGCTAAAAGTTAAATTGTTTGTATTGAATATCGAAGACCATTTAATCAGTACAATCTATTGTACGTGATTTCTTTAGAAATAGCTACAAAGGAAGTCTATGAAAATCACTTTTATTCAGAGCCATTTACATTGACAGGCTAGACACGGAAGAAAGAAAAAAAGATTAATGTCTTCTTGTACCGAAAGCAGTGTGAAATCAAAACATTTGTCTGCAAATCATCTGAAGCAAACGTTATTCAAATGTTTTGTTAAATGACATAAATTAATTGTTAATGTTAGGAAAGATACAGTAAAATATGTATATTATAAAGTGTGTAAGAGGAGGATTGAAGAAATTGGTAAATATCTAAATATTGCCTATTTATATTTTTGGACCCTTTTTCGTGTATCTTTACATGTAGCAACAGCTGGCGCTGACTTTTTATTGTATTAAAACATGTTTATATTCTTTTATCCTGACGGGGTTTGTGGTGAATATATTTTCGGTATTTATGTGCGCTACAACACTTCCTAGTGAGGGTATTGAGTTAATGCTGGGGTTTGCAACTACTGAAAGCACCATACCAAGACACACCTAATGATACACCAATCGACAAAAATTAATTTGTGTATCCATAATACCTTATTATAAAATTACAAGTCGAAAATATATAGAAGGTAAAATGAAATCTATATCTGCCGAAGGATGAAATGCCAATTGGTTTAAATCAGTCTATAAAGCAATAGAAAATTATTTTTTTTTAATTTGGGTTAAAACATATAAAGCGGTAGATATCTTCTAAACCCCATATAAAACACCAACCACCCAAATTCACTTTTTCGATAACTTAATATTTGTCTGCATTTTCTGCCTCGTTAATTTTCCTGCTTATAGAATTATATAAAGGTCCCTTTCCCGAATTTTGCACGCTTCGAGGTATGTGACCCAAATCATACTAATGTATAGAGAATATCTTGGTCGATCTTCACCGATAACATATAAGTTTCTTAGTTTTTTTCAAATACTTTTGATTTCTCTTCAAAGCAGTTACTTTTTTTGTAAAACTACGTACGAATGTGGTTTAATTGGTAATTAACTTAAACATAAAATATTTTCTTGTATTAAAAATCAAGTTTTAATTTTTGTTTTTTATACATCGAGATTATTATTATTATTATTTTTTTTTATTTTTGTATGTTTATTAGGGTTCTCCAAAAAAAAAAATTGTGAGATATTGATTGGGCCCCTTTAAAATATGTATTTGGGTGTAGAACCACGTCTCCCAAAAAATTAGGACAATCGGATAAGAAGAACACGTGCCTCAACGGCCCTGAAGTTTGAAAAACGGTATACATGGGAAAAATATGACTTTTTTTAATTTGTTAAAATGTTTAATATTTTAAATTAATTAATTAGAAATTAATTAATTCAGTTCTAGGCCAATTTCCTTATTATGAATTAACATAATAAGTACTTTTTTCAAAAACTGCTATTTTTCTTCATCAGCATATTCTCCTAACAAATACTTCACAGAGTTTTTGCTTTCAAAAACCTCTAACACTTTCAGGAATGAAAAGACGATCGTTTCGGGGATTTTCCAAGTCCCCTTCTTCAGTTTTCTTTAGAAAGTGGTGGCAATAGTGCAATGCAAATTGAAACATCAAAATTTCATATTAAACGTAGTCTACTACATCAACGAAATGAGAATGGAGTAAACAATAAAATATGTTTTCGAAGTCTCTGCAAAGACATAAGCAACAATAGAAATATTATGAAAGTTTTTGTTTTTGTATTTCGTACCATCGGTACAAATAAAATACAAATTTTATTTTTACCACTTCTTTGTCAATTACAAGGAAGGGCAAAAAAAACATTTCTCCTAATTTTCAGGATTGAGGTATTTGCTCTTGTGTTGTTATATTCCGGCCAAAATTATTTGAAATTAAAAGAAGAAAAAAGAATAACTTGCCTAAAAGCTAAATAAATGCCAAGAGTCGCCGTTTTCTCGAAATCCGTTAAAATAAAATCTCT
Source organism: Leucophora obtusa (assembly GCA_949987735.1). Taxonomy (NCBI): domain Eukaryota; kingdom Metazoa; phylum Arthropoda; class Insecta; order Diptera; family Anthomyiidae; genus Leucophora; species Leucophora obtusa. The sequence continues at coordinate 152,665,306 of OX465298.1, forward strand.
GCCCCAGCCAAATGAAAAAAGGAATTCCTACAGTTTTTGTAGTTTTTAATTTACAATATGTTCTTAATAAAAGCTTGAAGTCCAATCGTTGATTTTTTATAATTTTTTTAAAAAAAATTTTAAAAATGTAAAATTGTAGATTTGAAAACAGTGTTTAAGAATTCCGACTTTTTGGCACTAATTTAAAACGAGTTTGCAAAGCACATGATAAAAAATACTTTTTAATTGAGTACTTTGGAGTTAATCAAATAAGAAAATGTTTTTGCATTACATTATTTCTACAAATTTCAAAAGTTGGGCTCGAACTTCTTGATTAAGCGTTCTGTGACACATTAGTTGCGGGGGGCAATTGTAATAACTTGGTTTTTTTTAACCTATTTTAGTTTTTATTATCTTATTAGAAAGATAATTTACTGCTTATTACGATTTTTTAATCCTTTTAATTCAACATTATTTTAAAATATTAAAAATTTTAACAACTGAAAAAAAGTCATATTTTTCCCATGTATACCGTTTTTCAAAACTTCAGGGCCGTTGAGGCACGATTGTCCTAATTTTTTGGGAGACGTGGTTTTACAGCCAAATACATATTTTAAGAGGGGGAGGGGGGGGGGCAATCAATAACTTACATTTTTTTTGCTCCATACAAAGTTGGAGGCCCTAATGTTTATACAAAATTTATAGAAAATTTCACATATTAGGGTTTTTTCCTGGGACATATCGGTTAGAGCACCCACGAAATATATGGAATTAGCAAAATGTTTAATTTTCCAGCTCCCCGCTTATTTTCGGATGAGTGAGAACAAAATTTAAGAACTGTGCAAAGATTTGGTTTCTGCGGTGTAAAATGGCCGGGGTGTTTGAAATAAGAAACGCTTTGTAATTTAAAACAATGCTTTAATTTTATACAAAGCAATTTCTGTTTATTTATTTTATCATTTTAAATATATTGATTTTCACTTACTTATTATATACAATATGGGTATCAAACTTTTTTTTTTTTTGAGAGCACATTTCTGTTATTTAAAAATAATTTCATATTTCATAAATTTCGGACATGTCCCCGTACAAAAAAAGTATGAAAAATGGAGTTTTCCCAAATAACTTTTTTGTTTGTTATACAACATGCCATGTCTTTTTACATTAGCTAATGCAGTTTTCAATAAGTTTTCCAGCGATATATAATACTAGGCAAATATAGTAAATACGAACATACAAATCACTAGAAAATTTAAATTTTTCGAAGCTTTTTCTTCGATTTTTTTTAATGTAAACAAAAATCGAGCCTTTTGAAAACAGCAGTTTACATTTTTTTAACAAATATTTCTTCCGATTTTAGCAGAATAGACTGCTATTTGCATTCAATTAAATTTAGCGCAAAAACAACAAAAATTTTGTAGATATAATAGTTAATTTTTGCTATTTTTAGTCCACTAATATTTAACAAAATTTTCTGCAGATTTTACAGTAAGATTTTTTATTTTCATTTAAGTAAAAGTTAACTTAAATATAACTAAAATTATGTAAATGTAATAGTTTTAATTTTGCTGTTCTGATTTTCTTAGTATTTAGTAAAAAAAACTCTGCTAATTTTAGCAGTTTTTTCTGCAGCATAATTTTAAAGTAATTTTTAGTATCTTTGTCGGCTATGTTAACAGATTTATTTCTATGAGTGTAAATTAAAATGTGGTTATCTTCTTTCTCAAACTTTTGTTTATTTCTGTCTTTAGATAATTTTAAATTTACCCGTGTACACATACATGGTATAACATATGCTGGTATTGGTAGCATGTGTTGTGATGGTTACTTTGTTAAAAATAATATTTGACATTTTCATAAAGGCATCTTAAGAGACAAATCTTTATTTATACATACACGAATAGTTTTACTTTTTTTAACATGTTAGTTTATTCCCAACTTAACATTCAGTCATGTTTAAATTTCTTTGACATATTTGCTTACTTAAAAGATATTGGTATATTTTTTTGTAGTCTTTTTCTCTGCGTTGCTATTGATACCAACATTTACATACATAAAGACATAACTACGAATTCGTACATATAGTGAATATATGAATGGTCTTTTGAGATTTTTAAAATATTTTTTAGTCATAGTTTTTACAAAAAACTTCCGTTTAATACTTTTTAGTTTATAAAGAGTATATCGTGATATGGAATCAAAAAAGCTGAAAGTTACATTTAAAAAATTTTACAGGAGAAGCAAAAATTCCCTAAAATGAAAAATAAACCATTTTTTCAACATTTTTTTAAGTTAAGAATATTTTTTTGTTATCGAATTAGTATTGGCGAAAAATTTCTAATTTTTGTATTATTTAAAGAGCTATGAAACTTATGCATTTGAGTATTAGTTTTTCTATGCTTGGACTTAGGGCTTTTAGAATTTTGTTAATAAAATCGTCGCTTTTAGACGTAGGAGTGTAAAATTTTGCAGGAGTGTATATTTTGATATGTTGCATCATATGATTTCATACGACGATATGAGATAATTTTTTTAGTACACTGAAAAAATTTCTGAGATGCTCAGTAGAGGACATAGTTTTAAGTAATTAATTTTTTTTATAATGATCATTACTAATTTCCATTACCATTAGATATATGTAATTGCAAGGAAAAAAGTACATTAGATTTGTTTTCGTTATTTTTAATGAAATATTTCTTCAATTGCATTACATTCAAGTAACTGCAGTGAAATTAATTTTAATTTTCCTAACAAAATTAGACATAGATTTTCATTGCTAGTACTTTTCTTCAAAGGTAAATAAAGCATACCACGGCTAGTTTCATGCAATATATTTATTTTGTTTGAGATAATCTCGTTGTTGGTTGACACGCAATCTACTGTCCCATTTGCGTAAAATGTATGGATAGGCAACTGCTTTAAAATCGAAACATGCACGACATTTATGCTCTTCGTATTTCGCTACATCCAAGATACATTTTGTAGAATCATAAGACTCTTTCATGTTGACACCATATGCAATTTGAACTGGATTTTTTGAGTTGTAATAAAATAGAGATACATCTTTAAGATTTTCCTTTGAAGAGCCAATAAAAATATGCCAATCGGCTGAGTTGTACTACATGCTCATTTCATTCATTAAGCCTACAATGGCGTTACAATAAATAGATGTCTTCGTTTGGTTTACTGTACTGCATGACAGGAATCTATAATGACGGGTTCTGAAACTCGAAACTGCTACTCCGGAATCGAGCAAATGAAGCCTTTTCAATTCGGCTGCTAATATTCCTGCATTATTTTTTGATAGTCAATTTTCTCAACAAAGCATTTAAATGTTCTTGTGACATTAATTTCGGGCTTTAATGTTGCTGCGAATTCTACAAAATTAGAGATGATGGTTTCGGTTTCACAAAATTATTGTCATGCTAATCATCAATCAAAACTTGAGTCAATTTTCGACCACAGCATCAAGCCATTGTAGCAATTTTGGCAGATATGTTCTGGTACCAGTGGCTCATCTTTTTTTTAACGATAGACCAACACTCAGGGGATGCCCCCTACTAATACGAGTGCATAGTGTTAGAATTAGGAAAATAGGTTATGGGAGGGAGGAAAGAGGGAGTGATTGGGGAGATTTCCGCGAGGAGTTCATTCCTCATACGGCTTTTACGACTGATAATCGAATTTTCCCTGTAATGCATTGTGCGATTCACGGGACAATCTACAAAAAATGGATGTACTCTACCAGAGAATCGAGTCGAGAATCGAGTGATTCCAAAAAATCTAAAAGTAATCAGGATTACTTGTAATTACGACAAAATATAATCAAAAAGAATCATAAATAATAAATAAAAAAAACCAAAGTAATTTCTATATTTTTACCATGAAAACTTATCCAAAATGCTTTTTCAAATTCCAAACGACATTTCAGAACATTTCGATCACGCAAAAATTCTACTAAGGCACTGTAATTCATGCCGAATATTTTTAAAAATAATCAAAAAAAAAAATTCAAAAGTAATCTTTGAAAGTAGTCGAATTATTTTTTGATTACTTTTGATTCTTTTTGATTATTTTATGGTAATCTCAAATAATCTTGATTACTTTTAGATTATTTGTAATGGTAATCAATTAGTAATCAGATATTGTTTAATGGAGAATTATATAATCAATACAATTCTTTTTAAAATGTAATCTAATTGATTAGTAATCGTCATCGAAATTTAACAGCTATGGTATAAATAGTAAGGAGGTCGGATGGAGTGAAATATCTCTTACATCGTTTAAAGAAACCAAGACACTTGAATGCTTCTTTTGACAGCTTAAATATGTGTTTATTCCAACGGACATCACACTGAATTCGCATGCCCAGAACATCAAGAGTATCCGGTTCCTGAATATCGACACCACCCATATTGACGATGACATTGACGATCTCGCAGACCTATGGGTCAGCATACAACCCAAGCATACAACCAAAGCAAGATCCCACTCACAGATTGCGAAAAGGTCCCGATTGAGTGTGTCATTCATAATTTGCATTTTGCCCCCAACCTCAAAAAGGCTTGGCCTACAATCAAACGAAAATGAATGGCAGATGCTGCTGTCATTAACGAAAGAGTAGATACACTCAAAAAAAATAAGTTAGTAGAAAAATTAGTAAAACGTCTTGTATATCAAGTGTACTAGTTTTCAGCAATTTTTTTTGCTGAAATTCCGTTTTCAGAAAAAAATGTTAGTTATATTTTTTTTGCACTAAACTAATTTTGAACTAATGTTTTACTAATTTATTTTGCTACAAAAATTGTGCTGATAACCGCATTCATAGCGTGGACGACAACCAGATAAACAAGATGTAGATGTCGAAGCTTGTCTGGAAACGGAAATGACAAAAATAGAAAAACAACTCTACACATATTGTATATTTAAATGTTCAGCAAATAAATTAACTAAAGTAAAATTTCGCTACAAGTTTTTTGAGTTTTTTTCAGTCTACTAATATTCAGCAAAAAGTTTAGTGATTTTAGCAAGGATTTTTTTCATTTGCAGTCGACTAAGTGTTAGCAAAACTTTTGCTGAAGATTACTATTTTTTTTTTGGTAAAAATCAGCTTGCTGATTTTCAGCAAACCTTTTGCTGAAATTACCAACTTTTTTGCAAGCACGCTCCTGACTAAATATTTTTTGCTGACTTTACTGACTTTTTCTTTGAGTGTAGGATTAAATATAACGAAAAGGGAGCGAGAAAGAACCGAACCTTGGGGCACCCCTGAATGAAGCTGAAAGTCGTTGGATGAGACCCCATCTATAACAACACCTATAGTGCGATCCCTGAGAGAGCTCGAAATGAATCTGGAAAAACTTTCAGTTTAAAATAAAATTTATATATGTGTATCCTCTACTTTACTATTGAAAAATTAAACCTTGTGTTCCTTAACGGTATGCTTGCCGCAGACATAGCAAAAGCAGTCACGTTTTTCCAAACAGTCAGCTGTTTTCATTCTTACCTTGTGAGACAATTAAAAAACCAAAAAGATTAAACTCCCTTATGGCAATTTCGAGTGGCAAAAAGATAATGATAACAAGAATGAAGAAAGGCATGCGCAACAAAACTGAAGTCATATTGATACACATAGATACAAAATTGCTAGGTAGTTGAATGTCAAACCTTCTCTACAGAGATGGGATGATCTACATATGTGAACAATAACTAAATTAACCCTTAACGGCAATATCGAATTTGATTGGTTTTTGGTGATGGGCGTTGGTGTGTTCTGAAAAATGAAGTAAAATGATGATGGGTTTGTCGCGAAAGCCGAAAATACGTACTCTGTCTTGCTGGCCTTATCGAATTCTTTCAAAAATTTTATTTACTTGTGAAAATTGTATCATCTTTCTTTAATTTTAAAAATAATTTAAAACAGAGTGATATTAATTTTTGATCTAGAGTCAAACTAAAAAACATCCATTTACCAGAATAAAAGATCAACTAAAAATTACTTCTTTTAGTAGGTTTGAGGTTAAGAAGAAAAATAAACCTGTTCTTCAAAAGTTATAAACACATTAAATTTTCAAATCAGACTAGATCCAGTTTCTGCCTTTTTTATGGACATGCTTCATCAGTGATTTTCCATTAAATTGTATTATTGTTTATATTTTTATCGTCAGATTGTCTCTATATGAATACTTTCAGAAGTGATCCCTCATTCATCTTAAAAAACAAATGACTTGGTGCAAAATATAATTTAAATAACATATATTTAAATTTAAATTTAACAGTTCGTTGTAATTCCAAAATCTTTGATTATCATACACAGAGTTGAATAGAACCAGCTGAAATACCTTAAGAATTAAGGTTCAAAGCAAAAAAGAGTAATAATAGCAAAGAATAAAAATAGCATTGTTAGATTTCGTTGATGTTTGTCTAAGTTGAGTTAATGTTAACATATTTAATTTGCTTTCAACTGTCACATAAGTAGACGATTATCAATTTTAACCCATTAAAGGCAAACGACACTGATGATGGCTTTGTACCGAAAGCTGAAAATACGTATTCTGCCTTGCTGGCCTTATCGAATACTTTCAAAAGTTTTATTCTTTATAATTTACTTGTGAAAATTGTATCATCTTTCTTTAATTTAAAAAATAATTTAAAACAGATAGTGCCCGGGTAAAAATCTTAATATGGTGTCGTACATAATTATATCTTTTTTGATAAATCCCCATATACAACGATATACTAATTGATCCGAAAAATGGGTCATCTACATGTGTCAAATTATATCAAATTAGATATAATTTGATACAGTTTGATCCGAGATTGGTCCATATCCAGGACATCAAATTATATCTAATTCGATATAAAAATATCTGATTTTATAAAATTTTGTCTGATAGTAGGCATACTTTTTATGCATACCAGCTATTAAATTGAGATTGAAATGTCTATGGTTTTAACATTTTGAAGACCCAAATTTTAAAACATAAAATAAAAATTTATTTGAATACTTTTGTCTTCTAAATCGTACGCATCATTTTTTAATATGATTTTACATGCAAAAACATCACTTGGAAATTATTTGGCTATGGAGTAATTAATTCTGAATTTGCAGATAACTAAATTTGATGTTAAACTATATATTAATTTGTATGCGATTATATAGAAAGTTATATAAAATTAAAATATATTTTTAGTACGACGACACATACAGTGTTATAAAACTTAGTATCAAATCATATATAATCATATCGATCACTACATATAATTTGATTAGTTTTATAAGGCTTATGTAGTTATATATAGAGTCAGATTTGGGGATATGTAATAATATCAATTACCGTACAAAAAATTCGTTGAAAAAATAATATCAGATGTAGTTGTATATAATGATATGTGTCTTAATGTTAATCCATTCATTGTCAGATATAGCCCAATCACATTATATGTGACAATATATAACTATTTTTACTCGGGTGATATTAATTTATGATCTAGAGTCAAACTAAAAAACATTAATTTACTAGAATAAAATATCAACTAAAAATTCCCTCATTCATTGTAAAATTTTATGGCCAAAATTTTTGTAGAACATTTTATACCCACCCTCCCCCTTTTTAGGAGCGTTTTTTACAATTTGTTAGAATGAGTCAAAATTTACAGTTATGTGGGGAGTCAGAAGATAAATATATTTCACAATAGTATTTGCCTCAATATTTTCTACATAGTTGCTGAATATACTCTACACTTTAGATGCAAAGCAAAGATACTTTCATATACCGATATGCTACACGATCAGGCCAAAGGGGGGAAACTTTAACCCCCTTGTGATCTCTCAAAACTCCGACACACGTATATTTTTTTTTTGTCTCCTTACCAGAATCGATTGTCAAAACCCCATAATTTTGGATAAAGTTTAAACAGAAAATATATTTGATTAACCAAAACACTGCCATACTAGCACTCTGCGTTCTAATCTCAGCAAAGACGTTATAGTTTCTTTTTTTTTAATATTTTTATTGATTCAAATTAAAAGACCCAACTGATTTTCTGTTATTGATATAATTTTATTCAAAAACAAAATATTCAAATTTCCAAATTGAAAAAAAATTAAAATTTGATATTTGACCAAAATTCAAATTTAGTTTGGCTTTGTGGAAAAGCAATGGCCTGACAAGCGCAAGGCCGCCGGTTCTATCCCAGTTCGCGGCATAAAAATTTTTTATTTTTTAAATAGATTTTCTATTTATAGAATATAGAATCCATAAGCATTAAAGTAATCAATTAATACAACAAAAATTAAAAAATTGTAAATAAGTTTCGGTAATTACAACAGTATTAACAATTAATAAATATGATTGTACCGGCAACTACAAAAATTCCATTGGCGCAAAACTACGAATGTGTTTTCTGAGTGGATGAAAGCAATAAATAATGCAAATTTGACATTGACGCAAATCCTTTTTTTATAACTGGACATTTGTCTTGGAAAGCATCATATGCTGTTTCGTAAGGGTACTTGTGTGCAGTAAGTTATTTAAATTTTTATTTATAAAAACGATATATGGAGGTAACTTAAAAAAAAAGAAATTTACTATAAAACAATTAGGTTGTTCATAAGGGGTGTGCTATCTGTTGTATCGTTGTATCGTCCTAACAAAAAACAGAGTTGTTAAAATTTGTATTTGTGTTTAACAACGACTTTCTATTCAGTTTTCTATCTGTTAGCAAACTCAAAAATAGGACACTAAACATACGTAAAAATATTGTATCGTGCTATTCTCAAATGTTGTATTTTTTCAATTTAATTTTTAACAATTCTGTTTTTTGTTAGGACGATACAACGATACAACAAATAGTACACCCCTTGTGAAAATCCTAAATATTTTTTATAATTTTGTTTTTATCTACTTTTCAGGGATCTAATAATTATAACTTTTATTCTTTTATTCAAAAAATTCAAATTTAAAGTGAAATAAAAACAATTAAAACGAGTAAAAAGGTTAAAATCGGGCATGCCGACTATACAATACCCTACACCAGTCTGGTGTATTGTTTGGATCCGAAATTCGAATGGGTTAAAATGGGGCTTATGTCAAAATTTTCTATAATGTGAGTCAGCGCACCAAATTTCATTAAAATATCTTAATATTTGCGACCTTCAGTTTGTAACCAAGCCAATTTTGGGGGGACCCTTATATGGGCACTAGTTCTAAACATGGACCGATGTTCACCAAAATCAATAGGCTTCGATCTTGGGCCAACATAGGTCTATGTACCAAATTTCATCAAAATATCTTAATATTTGCGGCCTGCAGCGTATAAACAGTATAATTTTGGTAGGACCCTTATATGGGCACTAGGTCTAAACAAGGACCGATGTTCACCAAAATCAATAGGCTGCGTTATTGGGCCAATGTAGGTCTGTGTACCAAATTTCATCAAAATATCTTAATATTTACGACCTGCAGCGTATAAACAGTATAATTTTGGTAGGACCCTTATATGGGCACTAGGTCTAAACATGGACCCATGTTCACCAAAATCAGTAGGCTGCGTTATTGGACCAATATAGGTCTGTGTACCAAATTTCATCAAAATATCTTAATAGTTACGACCTGCAGCGTATAAACAGTATAATTTTGGTAGAACCCTTATATGGGCACTAGGTCTAAACATGGACCGATGTTCACCAAAATCAATAGGCTGCGTTATTGGGCTAACATAGGTCTGTGTGCCAAATTTCGTCAAAATATCTTAATATTTACGACCTGCAGCGTATAAACAATATAATTTTGGTAGGACCCTTATATGGGCACTAGGTCTAAACATGGACCGATGTTCACTAAAATCAAACTTGTTCGTCCTTGGGCCAACCTAGGTCTGCGTACCAAATTTCATCAAAATATCTTAATATTTGCGACCTGTAGAGTGCGCACAAGATTGCATGGACAGACAGACAGACGGACTGACGGACGGACGGACAGACGCACATCGTTAAATCGAAATAAAAAAAAATTCTGAACCGATCGGTATACTATAAGGTGGGTCTACGACCAATATTTTTTGGTGTTACAAACATCAGCACAAACTTATAATACCCTGACCACATAGTGGTGTAGGGTATAAATATGGCTTTTACATGTATTTAAAAACAACAACAATTATTTTGTGTTTTTCTACCTTCATCCAAAATAAACTGTTCAAGATTAAATTCAAACGGCTGAAAACAGACGAATGAAGCCATAAAAGTAAACTCTAGTTGTTAGAAAGTTACGTACCCTCAATAAACAGTGATAAACTGGAAACTAATCTACATATCACAACAACGTTTATTAGATGATTTCCGGCCTAATTGTGAGTTTTATATTGAAATTAAATATAAGAGTTGTTGCTTGATTTTTATATAATAACTAGGGTTTGGGGTTCGGGAATTCCCGGGAAAAGTTTGCCGGGAATTCCCTAGAAAATAATATATTTTTCCCGGGAAATCGGGAAATTTTAAAAATATAAAATTTTTTAAATTGTTTTTGTTTCGAATAGGATTTTTTAATTTTAGTCATAAAAAACATTTTAAATACCAAAACAAAAATGTCATTGGTAAAATCTTTTAAAAGGGAATACATTTATTTGACACAGAAATAAAATCTTTGCCAAGTAATTAGGAGCATTTCAACTAATAAAGATTTTTCGCATAACTTATTCAAAATTTAAGTAGTAAAACCTAAAAACTTGGTAAAATGTTTAAAAGAAATATGAAAAAATAGCTCTGTTTCTTACAAATAATCGCCCTTAGTATCTAAATTCTGATTGGTTAATTTGTTTTTAACCAATCAAAATATTTGAAAATATAAATATTTTTGTAAGGTTTTCATACACAAAATGAACAAAACCGTTTGATTAAAAATAAAGTCGACTTTAAATTTAAAATACTCCTTTGTATTGAGGGTCAATAATTTTATAAATAACGTTTTCATTAATAAATATGAAAAGAAAAGACTAATGGTTAACTGTGGTATCTAAATTTGGTTCTCCGACATCTAAATTTGGTTCAAAAAAAAATTGATGGTCATGCAACTTCTCTTGAAGAAAACAACAAGAACAACGTTTCAGCTAAAATTAGCAAAGTACCCGAAGAAAAATGTATAAGCTGAATAGGCATTAAAGGTTATATGGTAGGGCAAACATTTCCTGAAATGGTTCCAAATTAGCCGCAGTCAATCCGCACCATAACTAGATCTTCGTTTATCCGAGAAAGTTTTTATAATAAAAACCTGGCATTGCAAAAGAATGAAACCGATATAAAGAACATTATATTAAATTACTACAATCATGTAAAAGATATCACGATAAAAGAAATATCGAGCAATATTTCTAACAATGGGAGATTTACTATATTTTTAGATGAATGGACAAGAATATCACAAAAGAGATATTTGAACATATGTATAAATGGAAATAATTCATTTCATAACCTGGGGTTGGTTTATATATCAGGAAGATGTAATGCTGATGAAATAAGAAGAATTGTAGAAATAAGACTAGAAGAGTTTTATTTGTCTTTGGAAAATAACATTGTGGCCACCATATCTAATGGGTCAAGTGTGATGAAACGGTTTGTTTCCGACAGTCCAGTAGTGGGTGCTTTCTGCTGGAATCATGCAATTCATTTGGCAGTGCTTAGAGTAATTTATGTGAAATCAAATGTTCAACATTCTGATATTTTTACTTTGAATTCTCACTACACAGACTGGATTTGTACTGAAATAGTGTTTTTTTAACAAAAATTACTTATATAGGTGGTTTTCATTAAAAATTTTGTTCAAAAAATTAAATTTTTTCATTCCCGTTTCCCGGGAAATAAAAAAGTCCGGGAAATCCCAAACCCTAATAATAACCAACAAAAAACTTTCGTAAATTTTTCTCAAAAAAATTAAAAATTTACAGATAATGTGTTACATGCTATTTTTACTAGCTTTACCATTTTCACCAGTATTAGTAGTTTTTACTTTTGTTATTGCATCCACCAGATTTCGAACTTGCGACCTTAAGATTGCTAGTCTAGCTTTATACCGCTGAGGTATTTTTTGATATGGAAGTTGATTCACATAAAAACACCACTTTGTTATTGCGAGATACTTATTAAACAACTGCAAAAGGTTCAGTTGTTTAATAAGTATCTCCAATTCCGTATTCTTTTCAGTACTATTTTCACAGCTGATGAAAAACTATTTTTTAAATTATTTTTTCACATTATTTTTTTTTCACATTATTTATTTACATTTTTTACGTATTTAAAAATTTTAAAAATTATTTTATTTAAACAAATTAATTATAGTTATTAAAAAAAAATTAAAGAACATATTGGTCCCTACGGGAATCGAACCCGCGATCATCTGTTTGGAAATAAACTGTAAAAAATCACTTTTTAGGATCACTTTTAGTTCAGTAAATATTTTAGGATCAATACTTTAGTGATTTTTTGGATGTTGTTGAGAATTACTTTAATTAAAGATTAATTAAAAAAGTTTTTTTTTTAAGTTGTTCAGAATTACTTGTAAACAAGCAGTAAGAATACAGTAACGGATACTTTTAAAGTAGTGAAAAAAGTTGTTTATTAAGCACGACTTCCAATATAACACATTTTTATACAAATCGTTAATTAATTAACTCTTATGATTCACTTTTAAATTTCCATTCCGTGGATGTCTTATTCCCGATTTTAGTAATTTTTGTTGTTGTAACATTGACAACTTTTACAATTTTTTCCTCTTCAACTATGTAGTTTAATTAGAGGTATATTCATCCAACCATTAAAATAATAAAGAGGTAATGAGGAAAGTAACTAGTTCATTACCATGTAATGGATTATGTACTTGTTAGGTGTATTTGGTTATGACTTCTAACATTAGTACATACTTAAATTAAGTATTCACCCCTTTATATGCTTTTATATCTGCAGTTTAATCAATGACTAACAAGGTTTTTTGTTAAAAATATTTTGATTTTATTGTTACCAAAAATCACTTAAACTTTTTTTCTCAATTTCCGTTTTTATTAGGACAGGAAATTGTATTTGTTCTTTTTATTTGATAAAGCCAGGAAAGCTACATCTTTCACTTATGTGTAATTTATATAATTCTGCTTAAGAAATGTGTTTTCTTAACAATTTACTTTTTTAAATTTTTTTAAACTGGTCACACTTCAGTGTTTTCAAATGACCTTAAATAATTGTTTCAAATTGTTTTTCAAGAATTTATAAAAGAAAAACTTTTGCAAAAGAGGTTTGTAGATAAATAAAAAGCAATTGATTAGATATTGCTAACATAAGAGTATATGCTATAATTTCTGTTTTTTTAGTAAAACATTAAAAAGAATTCTGTACATTTTAAACTTTATTTATTACATTATATTTATGTATCCATAACTTAAATAATTATTACTAATATTTCAATTGTATAACATCAATTATCCTAAATAATTATATATGTTCGTAAGTGTAGGCAACTAAATACTAAAATTCATTACAAAATTAAACTCTATTTTAACTTTAAATATAAACCATAATATATTTATTTTGTGTGACTAACAAATTAGATAATATAATTTCAAAAACAAATTGCATTTGATGTCATTTGTAGAAGTCACAACAAACATGAATTTGAATTTGCATATTGTGAAATTTAATGCTTTATATATAAAATCCATACATTCTACTAGTTACATGTGTAATATGGTTTTATATGGAAAACATAGTTATTTTTTGATGTAGTATAATATTTTGATGCAAAAAGTTTGAGTATTACAAATTAATTTTAAAATAAAATTAGCAGTTCAATGGAAATGAGATTATACGTATACTATTACTAGCAGGGTAATAGTACGATGTATTTAATTTTAAAGTATAAGACAACTGAAATATTAATACTTCATAACTTTATACAAAGAAGGTACTCAGAACGTTAGACGTTAGATCTAATTATTTATATTAAACAAATTCGTTCTAATAAGCTTACGTGTGAATACTTTTAAAATTACATCAAATGTGTAATAATACACACAGAAAACAGTCTCAGTTGTGGCCACCGAATTTGTTGCCAATCGAATTCGTGGGGTTACGACAACTATCTTTATATTAAATTATATTTTTCGTCGTGAAAGCCAATATTCGGTTGTCTAATTCAATATTATGTTCCATATAAATATTTTTATGTTCTACAAAATTTTATTGAAATTAAAAAACATTTTTTGAATTTTCTGGTATTGAACCCGGCCCTTCAGGTTAATAGTTCACACTTTTACCCACTGCACCACAACTACTTTTAAATTTCTTAGCCATATTTACTGTTTATACATATGAATATTTTATTTTAATTAAAAAAAAACATCTAAATTTTTGTCTTTTCCGGGATTCGAACCCGGAAATCCGGCGTGCTAGGCCAACTCCTCACCCACTACACCACAAACACTTAATAATTTTAATGACTAATTTTGAATGTATGTGTTTTATTAATACAGTATAAAATTCGTTTATCAATACCAATTATTAGTTGTGTGTGTCATCAATACAATCCACAATTCGGTTGGTTCTACAGAAACTTGAATTTAAGGTCATATTTGATTAGGATACCCGTATTTGTAGTTACCACTTTCGAATATTGAAATTTTTTTAAAAAAGGTTATAGATAACACCAATTTTCTTGTATATTCACTAAATAAATGGCTGCTTCTACTGCATAGAATTACTAAACTGATACTAATTTTAAAATTGATTGGAGATACCAATAATTTGTTAAAAGGATTGTTTTTTAGTTCATTTTCCCTATTTTTAATACCTAGTAAAATATTTTTGATGTAGTAATCAATTATAGGTAATTCCAAATAAAATAAATTACTGGGAAATTCATTTTAATGGTTTAGATCGAAAGCCAACCAATGTTTTTCCTGGGTGTAATAAATAGCTATTTTATAATTACTGACAAGTATAAATGTAAGCCTTTATGTTTCCAAACTTGTATCCACTTACTGTATAATTGCTTATAAGAATACGATTAACAACTCAGCTGGCAAACTTCGGATGGGATGAAACCAACGGGAAATGTTATATCGGTCAAAAACAAGTTATACGTGTCCCGGCGTTTCGCTGGGTCACCCGTAGGAATCGAGATATATCTTTTTTTTTGACATAACTCGAGAACCACTAGTCCGATTTTGATCAAACAATTTAAAAAAAAATGTTACCGCTACCATAAAAATCAATAACCTTTTGTTTATTACTTTTTTTTAATATTTTAGGCAAAAAATATTTTTTCTTCATACATTTATTTTTACCGGCAAAACTGTTGAGTATATAGAAAAACGTTATATGAACAGATAAAAGGAATTGTAATTTCTAATTTTTTTTAAAATTGTTTGAGCAAAATCGGACTAGTGGTTCTCGAGTTATGTCAAAAAAAAAGACCACCAAAGGTCAAATCGATAGATCTCGATTCCTAGAGGTGACCCAGCGAAACGCCGGGACACGTATAACTTCTTTTTTACCGATATAACTTTCCCCGGTAGTTTGAACCCTTCCCGATCACTGACCCCTACCATTTGTCTCACAGTGTTATGACTCAAACATTAATTCAAAATATAATGAATTTTGCAGCCCTCTTATCTTAGAATAAAAAATGTTCCAAAAATTGAACATAATGTTACAAAAATGGATTAGTCCAGTATAGAAAATTTTACAATTTTAGAAGAAAAATATCTCGAGAAACGGTATTCATGAAGCCCGTCGATTTGGTAGCACTACTTTTAATTAAAATGTTAAGTGGTTTTAAGGTAGTACCCCTAGAATTTTCTACCACGTTCTATCACTACCCTACGGGGAATGAGGAGTCAATTGCCCTCCAAGGATCTATCCCGTGACCGGTCAACCGAAGGCATATTACTAAATTAGTACAAATATTAACCAAAGGGAATGAATTAATTTTCTAAGTATTTTCTGATTCGTTACTTTTACTGTTGCTTTTAAAAAACTTGACCGATACCGAAATAAAAAAGGAAATTCGCGTCATATTTTTTAAATTTTTTTTTTTATTTATTTTGAACTTTATTTTTTACGATTTGCTTATTTTAGCTCTTATTTTAAATGTTTATAATTTTTTGCTAAAAAATTTTAAGTTTTGTATTTTCAACGTTTTTTAATAATAAAGTAGTTTTAACAATTGGTATTTCATTTAATTTTCTTTTTAACTTAAGGGCAATTTTTTAAATTTTTATTTATATATTATCAGAGTTTTTGAGGTAATTTTCTAATTTTTAATTGATTTTTAATTTAATTATGGCCAACGCAAAAAATGAGTCAACTGCCATTAAAGGACCTATCCCGTGACCGGTCAATTGGGGGCATACTGAAGGCACTTCTACTATATATGTGTGTTAGTGTTGTTTTCTTTTATATTTTTTTCTTTTCCATTTTTTTTTATTTGCTTGTTGTGTTTGCTTTTTCTTTTTCTTTTTTATTTGAACATAAACGAAAAATATATAACTTTACCATCAGCCTGCCATCACTCATACGCAACATTAGCTCAGACGGTAGAGCGTTTGCCTTACAAGCAGGGGGTTGTGTTATCGAGCCCTACTTCGACGCCAAGTAGATTATTTTTAATTCTTAATTTTTTTATTAGTTTATTTGAAAAGCTATTTTAAGACACACCACCTTACTGTCACAAGGTGTCTAAACTGTGGCAATTGGTCATTTTCAATGACAACGCCATGTTAAAGTGATATGTCTCTTTCAAACAAAAAGACCGATCAATGACCGGTCTCCGCCCCCTTGGGACCTATCCTGCGTGTCATCCGGGACCGGTCCCTTTCCCCATAGGGTACTGAAGTAAAACCATAACAAGGCTGCCACCTGACGAGTAGAGTTAGATAATTATTAACGTTTGTAAAGTTAGTTGCGTATTAGCGATTTTGTAATTCACTTGGGCATTAGTATATTAAGTTGTATGTTGTGTGGAAAGTAATAAAGTGTTTAATAAATAAATAAGTTCGATATCAAACAAAAGAGTGTATGGTTTATTTAAAGGAAATAAGCAAACGTTTTTAAAGGTAAAAAAGTAATAATTTTTTTTGAGGTTTAAAGTTTTTTTTTTAGAAAATTATATTTCCTTTGGATGAAAATATAAGCCATCTAAAAAGAATCGAAAACTACTCATCATTGAGTGGGAAATTGTTGAAAGAGTGTTTTATGGACAGTGGAAAAATGGAGTAGTTTTGGAGCTTAAAAAATTGTTTGAAAATTTTGCATATTGTCAAAAATGTTATATTTTTAAATAAATTTTTTTTAACAAACATATATGTATGAGCATTTCAATTATATCTCCTAACGCATACAAGAAGAAAAAATACCAGTAGGATTCGAGATATAGAAGCTTTAAAAAAATGTTATAAGTGTACCAGACTTTTTGTAAAAAATTAGCTTATTTCTATCTATATGGTATTCTGTTTGATATTTGCTAATTATTTGTATCATCTTAAATCAGTGTTAATAACGTACTTATTTTCAGTCAGTTCAGAATAAAGGCCCTGTGCGGGGTGGCTAAATTTGTTCTGAACTAAATACAAATTGACAAAAGGGTTTCTTTGAAAATTGTTTTAAGAAATTGTCTAATTTCAAAGAAACTTATAAACCTGAATTTTTTTTAGAATTATTGTCACGAAACTCTGGTCATAGCATATCGGAAATAGCCCCTACTTGTCCAACTAGCTCGCAGATGACAGGGGAGGTAAGACCCGCTATTTCCGGCAGAGGGCCTGATAATAAAATTTCTAAATCTTAAACAAAAACTACATCAAAACTAAATTCATAAAAATCCCCTGGAAAGGTCCCCATTAAACTTTTAATGTTAAACCCTACACTAATTTAGAATTAGTTAGTTCGCATCCACCCTAAATAGAAAATTTAAGAAAATTTAGGTTTTTATATAAATCAATAAGGACTCCCTATAGGAGGAAATTTTTTATTAATTTTTTGGACTAAAAAGTAACTCAAAAATACTCAAATTCATGAAGAAATTTTGTATTGACGCACTCATTTTGCTGTGCAGTTTTTGAGTCAAAATAGAAGGCTCTTTTGAGTGAACCACTTTTATAGAAAAATTTAAAATTTTAGTAATAATTTTTGAGCAAATATTTGATTAATTTTTGAGCCCATTTGCTAGCCGCGTACTTATTCTGTAAACATAAATTTTGTATGTTTTTTCATGCAGCGAATATGTATAATTTCTTAGAAAAAAATCATCCATCCATGAAATTTAATGACTGCTTCTTCTGCATTCCAGCAAGTGTTTGTTAAAGTTCTGTGCACACATAGTTGTTAAGTAAATGTTGTTTATCCCATCAGAAAATCTAAAATATAAGAAAGAAATA
Source organism: Leucophora obtusa (assembly GCA_949987735.1). NCBI lineage: Eukaryota > Metazoa > Arthropoda > Insecta > Diptera > Anthomyiidae > Leucophora > Leucophora obtusa. The sequence goes on from OX465298.1 coordinate 152,683,702, forward strand.
TTATTATAAAATGCTTTCTTATAGTAGATCAATGAAGGCAGGCGCGAATCCAAAGGAAAATATAAAGGCCAAATTTACAGCCAGAGCAACAAACGAAAATTTTCTTAAAATTTACTTAAATATTTTGGAAAAATATCGTTCTTAGTTTCGACTATAAAGAAAACCTTCAGAACTTAAGTGTTTTCCTAAACTCTTTAGAGAAAATAAACTTAGAATTATAGTAATTTCTTAATAAATAAAGTCCCAAATCATATAGTACTTGGGATGAATGCATTTTTGGTTAATTTAATTACACTACACTAGAATTATTGAAATACACTCAAAAAAATTAGTTAGTAGTAAAATTAGTAAAACGTCTTGTATATCAAGTGTACTAGTTTTCAGCAATTTTTTTGCTGAAATTCCGTTTTCAGCAAAAATTTTAGTTATATTTTTTAGCACTAAACTAATTTTGAACTAATGTTTTACTAATTTATTTTGCTACAAAAATTGTGCTGATAACCGCATTCATAGCGTGGACGACAACCAGATAGACAAGATGTAGATGTCGCAGCTTGTCTGGAAACGGAAATGACAAAAAAAGAAAAACAACTCTACACATATTCTATATTTAAATTTTCAGCAAATAAATTAACGGAAGTAAAATTTCGCTACAAGTTTTTTGAGTTTTTTTCAGTCTACTAATATTCAGCAAAAAGTTTAGTGATTTTAGCAAGGATTTTTTTTCATTTGCAGTCGACTAAGTGTTAGCAAAACTTTTGCTGAAAATTACTATTTTTTTGGTAAAAATCAGCTCGCTGATTTTCAGCAAACCTTTTGCCAAAATTACCAACTTTTTGCAATCACGCTCCTGACTAAAAATTTGCTGACACATCAACATTTTTTGCTGACTTTATTGACTTTTTTTGAGTGTAGATGTACTTCTTTTTTTAACAGAAACACTAATGATTTTAACATTGAATTGTCATAGAAAAGGAGTATTCCCACTTCAAAGTATTTGCAGTATATTTGAACGAGTGCAAAGGAAATGTTTTCGTCAAAAAAATCCCAAAAAAAATATTTTTTATATTAAACAAAATTTTTGTATTGCTGCCACCGAGCATCGAACTAGAGACCTCAAGTTTGTTAGTAAAGAGTTCTACCGCTGATTTATTCTTTGCACTATTCTTTGGCTGGCATAAAACCCCGCTTTATCATTGCGTGATATTTTGCTTTATTCTCTTCAATAAAAGTACTTTTAAAGAAACGCAAAAGGTGCACTGCAGTTCAGTATTGTTTTCGGTTCTATGGTATTTTCAGAGATGCATAAAAAGAAATTTTATTTCCTTTGTAATTTACTTGTGAAAATTGTATCATCTTTCTGTAATTTCAAAAATAATTTATACAGAAAGTGATATTAATTTATGATCTAGAGTCAAACTAAAAAACATTCATTAACAAATTAAAGATGAATTATATACCCCTCATTCATTTTACATAAGTTTTATTTTATATGCTTTAAGTATTAAACAAGAATATATATTTTTTATATGTCCCAGATTTTTTCTCGATGAGTTAAAAATGGAATGATAAACTGACATATAGCCTCCTCCACAGTGGGATGCAGGGTATAAAAATGTTGAATTTCAAAGAATTAATTATAAACATAAAAAATTAAAAAAATAAAAAAAAAATTAAAAAAATATTGATCCCGCCAGAAACCGAACCAGCGATTATCTATTTGGAAATAAAATGTATCAAAATTACTTTTTGGGATCACTTTTGGAGCAATTATGCTTTGGAAGCAATACTCAAATGATTATTTGGATGTTGTTCAGAATTACTTCTAAAATAGCTGTAAAAATATATTAATGGATAGCAACGGAAGAAGTAATTTTTCGAAGTTGTTCAACATTACACATAAAAGAGCAGTAAAAATACAATAATGGATACTTTGCCAGCAGTGAAAGAAGTGGTTTATATTGTTTTAGCTGGATTCTTTTGCAATACATAATTTTTATATAATTTTTAAATGCTGAACACAAATAAGACAAATTGTACGCTTAGTTTTCCAGATAATATGACTTCAAAATTATCATTAAACTTCCCGTTTTTTTTGAAGTTTTTCTTTAACACCATGAAACTGAATGTTAAGAATGTTCAAGATTTTGAAATTTATGGAGCTTTCGGCTATAGTAATGATGGGCGCTGTGGTGTAATAATAAGCGCTTTAGACTGTTATGCATAAGGTAGCGGGTGCGATCCGCAGCCAAGATTTTATTGACAGTATCCTCAAATTGGGAACTGATTACCTCAAGTTGTCGAAGCCTCTCTTCGATATATGTTGTAGTGGTCTTTCTTTAAGGAAATCCTTTTTATAATTTGCAACTACTCGGATTTCCTTTACGAGCGATAATTGTTTTGCAGCAAGTTCCTCCATTATCCCTGTGTTTAGCTGTTCCAGTTGGCTGGAGTAAAAGCTGATTGTTGAATATTTCGTCAAGTTGGTGGTTGTGTGTCCACCCGGGCCCCAAATGTTAAATCCTCGTTGGGATTTTTAAAATGTGATTTAATTGAATACATAAACTTGAATTAATGCAGGTTTAAATGTTGGAACAATTAGCATATAATCCAATTGAACCAATGGCAGTAATTTCTTATTCTAATGTTACACTTGGCACATAAACCAATTGGAATGCGATGAATTAAAATCACTTGGCGGCTTTTGAGTTCTTAAATTACTGACCCTTTAATGAAGAAATAAATTTTCTTTTATACATTTTATGATCACAATAAAAAACCATAATTATGCTGATTAGTTAAAATATATTTTTTATGCTTAAATAAATTAGGTTTATGTACGAATTCAAGGCCGATCATATAACAGCAAGTGGCTGGTAGAATAAACAAAACAATGTACAATTGCAATGGCAGTTATTTCATGGTCATTGGACACTGAACAAAATATAAGTGCAGTGACATACATTAGTATGGCCTTAAATTCGTACAATTACCTTTAAATAAAGGTACATATTGTTTAAATTACCCTAATTCTCATTGGTTTTTCTGAGAAAAAATTAGTTTTTTCGACAATCACGAAAAAAAATAAAAATATTTAGAAATTAAAATGCAAAAATCGGCCATGACAGTACCGAATTTTGCAATCTCGAATTTAATAAAAGAATTTTGAAAATTGCTTAAGAATTATGGCCCGAAATGTTTTTTGCCCAAAAAAGTGCTTTTGGACATATTGTGCCACGGTGCGTATTAGTAATATTTAAAATTTGTTTAATACTCATACGTACTGTGGGTTATTCATTTTTAAAGTGTGTTCAGTATTGCCTAACTGTTTTTAAAATTTTTTTTTGAATGCTTGTCCGTTTTTAAATTTTTTTCTAAATTTGAAATGAAAATTATACATTTCAATTAACGTAGGCAAAAAACTTTTTTTTTTATTTTGCACTTTCCATATAAAGTATTCTAAAATATTGTGAGCATACTACACTAAAAAAAAAAAAGTCAGTAAAGTCTGCAAAAAATGTTGCTGCGTCGTGTTGTGTTTTTAGTGGCATTTTCTACATCTTCTCTATCTGGTTGTTGTCTGCGCTATAAATGTATTTATCAGCAAAGTTTTGACAGCAAAATAAATTTGTAAAACACTAGTTCAAAATTAATTTACTGCTAAAAAAATATAACTAAATCTTTTGCTAAAAACACAATTTAAGCGAAAAAGTTGCTGAAAACTAGTATACTTGATATACAAGACGTTTTACTAATTTTTCTACTAGCTTATTTTTTTGAGTGTAGTTTACTATAACACTATTCTGTTTATGACTAACAGTCAAGAGAATGCATGAGCCAGTGAATGTGCATATTTGTGGTGATCATCAATTGTGTATAAAAGTAGACCAAACACAGTAAGCGAATAAGTCGGGCTGTTCCTTTAAAGTATGCTGTATGAGTTGTTGAGTGAAGCAAATATATGGCAGTTTTAAATAACCGATTAATGGAATTTAAAAGATTTTTTCTTAAAATTCGCAAACCACGGCACACACGAGGTGTATGTGACAATAATTTCTTGTAATTTGAATTGATATAATTTTGTATTTAAATAAACTATTTGAGATAAAAGAAAATGTAGTTAGTTGAATTTTTTGTAGGGAATCACTTAAATTTATTTTCTCAAGATAGAAAGAAAACCATTCGACATTAAACTGAAAATATGAACTCCTGCTGAAAGTACATATTTTTGTATAGTTTGTTTTAAATGTTTAAATTTGAAGCAAATTTTACGTCTTACCTTTTAAATAAACTTCAGTTTAATGAAAAATATATTGTAAGTTTATAATTTTTTTGAGATTTCCTTTTGTTTAGAATTAATTATTGTAAAGTTAACCCTGCAAGAGATCCGGCGTTACGGTGCCACACAGAGGAAACGGATTCATTGTGACAACCGAATTCCTTGCCAACTGAATGGTTTGATTACAACAACCGAATTATTTAGTTGTCGTAATCAAATGTGTTCCTGACACAATTCAAATATATCGTTGCAACAGAAATTCTATTGCATTAACCGAATTTCTTTTGCCACACCCAGAAAACAGATTCGGTGCTGACAACCCCGTTTGTTGCCAATCGAATATTTGAGTTGCATCAAATGAATTCTTCGGTTGTGGCTACCGAATTATTCTTGATACAACTGAAATTCGGTTGCCATAGTCAAATTAGTCCTGTCTCAATTGGTTTTCTGTTGCCACAACTGAAAAATTCGACTACCACAACCGAACCATGAGATTAGCTACAAATGCGGTTATCAGAACTGAATCTGTTTTCTGGGTGCACAAATAAATATATAAGTACCCTACGGGGAATGAGGAGTCAATTGCCCTCCAAGGACCTATCCTGTGACCGGTCAACCGAAGGCATATTACTAAATTAGTACAAATATGAACAATAAAAAATTAATTAATTTTCTAAGTATTTTCTGATCCGTTATTTTCACTGTTGCTTTTAAAAAAACTTGACCGATACCTAAATAAAAACAAAATTCGCGGTATATTTTTAAAAATATATTTTATTTATTTTACTCTTTTATTTATTTTTAACTTTATTTTTCACGATTTGCTTATTTTAGCTCGTATTTTAAATTTCTATAATGTTTTGCTAAGAAATTTTAAGTTATGTATTTTCAACGTTTTTTTATACCCTACACCACTATGTGGTCAGGGTATTATTTAATGTTAAAGCTGTTTTAGTTTTAACAATTGGTATTTCATTTAACTTTTCTTTGTAACTTAAGGGGAATTTTTAAAATTTGTAATTATATTATCAGAGGTTTTGAGGTAGTTTTCTAATTTTAAATTGATTTTTTAATTTAATTATGGCCAACGCAAAAAACAAGTCAACTGCCATTAAGGGACCTATCCCATGACCGGTCAATCGGGGGCATATTCAAGACACTTCACCATATTTGGTGAAAAAAAAAAATTGAAAAAAGTAAATACTATTGAATAATTTCATATATACAAAGAACATTTTCATTAAATTTATGAAATTCAATGATTTTTTTACGAAATTATGAAATTTTATGAAAGATAAGTTATGAAAAATTTCATAGTGCTCATTAAACATTATATACATAATGAAATTCTTCATTGATTCTACGAAAAAAATATATGAAATTATATCATGAAGGATAATTCTTTCAGTGTTGTGTTTTACAGAAGTTTCCTAAGCCAGTTCAAAACAAACATTTGCAAAAGGAGGACAATTTTAAACTAAGCAAAATCCAAAACGGATTTATTTATTTTATATATCACTTTTGGATTTAGCTTAATTCAATTCCTGTGTTCATATTTTTACCAAATTAAATGATTTTATTTCACCTTATATTAACAAATAATTATCAGATTTTGATAAAAATATAAAATTTTGAAAATTAGTTAACAAAATGTGGATTTTTTAACAAAATAAAAGAAATCCAAAAATAAAAAAAAGGCCTAATATAAGTTTGTGAATTTTACAACTGGTTTCTAAAATTAATTTACGTCTGGTTAAAAATCACAAGATTTATAGGACAATCGGGAATTTTTTGCTCTGGAGGCAAATTAAAATCGCTTATTCTGACGCCTAAATTTCCAAATTTCCAACCGATAATTTTAGATGTTGGTTGGGATGAATATTTCATAGAAATGTAGAAGCATTTCTTGACACAAATGCGATTAATATTTCATTTCAATGTCCGCAATTATACACGAATCTGTACTTTTTAAAAATATTACAAATTCTTGAAACGGTTTTTTTTATTTGCATTTTTTACAGCATTTCAGAAATTTTTTAATACTTTCTAATGTATGGACTACCTTTAATAAAAACAATCGAAAATGGGATTTGATCAAACACCGAAAATTTTTTGAAAAAGAAGTTTTCGAAAATCGTCTTTTGGAAAGTCCGTCTTTTTAATACCGTAATTAAAATCATCCTTATATAAAATAATTGTTCATTTCCCGAGTTTGAAAGTATTGAGTACGATTTCGTGTAAATAAATAAATTCAATAAATATCGTAAAATTGCCGCAAAATCCTAGTATCCGACAATATATTCCTGAGTGTAGTTCAATAATTTTAAGAGGTTCCTTAAATATTTTGACACATAAAGTTTTTATCAAAACTAAGCAACAAATTTAATTTTAGGTTTTTTTTTTAATTTTAACTTAAAACCGCCATAATTTTCTCATGGTTAACGAAAAATGATTAACGCGGACCGATCAAATATTTTTCGCTAAAATTTTTTAAAATTTCGCAAATGATAACACAGTAAAACAAAATAAGAAAAATTTTATGCATCGGGAGTGCGACATATCATTTCTAATAGACTTTGGGACGCAAATCACGAATATGGCCATAGAATTGTAAAGTTAGCTTTTGTTTAAGAAATATCTGCAAAAATATTTTTGTACGAAAATCAAATTTTTAAACAAACTTTTTGCAAAAAATACAAAATTTAAAGTAATAGCGGTATTTTTGCAACATTTTAAAATTATGCAATATGCCCCTTAATTTGATATATTGCACGTTTTGACAGCTGCGAAAATAGTCCCTATTTAAAATTTAAAATTTCTCTTTTTTCACGATTTCGTTAATAAATAATCTGCGATGAAAGGAATATGCAATATTTGCATTTGTACCTTTAGTAAACATCTCATGTTACTTAATTTATAAAAAAACGAGTAAAAAGGTTAAAGTCGGGCATGCAGACTATACAATACCCTACACCAGTCTGGTTAAGAGCCAACTAATGTTTGGATCCGAAATTCGAATAGGTTAAAATGGGACTTGTGTCAAAATTTTCTATAATGTGAGTCAGCGAACCAAATTTCATTAAAATATCTTAGTATTTGCGACCTGCAGTTTGTAACCAAGCCAATTTTGGGGGGACCCTTATATGGGCACTAGGTCTAAACATGGACCGGTGTTAACCAAAATCAATAGGCTTCGTCTTTGGGCTGATATAGGTCGGTGTACCAAATTTCATCAAAATATCTTAATATTTGCGACCTGCAGCGTATAAACAATATAATTTTAAGGGGACGTTTATATGGGTACTAGGTCTAAATATGGACCGATGTTCACCAAAATCAATACGCTTCGTCCCCGGGCCAACATAGGTCTGTGTACCAAATTTCATCAAAATATCTTAATATTTGCGACCTGCTGCGTATAAAAAATATAATTTTGGGGGGACCCTTATATGGGTACTTGGTCTAAACATGGACCGCTGTTAAGTAAAATCAATAGGCTTCGTCCTTGGGCTGATATAGGTCGGTGTACCAAATTTCATCAAAATATCTTAATATTTGCGACCTGCAGCGTATTAAAAATATAATTTTGAGGGGACCCTTATATGGGCACTAGGTCTAAACATAGACCGATGTTCAACAAAATCAATAGGGTTCGTCCTTGGACCAACATAGGTCTGTGTACTAAATTCCATCAAAATATCTTAATATTTGCGACCTGCCGCCTATAAACAATATAATTTTGGGAGGACCCTTATATGGGCACTAGGTCTAAACATGGACCGATTTTAACCAAAATTAACAGGCTTCGTCCTTGAGCTAACATAAGTCGGTGTACCCAGTTTCATCAAAATATCTTAATATTTGCGACGTGTAGAGTGCGCACAAGAATGCATGGACAGACAGACGGACGGACGGACAGACGGACATCGTTAAATCGAAATAAAAAAATTCTGAGCCGATCGGTATACTATAAGGTGGGTCTAGGACCAATATTTTTTGGTGTTACAAACATCAGCACAAACTTATAATACCCTGACCACATAGTGGTGTAGGGTATAAAAATTTCTAACTTTCGGTTTTAATTTTGAGTCAAAATTGACTAAAACTGAAAAAGATAGACTTTTTTGATACCTAAAAATTAAGGAGTCTGTAACAAATCTTAAATTATAAAACTCAGATAAAACCATTTAGAAATGTAAAACATATATTTTCTAATCAATTTCAACGAAGTTTTAGATAATTAAAGTGCAAATTTCGAAAAAAATAACGATTTAAAAATATGCATGTTCAAAACTGTACTTTATTTCCTTTTGCCATAGTAAATTCATATAAAATTTATTTGAAATAAAAAAGGTGTAAAATGTGTATTTTTGATTGAATTTTCCGCAAATATTGATGCAGAAGTTGTGATTCTTTTGATAAAAAGAATTTAGTGGAATATGAATTTACGTCATATGTAAAGATTTTGCAAATCCGATTAAGGGATTTTACTAGATTTGAAAAATAGGAAAATAAGTGAAGTTTTTACTTTAATAGCAATTATATCCTAGATCCTTTACCTAATCAAAGTAAGTTGATATGATTATAAAAGCCCAAATTCTATATTTTTAAACCATGTTAAAAATTATCGTGGTTTACTCAGGTATATGAATAAATCATAAATTTTAACAAAAAAACTATCTTTTTGCTAAAAGTAAAATTTGCGATTATTTCAAAAACTAGAGCTAATTTTGAAATTTGGTGTTCACATTCCTGATATTCATCCTAAAATCTAACAGAATTGATATGTCGCATGCCTGATATATTTTTAGTGTTGTACCGTGTAATTGGATGAAATTTTGGAAATTTGATCCATGTTAAGAACTAATGGGGTCTTACTTCAATTGAGCTTGAAAAGTATTATGAGATAAAAAACGTATTTAACTGGTTGCTATTGGGGAAGTAAAAGATATATATAATCACGAAACAGGCCTCCAAAGATAAATAAATTTTAATCTTTTTGGACATAATCCCAAAAAACCACCTAAATAATAGGTGGTTTAAAGGCAGTTGTGTCGGCCATGTCATTTAGAGCTTTATATATATTTATTCCCTGGCCAAAAAAGGATAGGGTTTCTTTCCGGATTTTGTACCGCCTTCTGTAATTTGTTCCAAATTATACTTTGTATAGGGTGTCATATATTTGACATGTTGACTTTTTTCTTCTATTTTTCTTGGCTACTCTCTACTTTTATTCGTTACATATTTTTTCAATTACAAAAAAATAGGGCATTATACTGTCATTTCTACCAAAACCTTCGTTTTTTTTCCATATTCTCTTATTTAGACTTTATTTTTCCATTTATCTCATTACCATTTCAAACGCAGTTTCATTCAAAACCGCCTTCATAATACAAATCTGTTTCATCCCACAATATTATATATGTATGTATCCAGTTGTTTTGAGAAATACACAACCCTCTTTAATTTCGATATGAATTCAACAATTTAATGTTTGTTATGTGAACAGTTTAAGAAATTTAAGATTTCTTTAACACAAACAAGTTGCAAATACTCTGTTATTATTTTCACTTGTAATTGAACATGCTTTTCATATTGGTTTTGAATTTTGTAATTTTCTCCTTCACTAGGTTAAAAGTCAGACACTCCGTTTCCGATACTTTTAAGTATCGGGATGTGTTGTAGAGGACACAAATTTAAAGGCAGTCTCATATGTACGGTTTAAAAAGTGGAGTCAATTATGACACAATTTTTGGTTTTTTAAATATTTTTTTCAAATGTAACTATAGGAAAATTTAGTGCCAAACGAGAGGTAATTGACAGGCCTATTTAGCGGTGTATAAAATATGCTCAAGCATGCTTATTTGTTTATGATATAAAACAAAGCATTAAAATTTTAGGTGGTTTTTATGAGGAAGTATACAGGGTTAAGTGTCAAATTCACATATATTATTCCTTATATTTTAGGGAGGAAGTTGTTCGGCTCTCTTCAATATTCGGCCTATTTTGGATTTGAGACGAGTTTTCCCGAAGTTCTATATTTTGGGATCCTTTGCTTTTGGAGAAAGTTTTGCGTATCAATGTCAAAGTTACAGCATTTGTCATCCTATATGAGGCGAATAAAAATTGGGTAAACTTTTTAAATTTTTCAAAAAAGTGGGCAGAGTAGCTGTGGTTAAATATTGGCAAATTTTGCAGTTATTTTCAATTTATTATTTCTTATAATTTAATTAAATTTGAAAAATATTTAAAATTTGACTATGTCAATACAGTTTTTAATAGAAATTAAAAACTACTAATTTTCTTTGCAAATAGAAATTTTAAAATTAGAAAAATTTTTAGATAAAAGCTTAGATATTTTCCTTTGCACACAAGCTTTATCACTATGATACTCGGCTCGGTTTTTGAGAAACTATTTCTTGAATATTGTATATCGCAAACCGACGGTACGAAATACAAAAACAAAAAACTTTCATAATATTTCTATTGTTGGTTATGTCTTTGCACAGACTTCGAAAACATATTTTATTGTTTGCTACATTCTCCTTTCGTTGATGTAGTAGACTAAGTTTAATATGAAATTTTGATGTTTCGATTTGCATTGCACTATTGCCACCACTTTCTAAAGAAAACTGAAGAAGGGGACTTGGAAAATCCCCGAAACGATCGCCTTTTCATTCCTGAAAGTGTTAGAGGTTTTTGAAAGCAGAAACTGTGTGAAGTATTTGATAGGAGAATACCCTGATGAAGAAAAATAGCAGTTTTTGAAAAAAGTACTTATTATGTTAATCCATAATAAGGAAATTGGCCTCGAACTGAATTAATAAATTTCTAATTAATCAATAAAAAGGTCGAAAAAACAATTTTTATTTTTTTTTTTTGAATAAAAATTAAAAACCAACATTTTGCAAATATTTTGTGTGAGTGGAAATTATGCTTTCAAAATGAAGTCCCATATTTGCATATAAAATTTTTATATTTATTTTTGCAATTTGAAAATTACAACCAAAATGCATGTACATGTCAAAAAGTCATAAAATAGACTGGGAACTACACCCAGAAAACAGTCTCAGTTGTGGCCACCGAATTTGTTGCCAATCGAATTCGTGCACGAATGCGGTTACGACAACTGTCTTTATATTAAATTATATTTTTCGTCATGAAAGCAAATATTCGGTTGTCTAATTCAATATTATGTTCCACATAAATGTTACTGTGTTCCACAAAATTTTATTAAAATTAAAAAACTTTTTTTGAAGTTTCTGGTATTGAACCCGGACATTCAGGTTAATAGTTCACACTCTTACCCACTACACCCCAACTACTTTTAATTTTCTTAGCCATATTTACTGTTTATACATAAGAATATTTTATTTTAATTAAAAAAAAAAACATATAAATTTTTGTCTTTTCCGGGATTCGAACTCGGAAATTCGACGTACTAGGCCAAGTCTCTACCGACTACACCACAAACACTTATTAATTTTGAAGTCTAATTTTGAATTTATATGTTTTGCTTGGAAAACAAATATAGTTAAAAATTCATTTACATATACCAATCAATAGTTGTGTGTGTTATCAACACAATCCACAATTCGATTGGTTCTACAGAAACTCGACTTTACCCAGTAAAAAAAAAAGTGATATTCATTCTTTGGTTATAACATCTTTCATTGCTTCCTTAGTTTCAGTTAGTATGCTTTAAGTGGTTTTTGGAAGTTATTCAAAGGAACTTCCGAAAGTATTCATGCGTTCATGTTCCAAATGTAGTGATTTGGATATAAACCATTGCTTCTGAAGCATAAGTTTTTATATTTCTATAGTTTTTCAAACCATAGTACAAAATATTTTCTAATCATTCAAAATCAAAAATTTTTATAGAAAACTGTTTTAATGAACTTTTATTTTTTATAAAATCTTTTTTTATACTTTTGTGTAAACTTTTATGCGACAAGTTGACAAGTTTCTTTGAAATTTAATTTTATTTCAAATAATTCTCAAAACCTTTTGACAATTTGTATTTAGTTCTTTTGGAACTGTAATTCAGAAAATATCAATTGAAATTATTTTTTTTTTTTAAATAAAAAAAATAGAATGATATTCAGAATTTGCACTAGAAATTTCGAAAACGTCATTTGAAGTTCAGAAAAACAGCACTTGTAATTCGGGAAATATCAATTGATTTTAAGAATACATCAATTGTAATTCAGAAATCATCAGTTAAAATTCAGAGAATATAAATTAAAATTCAAAAAATATAAAATCTACAATTCATAATTTCTGAATTTGAACTGATATTTTCTGAATTTCAATTAATGAATACGAATTTCAATCGATATTTTCTGAATTCTAATTGAAGGACATTGATGTTTTTTGGAATATCAATTTATATTTTCTAAATTACAATTGGTATTTTATGAATTTCAGGTGACATTTTCTAATCATCAACTGATAAGACGTTGGCGTATTTAGTAAAAACGCTTCCTTAAAAATCGAGTTTTTGAAAATCAAAATACAATTTTAATAAAATATAAATTTTATTCAAAAAAATAAAAATTGTTTTTTTTTCTAATATAAGTTTAACGTTATCTTACTACAATGGATTAGCGTATTTTATCATCAATGTGAAAGTGTTTCTTTACACTAATGTAGAAGCATTTATTTGTACTAATAAAAAAGTACTTATAAATCATTGCATAAAATTCGCTTTTTAATAAATTATTTTAATGCATTCTTATAAATTAAATTTTCATAAGAGCTTAAATACTACAAAATATATGCATATTTTTCACGCATACTAGATAATATCTAAACATAGCATCTTAATTGCTTCCTTAGAATAAAAAGCATGAGTAATGGTAAGTAGCCATATTTGAATGCTTCCGTCCTATGACACGCCAACGTTAAATTCATCGATGAAACCATTAGAAAAGAAGTGATGCCTTTGCCATAGTAGTGATGCTTTTATTGCTTCTTTGGCAGAACTATTTTTTCTGGGTAATGTCATATTTGATTAGGATACCCGTATTTGTAGTTACCACTTTCGAATATTGAAATATTTTTAATAAAGATTATAGATAACACCATTTTTCTTGTATATTCACTAAATAAATGGTTGCTTATACTGCATAGAACTACTAAACTGATACTAATTTTAAAATTGATTGGAGATACCAATAATTTGTTAAAAGGATTGTTTTTTAGTTCATTTTCCCTATTTGTAATACCAAGTAAAATATTTTTGGTGTAGTATTCAATTATAGGTAACTCAAAATTAAATAACGTCATGGCAAATTCGTTTCAATGGTTTTGATCGAATTCCAACCAATGTTTTTCCTGGGTGTATTAACGGCACCTTACACAGAATATACAAAAAACAAACCAAACACTTTTGTTGCCAAAGATTTTGAATAATAAGTTGTGAAATATAGGTTCTTTTTTGTAAAATATGACTATATTTGAGGTTCAATAAGTTCAAATCTACAAAACATATAGATCCATATCTTATAATAAAATAACAAATAATAAGCAAATATTGCAATCTATTGACAAAAACTGATACATCTTCGAAATTTTCTTTCCCAAAAAGAGGGTACTTTGACACCCTTCTGAGTACTCTCCAATAAATTTTATGAGGATACTTCCAATAGTTTATATCTAATTAGTTTTTGTGTCCCTGATTTAATTTCTCCCACTGTGAGACTTTTTCCTTTTTAAATCCCCATTTTGATCACATTCCTAGTGAAAAGTACGAAAATTAGCTAATCAATAAATAATCCGTTACTCCTGGAAGCAGATTTTTTGAATTTTCATATTTTTAGCCAAAGCGATTTGGCCAAGTCTTTTAAGCTGAATTTTTCACCTTGCCTATCTTCTGCCTGAGAAAAATTATACAAAGTAACTTTTCAAATTATTTCTTTCCTATTTTGCGGAACACATATTCAAAAATAAAGTTTTTAGCCAAAGTGGATTGGGTCCCTTTTGATAAAATTTTCAAATGTTTTTTATAGAAAACTCTGAAAAATGCATCCTTTTTTCTGAAGAAAACCTCGTGCAGGGAATGCTATACGCTCAAAATAGTATAAAATTTTGATATTTTATGGAGAAAAGAAATCTAAGATCAACCTGTCTCATATTTTTTTCCACCTCTGACTAACCTATTCTTACCCCATATTTTAACCACTTAAATTATTGAGGTGATCAAAAACTGACATTTTCTTCGTAGAATTTTTGCTTCTACAACATATTGATATTTCCTCAAAATAATACACTCATAGAAATAAATCTGTAAAAATAGCAGAAAAAGTAACTAAAAATTAGTTAAAATTTATGCTGCAGAAGAAACTGTTAAATTAGCAGATTTTTTTTGTTGCTAAATACAAGTAAAATAAGAACACTGTTAAAAACCTGTTAAATTTACAGTTTTACAATTTTTTTGTTGTAATAATTTCTGCTAATTTAGCATTATAGACTGCTATTTGCATTCAACTAAATTTAGCTTAAAAATAATAAAAAATTATAGATATAACAGTTGGTTTTTGCTATTTTTAGTCCACTAATATTTAGCAAAATTTTCTGTAGATTTTAAAATACAATTTGTCATTTTCAATTAACTAAAAGTTAAGGGGTTATATGACATTCGCGGCAGAGAAAACAGACCTTTTTTTTAAAATTCATAACGCAGACAAAAACAAACATTTTTCCAAATTTTTTTTTATTATTGTAGAGAATTGAACAAGTTACAAGAAAAAAAATTCAAAAAAATATATTTTTCACTCCAACATGGTTTTATAGAGCTCAAGACTGGCGGCAGAGAAAAAAAGGGGCCTCGTGGTTGCGGCGCTGGGATTCGCAAAAATTGTCCGATCTGGAAAAAAATGACTTTATTAAATCTTAACAAAATTGGTTATGGTATGAATAACCAATCGAATAATAATAAATTTTTTTTTTCGATTTTTATGAACTAAGATCGATTTGTTTCTTAAATATTTCTTAAGTAAGAATTTTTAAACAACATTTCTTAAGCCCAGTTCTGTAAACTTTTGTTCTTGTATATCGCGGAAACTATGCAATATTTGAAACTTTTTTTATTGAATTTATTTTAAAAGCAGTTCTTGTATATTTAGAAATTTTTCTAATTTTTCGTCAGTGACAAATAAAGAAAGAATAAAACCTGCTTTATCGACAAAACGTCGCACTGCGGTAAAATACTTACGATACTGTGATTATCTGCTTTAGGCTTTATTTAAGAAATATTCAAGACAAAAATCAATATGAGTTCTGCCTGTAAAACTGACCATTAGATTCCAACAAATTATCTTCCTAGGAAACTTGAAGACATTTTCCCAATTAAGGATTAACTGATATTAAAAAAATAATAATCATAGGACAAGAATTACAGACAGATTTTTTAAAATTCTGGGGTGGGCAAAAAGCAGTCTGGGGTGGGCTTTGCCCACCCCAGACCGGCTTAAGTCCGCCAATGGATTGGGTAGACCATTGAGGGGATATTTATCCTTTTGAAGCCGCATTTTTACCACGTTATTACAAAAATTACAAAAAATTTAAAAAAATACTTTATCAGTGAGGTTTGTGCGTAAAAATCTCCAAAAATCCCGGCTTTTCTTATGT